>JAPKLY010000111.1:454227-592712 GCA_026898435.1 Prunella vulgaris | reverse complement strand
AGTGAAGACTCAATCATAACTCAAGATCATCTTATCAAGTTTGAAGCATACAAGAGATGAACAAGTGTCGAAGATTCATAAGTGAAGTTTCGCAATTCGTCCTCACTAAAAATGCACGTGAACGAAATGCGAGGGGGCAATTTGTAGGCATTTAAAATTAATTGCCGAAATAAAAAATAACATTAAGAAATTACATGTTAAAATAATTTATTATTGGGAATTTGGATAAATTTAATTCCTAATTAATAAATTCAATTTGGCCTCAAAAGCCTAACAAATTCAATTGGGCCTCTAAAGTCCAATTAATTATTCTGGATTTTTAAAGTCCAAGATATCAAGCCCGATCTCTAAAAGCCCAAGAAATCAAATCTTCACAAATATCTTGAAGATCATCAAATCTTCACAAATATCTTTGAAGATTGTCAAATCTAAGATATTTTGGGAATATTCCCAAATAATATCCAAATAATATCTTTTGGCCCATCAAATCTAGCCCAAAAATCTGGAATTCTACACCTATAAATAGAGTCTCATTCTAGTAATTTTATTCACAACATACACAACAAGGAGTCGGGAAGATCAGAGCTCAGATAGAAGCATCAAGATCCAAGACTTCGGGCAACTTTGAAGATTCAAAGGCGTTCTTCACGATCTTCAAGAGCGTTCTTCAAGTTCTTCATCAATAAGACGTTTTTGATCCGGGATCACGGTGCGAAGCCTCCGGTCAACGTTCTTCATCAACAATGGCGATTGATTAGAGAAATACGGCGTGAAGCCCCTCCAATCAACGTCATCCATACGTCCTCAAGGGCGATCAACATCACTCACCTACGACGACATCAACATAGAGAGTCCAAAGGTGAACACTCAACAAAGTCCTTCCATAAGGCAATATTGATTTGAAATAAGGCTTAACGCCCTCAAATTAATATCAACTTCAACATCAACTCCGGACTCAACTCCAATATATCAACAAAGTCCTTCCGACAAGGCAACGTTAATTCAAAACAAGGCTCAACACCCTCGGATTAACGTCCAACCCCAAAGTCAATCTCGGACTTAACTCCAAGAAATCCGCAAATCAAGTCAAAGACAAAGTCAAGACTCGAAGAGAAGAATCAGAGGATCGAATAGAGATTGAACCCGAGACAATCACTTGATATCTTTAATATAATTCTTTGTAATTTCCTTTTTCACTTTATTAATAAAGATTTATTAATATTTGTGGAGAAAATTTGCAGGTTACAGTTAGTTTTGCTTTTTTTAAAAATAAAAAATAAAAAACTCATTTGAAAAAATATTAATTTAAATCTGTAGAAATATCACGTGAATTCCTCTATTGGAATTTCTTATGTAAATTAAAAAGAGTAAGTATTGTGTGAAAATAGTTCATGATTAGCTTATTATAAAATTATTTTAAAATGTCAAATATTTGGTCAAATGTATCAAAATATACATCAAGTCATGTATCAAAAATTGATTGATACACCTGATGTGATTTTTGATACACCTGATTAATGTTTGATACTTTAAAATTGATTCATGATAAGTTTATCATGAACTATTTTCATACAAAAATTTGTCAATTAAAAATTGGGTTTGGAGATACTTAATTTTAATTAATTTTCAAATTTATATCATTGCAATTCTGTGCACTTAGAAAATATTTGACTATATTTACCATCAAACAAATTAATACCGCACACTCACTTTCCTCATTTTCGCTTGAAATTATATATTTGAATCTACTGTTTTAATTATGATTCGTTTTTTCCAATCTGCAAATGCCATTCATAGGATCTTGGGTTGAAAAAAGAATTAGTTTGAAATTATGTGTATTATTAAGTTGACTTAACTAATTCAATCATGAAACTTATTTGTATTTTGAATTTTTTATCTTTAATTTGACATCGCATCTTAATCTGCTATAGCCTAAATTGTTCCACCTTATTAATTTATTGATAGTCATGTGTAACTCAAATATTAATTTTCATCAAATCGTAAAAACCCTTTTCGAGGTTATAATAATTCAAGAAAGATACAAAAAATAAAAAATACATATTTATATGATTCACTATTTATCAAACATTTTAAAAATACTTATAAACTCTTATATATTTTATAAACTATTTTAAACAAAATATAAATTTAAGTCAAACAACCTCTTATTTTGCATTGAAATATTAATTATGAAAATACTCTCTTGATCACCGCCTAATTTATTAGGAAATAGAAATTATTTTTCTCAGTATATATCTCCAACATGCAATATAAATATTGGAATTCTTGGTCATGGCGACAGCTAGCTGAGCACCACGTGGAATTGTAAAACCGTAGATGCATTGGCGGCCAGTGGGAAGTGGGTCAAGACCCCACACGGGTCGGTGCACCATTTTGAAATTGGGCTTGCCCCATCTTGTGGTCCAATTTGGGAGGTACTGGTGGTATTACAAGATTTGGAAAATATATATTCGGAATATTGTTGGGCTGGTATTAAGGGGGCGCTTGGTATGTAAATCTTTCGATGGAAATGAGAATTGAGATATAATTGTAGTAATTATAGTAGCTAATGAGAACAAATGAGGTACATAATATTATTTTTTCCTCCTAAATAAGGTAATCAATACGCCCATTTGATTACCCCCTCTTCACCTTGTAATCATCCTCCTCAATCAATCCCTCATACCACAACCAACATCTTTATTTTTTGTCCACTTTTTCCAAAATTGGAGCACAACACTATTGATGTAACCACCATAAATACAAGCACACATTCAACATATGTAGGGTAAAAAAAGAAAATGAAATTTCATTTCCATTACCATTGAAGAATTTGAAACAAGCACCCCTAAAAAAAATTTAAAAAATGCCTTCTGTCTAACAATATCGGTTTGTCATTTACGTTAAATTGGGGTAACTTTTAATGTCATTTTTGGAAAATTAAATAGGGGTAACTTTTAATGTCATTTTTGGAAAATTACAAAATTAACAGTAATTATAAATTGATTTTGTGCAGAAAAAATATAAACTCCTGTGCAGAAAAAAATTATACTTCTGTACAATTATTATAAATCAATATGTAAATATAATCACTTTTTTGAATCAATATGCAAATGCCCTATTTTTTTTAGATGTAAAGTGGAAATATATTAAAAATAAGAATTATTATGAATGTATTGGATAATGAAAAGGACACATTCTTAATTTTATGAATATAAGTCATTTTCTTTTTGGGATGTGAAAGTAATGTTATTACTTGAGCTGACAAATCAGACCGTCTAGCCACTTCGTCCCAGCCCATTGGATTAAATTATGCTCATGGGTTGAATCAAGCCAACCTATTTTTAGATCGAGTCCACAAAAATAAAGCTCAGTCCAATTCTATCTAGTTCGCGAGCTACTGGGCGACCTATTCCATTAGTTTCTTTTAAAGAATTATGAGAATAAAAAGTTGTACTATAAATACATCACAACAAATTTTATAAGTCATATATATATATATATATATATATATATATATATATATGTGTGTGTGTGTGTGTGTGTTATTTCTTCTTAATATAAAAAAACACTAGTTAATTTTTTTTAAAATAGAATAAAGATCACAAGTTCTAATGTAATTTTAAAATAAATAAAGTTAATTATAATACCAAATAAGTTTTTTATTTTTTAGAGGAAATGATCTTTTATTAATGTAACACCAAAAAAGTACAGAGATCAATTTTTCATCCCCTAAACACACAAGAGGGATAACAACTACTCCAAACCAATCGAGAGGCTATGGAGAGCGTACAATAAGACAAACGCTATCTAAAAGGCACAACAACGAATAACTCACCCCACACTAAGGTGATTTTCACCATCTAAATGAAATAACATCTATCTCGCACTCACCCAAACTTCAGCAGAGAGGCCTAAAAAATTCAAAATTATCTGGCACACTACCGGATGTGAATCCCAAGCACCCCATCTGCAAAGAAATACCAAAACCCATAACGGGAAGAAACCACAAAACTCACAACTACAGAGTAGAGGAGAGGGATACTAAAGTTAAAGAGGCACAACAAAAATAAACAACAGAAAAAGAAAATAAAATTTAACGAGTCATCCTACCAATCGACACCGTAACCACGGCACCGTTGGAAAGGATTGACCCGTTAATCTATAGAAAAACCAGAAGAGGTAGACGGTGGGGCACTTATTGGATGACCCTCTCTAAAAAAACTGCAATCGAAATCAAAGGACTAACGGATCAGATCACGGTGGCCTGAGCACAGGGTGCAACGGTTGTCGGACCACCACCAACGACGGCGCTCACCTAGAGCCGGGTCCCTGCGGCGGCGGATCTATGGCATTGGAGGGGCGGGGCAGCGGCGGCCGGCTGGATGGCAAGGGAGGGGGAAGGGCGGCTGCCGGCTGGATGGCACGGAAAAGGCGGCGGCAGATTCCCTTCTCTAGGGATTTTTTAGAGAGAGAAAAAAGATTGTTGTAAATAATTTATTGTTAATACCAAATAAGTTTAGAGTTGAAAATGATCACAAGTCCACCGATGGACACAAATTTATATGTCACTACCAATGTGACAATACACATAAGTAGAGGGTCCATTATTTTTTTAATTAATTATTTAAATTTGCTTGTGTCACAATTACATTCGCACTGAGCATAAGTTTGTGTCAATCGATGGACATGTGATCATTTTTTAGTTTAAAGTCATAATAAAATTAACAATAATTCATAACTTTAAAATTCAAACACAATATCATATAAGTGTTAATGTCTCAAACTAATCAATGCATCAATAATAACTAATTAATTACAATATTATAATCTTGTTTTGACAAGTGTAACTCATCAATTTCTTGTATATGTATATAGACATTAAATGAAAAAAATTAAAAGAAGAAATAACTAATCACAATATTAACTTTTAATTTTGATCTCATAACTTATTTGATTATCCAATTTTGGTTCTATTTTCGCTGAAAATTCAAAAAATAATATTATTTCGATCACACGTTACTCACGGGATTTGGATCCCCTCCTGTACAGGAGGGTCCTGTGCAGGAGGGGACCCTTGGATCACACAAATACATGCACCCACCCGCACGGGTGTGTGTGATCCAAGGGTCCTCCTCCTGCACAGGACCATCCTGTACAGGATGTGATCCAATTCCGTTGCTCACGTGGTGCCAAAAATTGGAACATCCCCTCTAGGCTATTTACATGGACATTGAGAGTGTAATAAATTTTATTTTTTCATTTAAAATTTAGTACACTTAATTTTTTTTTTAAAAAAACTAAAAAATCAAATTAAAGATGTAACTAACAATCAAAAACATCTTTAATTTTATTTTTTTCCTAAGTGTACTAAATCTTTTTAATTAAAAAAATAAAATTAATTAAATATTCAACATCCATGTAAGCAGTCCAAACAAAAAGTTTCAATTTTTACAGGTACGTGGAGAGCGTGTGACCGGAATTCGGTGGAGGCTATGAAATGGGTGCAAAGGATCTACTCTGTTAGGCAGTCCCTCATTCAATGGATAGATGACATATAATCCTTGAGATAATATCTCCATACAAAAGGTATGATTTTATACATAATTTGATAGAAAAATATTTTATCTGTGATCGTTGTAACAGACTCTAATTCTAACGAAAAAATATCCTCTGTCTCAGGTCATCCTCGGATGCCCTTCGCCTGGTCGTGAGACAGGCTTGGTAACTGTTGCTTGTGGTCGCTGGCATTGACTTTTCCAAGAGGTCTGATCCTACGTCGTCTCCTTTTGGCAGTGTTGTAAAATTCAGGCTAGGCAACTTTCTTTTGATTCAATTTTCATAAAATCGGCTAGTTTAGATATTTTTGGACCTAGACGATCACCTAGCACCCTTATGCGGCTCTCTATTAACCTATATTTAAAAAAAAAAACTTAGGTGGTGCGTGGATGACGAGAAAATATTTGATTATCAATTTTTTATTTTAACACCCCTGCCTCCAGGTGTATGACTTGTAAATTTATTTTAATTTTTTTCACAATATATACATCCAGACCATACAGGAATTTGTCAACGGGGTTGGGTGTGCCGCAATGCTGCCGACGATTTTTGCTGAAGCTGACTTGCTTCAAGACCTTACATGGGGCTCCAAGAGCACAGCTTTTTCGGGGTTTCATGACTTCATTGAGTTATAATTAGTAATACAAATCAATCTCGTTGTTCAAATTTAAAAGTTTATTTTAGTGATTTTAAATAAAAAATTACTTTTATAAAGTGTAACATTTCAATTATTTATAAGTACTTAGTGTGTACATAAGAAAATATTATTTAAAAAAAATATATTTACAGGAACCGATTCGTAAGAAATCTAGTCATTTGAAAATTGTGTTGCTTAAAAAAATTAAAATTTAGTTAAAAATAATTAACACTAATTATAAATTAATTATGTGAAGAAAATTTATATTTCTATACAAAAAATATTATACATGTATATATATATTTTAAACTAATTTGTAAATATGATTTTTTTTAATCAATATATAAATGCCAAAAAAATTGTGTTGCTAAGTTTGTATTCGGTTATGACCAAGGGTGCAAATGGCGCTTGGTGGTCGTCGGGTAGGCGGTGCCAATTTTTTTTTTAGAACTATCATAATAACCATAACAAAATATTAGAACTATCATAATAACATATTGTCCAACTTTTAAATGAAACACAAAAAGAGCAAAATACATAGTACGAATAAATTATGAAGTAGTTCAATCAACCTTTTATTTTTTAGTAAATTAGTTTTTATTCTTTTAATTTCAGTTCTAACTTTTAAGTTGAAAAAAATAAATAATAGAATAGTAATTGTCATCTAGGCAGTGTCAAGGCCGCCACAGCAGTGTCAAATGTGTTGGTGAATTTTTCTTAGCGATTTGACCTGGACGCTGGCGGTCGAGTAATATCAAGCGCCTAGACGTACTCTGCGTCGGCGACCACCATTTACATATTGGGTTATAACTAATCTGTTTTTGTATGTAACTGTAAAAATCGTGATCCCGACTCAAAGTTAGTGATACTTAAGAATAGTTCTATATTTGTCATAATTAAGTGATACTTGCTCCATTAGAAAACACTCTTCACATTATTTTACATATTTTTTAAGAAAAGTGTGTAAAAATTATAGTATCGAGAATAATGTATAAAATTATATTATTAAAGTAATAAAATTAGTTAAATTGAATATAAAAGTAATGATATTTTGTGTAAATATGTGAATATAATGAGAATAAAGTTACAGTAATTATTTTCATTAATAAAATATGCAAAGTGTTGTTGAACGAATAAAAAAAGTGTACAAAGAAATAAATAACTGAGGGAATAATTTCTTTTAATGAGTCCAATAATATTTTTATAATTTTTTTACTTTATCTATTTTTTTATTTAGTCTTATATTCAAAGTGCATCATAAAATTTAAATTTATTTTTAAGAAGTTGTCCAATTATTATTGAAATTTACTCATTTCTTTTCTTAAATTTTTTTAATCAAATAAATGAGCATAACTTTCGTGAATAGAGGAAGTATGCTTAGAGCATCTCCAACAATGTCCTATATTTTGAAGTACTATATCCTTCAAATGAAGGATAGAGTCCTCTATATAAAAAAAATTCTCCAACAACAACACTCTATATATTTTTTTTTTTATCGGTAATATTAGTTGTTAGTAAGTTAGTTACATCAAGTCCCCAAACACTCTAAGAATAAACTCCTAGCCGCCGCCAACCTTCTATCTCTCATCTCCAACAATGTCCTCTATTTTGAAGTACTCTATCCTTCATTTAAGGATAGAGTACTCTATATAAAAATTCTTCTCCAACAACAACACTCTATATATATATTTTTTTTGATCGGTAATGTTAGTTGTTAGTAAGTTAGTTACACCAAGTCCCTAAACACTCAAAGAATAAACTCCTAGCCAACCTTCTATCTCCCATCTCCCAATTCGTTCCCAGAGGGAATCGAACCCGGGCCACTCACTCAAGTGAGGAGCCTGGTGGCCAGGTGAGCTAGCCCACCTGGTTACAACACTATATATTATTATATTTTCTACTTTTTTTTTTAATTAACTTAACACATCTAAATGACAATATTGTAATTAAAACCATCCCCCAAAATTAGGATGAAGTACTCCAAATATAGAGGATTTTGGATGATCCTTCATCCTCCATATGATTTTTAGAGTATTGTTGGAGAGGTGAAATACTCTAAATCCAAGAGTATCCTCTATTTTGAAGGATTGTCGGAGATGCCCTTAGTTATTAATCTTTTTGTCACAATATTACTTTCATATTTATTATATTTAGACATTTCAACATTATTTTTATACTTTAGAAAAAAAAAATTACAAAAATTAATAAAACATATTTTTTTTTAAAACATTCAAGCATCCTATTAAGTTCTACAATAAAGTTGTGTCTTGAGTTCCGGATATCTATTTGCGATTCACCGATAACTTTCGATTTGCAGTGCAGCAATCTGAAGTTCTAAAGTCATTTTATCTTGGAACGGCTAACAACTAATCATATTTCACTAGTGTACGGGACAATAAGATATTACAGAGAGCGAGTGAAATTTGTGCCTCAATTTTCTATTTCTAAGTGAGTGTGAATATTTTCATTATCCTATTTCCAACACTTTTTTATTCGACCTACATACCAAATTTCATTGTCGAAAAACATTTTTCCCCTTGGATGCAAACGAAATCATGAGAGTCCAAGGCTAACCACACGATTACATTATAATAATATGTTTAATTCACTATAATGATATTTAAAATAAAGGCTGGTGCAGATGCTCCATGGGTGAAAATTGAAAAACAAAGAATATGGACGGTGTTATTATCCCGCTGGAGTGGTGGAATTGCAAGAATAAGTGCCAATTTTAGCGATTACTGATGATAAAAATAATAATTAAAAATTGTTGCAATTATACTTGGACACGAAGCTCTGGATTCGAGAATTTGGTTGTTCTTTTTAAAAACAGAGACCCATATTATTATATGTCATTCGGAAAATGGGTGCTACCTACACTACTCATCCTGGGTCCTCCCCTCACAACTAGAGCTGTTATACGAGCCGAGCGAGCCCGAGTAGTGTCAGGCTCGGCTCGGCTGGTTAAGCTTATCGAGTCGAGCCGAACCTAGCTCGTTAAGCAAACGAGTATTTTTTTGAGCTCGGCTCGGCTCGTTTAACACTTCGAGTCGAGTCGAGTCAAGCCCTTAACGAGCCGAGTCGAGCCGAGCTCACGAGCAGCTCGTTTATTTTAACAACAATAAAGCTAAAACTATCATAAATTCACCAGTATAAATGATTTGAGAATATGAATTGTATTATTATGTAAAATATTAATATTTTATACCCTAAATTATATAATATTTATAAAATAATCTCTATTTTTCGAGCCTACCAAGCAGCTCGCTAGCCTATCGAGTCGAGCCGAGCCGAGCTCGTTAAGCAAACGAGTATTTTTTAGGCTCGGCTCGGCTCGTTTAACATATCGAGCCGAGTCGAGTCGAGCCTTAACGAGCCGAGTCGAGCCTAGCTCACGAGCGGCTCGTTTATTTTAACAGCTCTACAGTCACAACCCACTCCCTTCCTTCACCTCCCCTCCCACGCCACCCAAAATTTAAATATATATATATATATAAATTAGAGAGAGAGATCAGTGTCCATGTATATAATGCATATATATATATATATACAGTAAGTTTGCTAGGTTATTGAATGTTTAATTATCCCAAAGCGAGAGTTTTAGTTTGATGAGAAAGAAGAAGAAGAGAGAGAAAGAGTTGCTCTCAGAGAAGAAGCTGAAATACGTATGCAGTAGTAGAGCCGATGGCATAAAGAATATTGACTATACATACACGTATGTATGTATGTATGTATCATTATTCGTCACTCCCATTCCCATTCCCAACAGACAATTCCCCCCACACACAGTACTCCCCCTCCCCCTCTCCCTCCCCTCTGCATACATATAACAAACCACCAACATCCCTTCATCCACTGATCTCCACCTTCTCTTTCGCCATTTATTAATTAATTGCTGTCTTTCACTTGATGACAAGTTTATCAGTCTTTCCGCCAACTCATCACTTTTCCCACACACACCACAACGCTCTCTTCTCTCTCCCCTGTTCCAGAACGCCCTTTTTCAGGCTGCCCCGCGCGGCCTCCACCGCCCTCGCCGCGCCAATCGACAAAATCGTGGTCGTAATGGGCCCCACTGGCTGCGGCAAGACCAAGCTCTCCGTCGACTTAGCCTCCAGATTCTTCCCTTCATCGGAAATCATCAACTCCGACAAAATCCAAGTCTACAGTGGCCTCGACATCACCACCAACAAGATCCCCTTCTCCCAGCGCAAAAACGTCATCCATCGTCTCCTAGGCGAGTTTCACCCCACCGACTCACACCCCGAGTTCACCCCCTCTGACTATCGCTCCTCCGGATCCTTGGCCATTTCACAAATTCTCTCCCGCGGCGGCCTGCCTTTCGTCGTGGGCGGGTCGAACTCGTTCATCTACTCATTACTGGCCCAGAGATATAATCCAGAGTTGGACGTGTTCAGCGAGTCGAACTCGGTCTTCAGCAAAGAGCTCAGATACAGGTGTTGTTTTATCTGGGTCCACATCTCTCCTCCAGTATTAAACGACTACTTGGAGAGACGAGTCGACGACATGCTTGAATCGGGGATGCTGGAAGAGTTGGCCGAGTATTTTGCCGATCCGGAGTCCGACTCGGTGAGTCAAAGCGGGTTGAAGAAGGCCATTGGAGTCCCTGAGTTCGAGAGATATTTCAAAAGGTTTAAGAGTAAAGCGAAGGACTGTTGGGTCGATGCTGACGTGGAAAAAAGGAAGGCGTACGAGGAGGCAGTGAGGGCCATCAAGGACAACACGTGTCAGCTGGCGAGGAGGCAGCTCTGGAAGATCCTACGGCTGAGGGACGCCGCCGGTTGGGACATAAAGAGAGTGGATGCCACGGCCTCGCTGAGAGCCAAAATGGGCGGCGCCGGTGAAAGAAGCGCGGCGGATATTTGGGAAAGGCAGGTCGTGGAGCCCAGCGCCGAGATTGTGAAGCGGTTCCTGATGGAGTAGGTTATTTATCTTTTTTTCTTTTTCTTTTTTGAGTAAAAATTGAAATTATTGGGCGGCGGCATCACGGTGGCAATAAGGCACATGACGGAGCGCGGCCGGTTTTGGGGCATTTGGAGGCCGCCCTGTGTTGAGGGAGTAAATTCTGCCAACTAATTATATATAACTTTTTTGTTTGTCAAATTTGGATGACAGTTTATTAAGAAAGGTGGAATTTGGATCATAGTTGTTCATACTTTTTTTTTTTTTGGAGATTGAAGAAATGATTTCTTTGTATTATGTGGAAAACATCCAAAAACACCTTTACATTTGAATATCCTACTTGTATTGTATGTCATAATTGTACAAGTACTATTTTTTAATCATTCATATCCAAAATTGCATTTGAATTACAAGTTATAATCAGTACTAGTAACACATTATTGTGTGGGATAATTTTTTTTTCATTTTCTAAAGCTATCTGCTCATAAATTTCATGTTGTTTGTTGATAAATCAATAATTTAACTAATTGTTTTGCTAATAAACTATGGAAAATCTATCTGAATATTTCTAGTTTTTGACCCTGATTTTTAAGCTAATAAAATTTCATTTGGTTTCAAACATTTTTTTTTTCATTTAAAAGAGTTTAATAAGAATAGATTTGCTTTCAATAGGAATTCAATACAGGACATTCTATTTAAGCATTAGGAGAACTTAAACTCTTATATTATAAAAAAAATCCGTTAATTTAAAATTACGAAATTATAAAAAAAATTAATAACTAATCCATCCGTCACATAATATTCAAAAACTTCACTCAAACTAAATTTAATACTCCTTAACAAGCTAATTTAATTTGAAAATATTATGTATACTTGAGAAAAAAAAAAAAGGTTAAAATAGAGATGACCCCCCCCCAACATACTATTACTGCATATCGTGATGTGGAGCTCTGCAGTTTCGAAGGTGCCCTATTATCAGCACTGCAGAAAAAGTCTATTCTCCTCGTTGTCACATCGAAATAACTGCGCCATTTCACGTTTTCCTAATTGCTAGTTTTACAATTTCCACATAATTGGAATACCAATTATAGTTTTTTTTTTCTTTACAATTTCCATTACTTTTTACTCCATTTATCAAGTAAATAGATCTAAAATATTTGTTACGTATTTAAAAAAAATATGGTCCCTTTTTCTCATAACTACTTTCATAATTAGTTATGGGCACGGAAACTAAGGAAAAGTGAGTAAAGTTAAATAATGAAATAAGAAAAAATGTATTTTATTTATTTTTATGAGCGTAAAAAGTTTTATTTTTAAGTGTGTGAAAGTAGAGTTGAGATGTCCAAATATAAAAATATTAAAGTAATTTTGGGACAAAAGAAGTAGTATTCTATTGACAAAATGATGATGTATTAATTGATAAGTGATTAAATATTCTTTAAATAAAAAAAATTACAAGGTGTAATTGATACATGCAAAAATTACTCTTAAAAAATTGAAAGGTGTAATTGATACATAAGCTTAAAGTTGATCATGTGAACTAAGGATAGTTCATATTTTAGAGATTACGGAACTCATAGCAAAATTCAAATTGAGAAGAACTTGATCGAAAATAACTGTTAGACTTTTTAATTTTTTCACAACGAGTTGTACCGAATATTTTTTTTAGAATATATCCGAATATAACTGAATTAATTGTTTGAGTCTGAAAGAATATATATTTGATTATTGTTGAAAATGTGTTGTATTCGTATGAATGACTGTGCATTAAAAATTTTAAAATTTTGTTCTGATCAATATAAAAAAATAGAATATTCATACTGTATCATATCAAAATTTTGGTACAAACATGATCACTAAAACACAAAATAATCGAATTTCGATATTGAAATGAATATTTTTAAATATCTATTTTGGTGTGTAGAGTAAACACTTCTATTGCAAATTTGTTTCACCATAAATTGATTTACAACTAATATTTTATAATAAAAATTCAGATGTACTTTAATTAAATGATTAGTTACTTTTAAAAAATGAATTATCTTAGGGATACATATAATATGGATGTATTACTCTAAGGAAGCTCATTTTTCACATTTACTACTAGCTAACTTGCACCTATAAACTATCTATCCAATCTCTCTTACTCTCTCGTCTATCTCTATAAATTTATTGTTCTATATATTAAATACAAATTATTATTTTATTTACTTTATAAAATTATTAAACGGGCTAGCAGGCGGGCTTAACTGTCTGGACCAAAAAAATCCAATTTTAAATAGTCCACTATATATTCAGACATAACCCTATAATTTTCAGGATTTAACCGGCCAACCCGCCAGATCGCAGCCTGTCTAACATCTTTAGGTGCAGTTGATATACAAGAGACTTATTCATAAATAGTAATAGGCCAAAAACAATACATACAAACAATCATTTTATTTATAACTAAATCCATCATATCCTTCAATATATATAATTTGTATATAAAAAGTTAACATTGTCTCAAACACGTGTAAAAAAAAAAAACTACACACTAAATATGAATAGACGAAGTAAAACTTTCCTTCTATCATCAAATATGACACATTATTTCGTCTTGCTATATATTGAAACGGAGCCATCACATGAGTGAGACCACGTGGAAGGCTAGAAGTGCAGCCACGATTTCTACAAAAGAGAAACCACAATTCCACCCCAAGAAAAATCACCATAGTATGGAATAAATTTTTTCCCTTCATATAATCTTAGAGTTTTAGATAGTGGAGCTCAAACCACATAAGCTGTTCATATATATAATTACTGTAAACATAATGAGTGAATTACATTTGCCTTTATATATTAAACTTGTTTTTAGTAAAAAGGTCTCGTAATATCATTAAAAAAAACAGAATAATAAGAAATACCTCGTACAAAATTACAAATACAACATTCTATCTGAAAAAGCTTCAACAGCAAATTTGACTTACACTCCAAGATCTCATCTTGGATAAAAAATGAATTTGATCAAATCCAAAATATGTGACAAAAATGAAATTATTTACATTCACATGTAGGATACCATTTGTTCTTTTTTGTGAAAGTCCAATAAAACAACGAACCATCTACTGCAAATGCAAATAAAAGTGGGGGAGCAATTCCTTTGACATTAGGGATGTATTTGTTTTGGGTTTAGCACAAATGTATTTAGGAAGTTAGAATCTAATTTTCAAATTTCATATTCAATCTATATCTATAAATACATAAAAAAATATATTTTATAGTACTTATAAAACTTAGTATTGACTTGACATAAAGTTAAATCTCATTTTGTTCAAATTCTAAAATAAACACGTATATATACTATTTATAATTTATTTAAAATTTCTAAATTCTAAAATCTTGACTTGTTTTACACACTTAGGGGGTGTATTCGTTTAAGATTTCGTGGGATTTTAAAGGACTTTTTTCTTATAAAAAAGTCTGTTGGTATTCAATCAGGATTTTAAAGGATTTAAAAATAATCCATTGGTATTCAATCAGGATTTTAAAAGACTTAACAACAATCCACTGGTATTCAATCAGGATTTTAAAAGACTTAAAAACAATCTACTGGTATTAAAAAATATAAGGATTTTAAAGGATTGTTGGGTTTGATGGATTTTGATGGATTCTTTAGTGTATTTTATAAATACCAACAATCCCATCAAAACCTCTAGGATTTCGGTGGACTTTTTTAATTAGTGACTTTATTTATCCCCAAATTGATTTATATATAATTATTTATTTTTAAGACCTAAAATAGTTTTAACCTTATAATTTCATCTCTACATTTATAACATCAACGATAAAATAATTACAGTGACGAAGAGTAATATAATATTATATATACATATATACTAGAATAAATAAAAATAGTTAATAATTAATCATTAAATAGTATTAAAAACGATATTGTTCATCCTAACTTATATACAAGATAAATCTTTATTTTTATATAGTATTATTATAATACTAATATTATATATTACATATGTCATTAGGTAATATTTTTATATTGATAATATTTTTTTACGGTATTTGAGTTTTGTTATATTTTACTTTGGTTGCTTTGATTATTCAATTTCGATACTTTTTTATATTGATAATATTAGCATGTGCAGCTCTACATAACTTTATTCGCAAAGAATGTCATTCTGATGAATTTCCAATTGAATCGGTGGACGAACCTTCATCTTCAACATTACCAGTTAATGAAGACCGTGATTTTGAGCCTATCATTCAAACTCAAGAGCAAGAACGACATGACGCTAATGCTTTGAGGACTAGTATAGCTATGAATATGTGGAGTAATGCTATTTAAAAGGACATGATATTATGATTTTTTTTGTCTTTAACTTTTTTTTTTTTTTTAATTTGAAGGTATGAAAATTTTTGAATTTTTATTGTATGTCACAAATCCATGAAATTCTGCAAAGTCTACAAAGTCCTATAGAATCCATTAAAATCCTTATTTTAAAAGTCTTACAAAATCCTACAAAATCTTAAAAGTCACCAAAATCCTACAAAATCTTTAAAATCTGCAGGATTTTTTTCAGCTAAAAAAGTCTTTTAAAATCCTAATCCAATACACCCCCCTTAAATTCCAAAATAAACACAACATATGTGATCTTCCAAGGTAACAAAAAAAATTAATGGGGTATTGCTTTCCATTTTTCTATATTTCCCAAATCAATTTACATATTTTTTTTTCACACAAAAATTGAAAAAAATTCTCATAACCCTTTCCCTCAAATTTCTCAATTTTACCTTACATGACGTTGTACATATCACAATTAATTTAGAATTACACAATTTAAACTGATTTGATGGAAATACACTTATTTTATCACTTTAATGAAGCCAAAAAATTAAATTTCTTATTTTCCGTACTCAAATCAATTAAAAAATTAATCTAAATTAGAGTTTTTCAACAACAACAAAGAAACATGAGCATTGTGGCGGAATATAAGTTTGGCGTGAGTATGTCCCAAAGTTTTAGAGGATGGACCATTCTATAATACATTGTGATGGTCAAATCACCAATCATAAGTAGTAAAACGGAAAGTTTTGCAGGGCCCCTTCCTAAAGCCTCAGTTTCTATTAATAACATTCAATTGAATGTTCTGAAACTCCCAATATCTTGCACATAAATTCTCTCTCTTCTCTTCTCTTCTCTTCAAGTGGGGACCTTACCAAATACTATTAATACAATTTCACTCAAAATTGTGGTTAATCCATCGATGAGAATTTGAGATTTAAATATTAAATTTTATTTGGACGGACGAATTTGAAAATGAATGAATTTAAAAATATATATGTAAAAAAATATAAAGAGATATGAGAGAGGGAAAAAGTAAAGAAAGAAAGAGATGGAAATGGATAAAGTGAAGGGGTTTAAAATGACATCGTTTTGAAGAGTATTTTAAACATAACTCAAATCTGGAATCAGGTGAGTTAGCTCACCTAGCCACCAAGCTCCTCACTTGAGTGAATGGTCGGATTTGATTCCTTTAGTTAAGGGAGATATAAAGTTGACTTGAAGATAATTCTTGGAGTATTTGAGAATTTAAAAAATGAATAGATTTAAAAAATATACATTTACCAATAAAAAAATATAATTCAAATCTAAGGGGGGCGTTTGGTTGACTCATTTGAAAGGTGAGCAATGGTAATCAAAGTCATAGTGTGTGTTTGGAATGACTCTACTATGACTTAAATTCTTAGAAACTAAGGAATCAATCATAATTTAGCTACTTGAGAATTATGATTTTCATTTCATACTCATTTCATTCCTATATCATTTTTATTTCTTACAATTATACCAAACATCCAATAAATATTGGTAAATTAATGAAATCCACTTATCCAAATGAAGTCTTAGATTAACTGTTGAGATAAAACCAATTTGTACATAATTTGAAATGAATCTTCAAAATAGTCGGGTTTTTGCCGGAGGTCGATCATAAGAAAAAAAAAAAAAGAACAAATTGAATTATATCAGATAACATTAAATTCATGCAAAAAGAAATCCAGTCCTTTTCCTCTGTTTTATTTCAGCAAAGTATGATGTTGATTAGATGATTGGTGATGGACAGAGAATTAAATATGAAGACATATGGTTGTACGTACAGAAAATGAAGCTATAATATTAGGTCCCAATCATAGGGTTCGAATTGAATCATTGAATGTGATTTAGAAGCTTACCAGCTCATAAACTGCAGATTCAGTTTGTTTGTTTTTTTTTTTAACAGAGAAGAATTGTATTCAAATTGAGTATAAGGGGTACTCCAACCCTTACAAGTTTAAGGTTCAATAACAAATTTCAATCACCTCCTCCACATACTATTAGCACCACTAACTAAGTTATTTTTTGCTTTTCACCATTCTACAACAGGATAATGGATCATTTCGATGTTTTGAATGCATTTTGATGCTGACCATTTCGACTCTTTCATCTTCTCTTCCTACAATTTAAATTCCATCCATAATTCATTTGACCATCATTCCCACCCTCAACTCAATTCATTATTCCGTCCAAAAAAATTGGTCTACCTTAATAATGCACAGTTATAAAGAAAAAGTTAATATTGATATTAATGTATAAAAATGAGTGTATTAGTATAAAAAGTATTCGATGTGATGTGTACAAGAATATATGTGTATAATAAAATGAAAATAATAATGGTAATTTTTCCATTTTAAGTAAGTGGACTATTTATTGTGGACAACCGTTTAAAACAATGTGGACCATTTATAGTGGACGGAGGGAGTATTTTATTATAGGTTTTTTACTTTTTAATTTCTTCCTCATTACTTTTTTTTTTTTCAATTTCTCTATCGTAACTGTTGATAAAAGGAATTAACTTTCATGATTGAAGAGAGATTAAAGTATAAACAGGCTAAAGGACAGGTTGCTCACTAAGCTGCTCGCCTGGAAGCTAGCCTGAGTCCAAGGTGGGCAAGGCAACGAGCCCACGTGGCCATCACACAGCTTGCTCGCCTAAATGCTCGCCGAGGTGCCCGCCAACTTGTGTTCCCGAGCCCTGATGTGACGAAGCATCAAGCCCACGAGGCCAAGATCAAGTTGCTCGCCCGGCTGCTCGCCACGATGACTCAAGGATGGCAAGGCAACAAGCCCACGTGGCCATATCCGAGTTGCTCGCCACCTTGTTCGCCAACCTGCTCGCCTGACTCAGAGGTGGCGAGGCATCAAGCCACTTGATCAAGCTAAAGATGCTCGCCACCATGCTCGCCCACCTGCTCGTCGCCTTGCTCGCCCAGCCCTGGGGTGGCGAGGCATCAAGCCACGAGGTCAAGCCTAAAGGTGCTCGCCCACCTGCTCGCCACGTTGCTCGCCCATCTGGTCGACCCTTCGCTCCCAGGAATGAAGACACAAGATGTCCAAAGAACCTAAGAGGAAGTCATAGGTCGTTAGGGTTAGAGTTAGTGGGACGAGTCCTTAAGGTGGTGACAAGTGGAGGACATTTGTCACCATCAGAAGCCATGTGGCTTAAAATAATGCCACCTCACTCATAGGATGGTATAAATAGTTGTAAATTTCTCATTTGGAAGGATCTGAAATTTCCTACACAAGAGATATATCACAAGAATTTCTCTCTCTATTATCCTTATAATTAACCAAGATCATATCTTTGATTATTGATTGAGTGATTCCATAAGATTAATTAGCCACATAAACTTTCCATTATAAGAATTGCTCAACAATTTGACGCTAGAAGGAGGGTGCCCAAACCTCCGTCGATCAAAGAATTCACGTTCGTTCTTCGTTTTCTCAAGAACAACCCTTCAAGTTTTGTGAATTGTGTGAAGAACAAAAGGGTAATCTTCAAGCATAAGTGTTTTCGAGAAAAACTCTTTATTTTCGAGAACACGAACTAGAAAAGATTTCGCTTAGGAATTTATTTCCCAACATAATTTCACCAAAATGATGAGATGTACATACGATGATTCCCATGATGAATCCTGTACCACCTCGACAAGTCGGAGGTGGAAAGGAAAGAAACCTTCAGGACGCCAACATGTTGGACAAGCCCGTGTCCCGGCTTTACCAGCGGTGCCAATTAGACCTCAAATTGAAGACACTTTGGAGTCGATGGTAAAGACGCCCGAAGACATCGAGAGGGCGATGGCCATGTTGCAGCAAATGCAAAGGCAACATGTGGTGGTGACTCGTTAGCCTATGATCCAAGTAGACCAGACGGAGAGAAGTCATGAGACGCGGACGAGTTACCATGAAGAGGAGGCTAGCAGTGGACGTGTCGCCCCGGAGAATTCAAAGGGCAAACAAAAGATGAGCGATCGTCTAGGACCCCAACCTAGACGATCAGACCAGCGACCAGATGGTCGAGCATCTGGGCGACCAGCTGGGCGAATAGAAGAACAGCCCAGACATCAAGGGTCACAAGGCGATAGGCATGTTGAGCCAAGTCATCATTCCGGGAGTGGAAGGTCCGGGTATTCCCAGCATCAGGAGCCTTGCGAGTCAGACGCAAGACATCAACGTAGGCCAGTTCAGGAACGTTTAAGGAGATGGGCATCTGAAAGGTTGGGCCCAAACGATGCAAGTAACCTCCAACGACCACACCGGGAGGTCGCCCGAAGTGAGGGACTGCCCGGGGCAGCACGTCAATATGAGGTACACCCGGAACAGCCTCGAGGAGGGGGATCATCTCGGGGGTCGTCAATCTTGGAGATAGAGAAGTTGAAAAAGGCAGTGGAGGACTTGCAACAACAGGTGGCCACCAAGGACAGAGTTGAGACATACACTTCCCTCCCGGTTTCACCATTATCTACAACCATCCTCACGGCACCAATCCAAAAGAAGATACAGTTTCCATCACTGGTACTGTACGAAGGAGAGTCTGACCTCAAGGTCCACATCTCGAAATATGCTGACTACATGATCTCCATGGGGGCGTCAGACGCGACACAGTGTCGGAATTTCCCTTTAACTCTTGGAGATCGCGCACATAGATGGTTCTCAGCCTTAGCACCCGGGAAATCCTAACTCTTGGAGGTCCACCAGCAATGCCGACACATCAGGAACCTAACCGGGAAATCCTCGTATTTGAAGAGATTGGCTCAGCTGGGGGAATGATTGATGGTCATCCCGCATCCAAAAGACAAAAGAAGGCGGAGATCCGGACGGTCAATCAAGTACAAGAGACGGGGTCCGGATCGAAAGCATCAGCTAAACCAACTGTGGACTTGGTCTTTTCGCAAGCAGACCTCGAAGGAATCCTGACACCGCACAATGACTCCCTGGTTATCAGTGCCAATATCATGAACACACTGGTGCACCGACTGCTATTGGGTACTGGAGCTTACACGAACATCTTGTTCAAGAAGACACTAGATCAGTTAGGAGATTACGTGTCTTATATAGAAGACTGTAATCATAAAATAGTGGGATTCGGAGAGGCTGTGACCGTCCCACTAGGTGTAATAAGACTGTATGTAGAACTTGTAGCGCTTGAGGACCCGGAGAGGAGGATGACTAGGTTGTTAGATTTTCTAGTCGTAGATCAAACATCCTCCTACAACGGGTTCCTCGACCGCCCCTTCATTTCAGAATTCAAGGCCGCATGTTCTACTTACTACTATTGCATTAAATTCCCAACACTTAAGGGTGCAGGTACAATTAATGGAGACCAGAAGAAAGCACTAGAATGCTTATTGACTCTGAAGAAGCCTGTTACCCAGGTGTTGGTATATGAAGACATAGCATCTCAACACTCCCTAGATGAACCTAACATCTTGGATGCTATCTCCATCGAGACCGAGATGATGGAAGTGGATCAAACGCGGGAGGAGATGGAGATAGATGATATACCCTTACGAGGTCAGCAGGTCGAGGGGAAGGTAGAAAATAACGCCGAGGGTCGAGGTGATATGGCAACAACGGTAACCGGAGCGGATGATGATGCGGAACCAGCACCGGAGGGTCAAACAAGTGAGTTGGATGACGTTGAGCCCCTGCTGGGTTACGAGCCAATCCCAATGGAGATGGATATGCGTTTGGAGGGGCCCATCGATGATCCAAGATGGAAGGATAAAAAACGACGTGCCACTCCAGTCGAAGACTTGAGGTCCATACAGGTAGATCCCAATAAAAAGGACTTAGAACTTTTTATTGGGGCAGAGTTAGAAGAACCCTACAGAAGCAGAATGGAGGAGTTCCTTCGGGCCAATCTCGATGTGTTCGCATGGTCACATAAGGACATGACGGGTATACCGGTAGAACATGCTTGTCACCGCCTCAACATTGACCCCACAAAGAAGCCCGTCCGCCAGAAGAGAAGGAAGTATGGACCTGATAAGTATGAAGCATTAACCGGCGAGGTGAAGAAGCTTTTGGACAATAAGCTTATAAAGGAGACACTATGTCCTCAATGGGTGGCAAATCCCGTCCTGGTCAAGAAGCAAAACGGAACGTGGAGACTCTGTATAAACTTCACAGACCTCAACGCCGCTTGTCCAAAGGATAACTTCCCGTTGCCTCACATAGACCAGCTGGTGGATAACACGGCAGGACATGAAATAATGACTTTTATGGATGCCTTTGCAGGTTATCATCAGATTGCCATGCACCCGGATGATCAAGAACATACAGCTTTCTACACACAAAAAAATTTGTTCTGTTGGAAGAGGATGCCCTTCGGGTTAATCAACGCCGGTGCCACGTACCAAAGACTTGTCAACAAGATGTTCGATCAACACCTTGGCGACACAATGGAGGTCTATGTCGATGACATTGTGGTAAAGAGCCTCAGAAAGGAAGATCACTTGGAGCACCTCAAGCAAGCGTTCGACATCATGAGAACATATAAAATGAAACTTAATCCAAAGAAGAGCAGTTTTGGGGTATAGTCCGGTAAATTCTTGGGGCATCTGGTGAGCCAACGGGGCATTGAAGTCAACCCTTCGCAAGTCAAATGCATTTTAGAGATGGGACCACCGAAGGACGTACGAGCTGTTCAAAGACTCACGGGATGTCTCGCAGCACTGAACAGATTCATATCCAGATCCGGAGACAAGAACAGGCCATTCTTTGAGTCCATCAAAGGCAAAGGCATCTGCAAAAGAACCAAGAAAAACAACTATGTTTGGACTGATGCATGTCAAAAGGCATTCGAAGATATAAAAAGCTATCTCAGCAACCCCCAAATCCTGTCAAAGCCCGTCCCAGGAGAAAAGTTATATTTGTACCTGGCAGCATCGGAGGTGGCCATAAGCTCAGCCTTAGTACGTGTGGAGGGCAAAACACACCTGCCAGTCTACTATGTCAGCCAAGTGTTACATGAGGCAGAGCTGCGATATTCTCCAATGGAGAAGTTGGCATACGCATTGGTGATGAGCATAAGGAAGCTCCGGCCCTACTTCTTCGACCACCAGGTGGAAGTCTTAATGACATTTCCCTTAAGGCAAATCTTACACAGACCCAACACTGCCGGACGACTGCTAAAATGGTCACTAGAGGTCAGCCAATATGGTATAACCTACGCTCCCCAAAAGGCGATCAAAGGGCAAGCTCTAGCAGACTTCATAGTAGAGCTGACCTACCCTCAAGATCCGACGAGGGGACGTATATACCCATGGCACCTCTACGTAGACGGCTCAACAACAAGTTCCGCAGCCGGTGCAGGTGTTGTCCTAGTGAGTCCCGACAAGCAAGTATTCACCTCAGCAATAAGGTTCAACTTCCTAGCAACCAACAATGAAGCCGAATACGAAGCACTTATTGCGGGATTGAGACTATCATTAGCTGTGGGAGCAACCAGACTTCAAATTTTCGGGGATTCGCAGCTAATAGTATCTCAAGTCCGAGGTGAATACGAAGCAAAGGATCGACAAATGATCATCTACCAAAGGATCGTTGCACACTTGATATCCAAGTTCGATCAAGTATACATTGAGCAGATCCCCCGGCTAGAGAACACACAAACGGATGCTCTAGCTCGTCTAGCTACAAGCACCTGAGAACCAAGTATCTCGGAGGTGGTGGTCACAAAGCTAACGAATCCTTCAACATTTGATTATATTAATCAAGTGTTGAAGGGGGGGCAACAAATAGTGAACCACCAACAAATGATGGACGACTGGCGTACACCCATTGCTAAATACTTAACTAGTGGAGAGCAGCAGAGAGATCCGTGGGAAGCACAACGGGTTGTGAAGCAAGCTGCTAGATACACGATGGTCGAAGGACAGTTGTACAAAAGGGGGATCTCATTGCCATTACTCAAATGTCTCTCCCCGGAGAAAGGTCAAAAAGTCTTGGAAGAGATCCATGAAGGAATATGTGGAGGCCACGCCGGGGGGCAAGCCCTAGCCTACAAGACTATTAGGCAAGGGTACTATTGGCCAACGCTGCGAAAGGATGCTATCAAATATGCTAAAAAATGTTTGAAGTGCCAACAGTTTGCTCCAAGTATTCACACCCCGGCACAAGAATTAAAATTTGTATATAGTCCATGGATATTTGCTAAATGGGGTATCGACTTGATCGGCCCATTCCCTCACTGAAAAGGTGGAGTAAAATTTGTAGTAGTGGCCGTGGATTATTACACCAAGTGGCCGAAGCTGAAGCTTTAACGACGATAACCCAGGAAAAAATGATAAGCATCATTTGGAAAAACTTGGTATGCAGATTTGGGTTGCCACAGTCTATCGTCACAGATAATGGAAGACAGTTTGATGGGAATAAGCTAAGAGATTTCTGCACATCATGGGACATCAAGAAACATTACTCCACACCATATCATCCTCAATCAAACGGACAAGTCGAAGCTGTGAACAAGATCTTGAAACACATTCTGAAGATCCGGTTGGAGGAAAGAAAGGGTAGTTGGGCCGACGAGCTGCCAGAAGTCCTATGGACCTATAGGACGTCTTATAGAACAAGTATCGGGGAAACACCATTTACCATGACCTTTAGAGTCGAAGCAGTCATCCTGGTGGAGGTCCAACATCGGACGTGGAGGATAATCAAGTATGATGAAGAAACAAACGAAGATGATATGGGTGTGGAAAAAGATCTGATTGAAGAGACAAGAACTTCGGCGGAGCTTAGAAATGTCGTCTACAAACGACGAGCAGAAAAGTATTACAACTCACAGGTCAAGGATAGAAGGTTCAAGGCTGGCGACTTGGTGATGAGATGGATATTGGCGGTTCCTACAGGAGTATTTGGTCCAAGATGGGAAGGTCCGTTCAAAGTAATGAAGAGTTGGCCGAATGAGACATATGACTTGGAAGATATGCAAGGCAACCCTTCGTCGTACACCTGGAACGCGGCATATCTCAAGAAATTCTACCAATAAAGACTTGTACAAATTTTCTTTTGAAACCTTGCTCGCCCAACATGTATAGGGGCAAGCAGGTTCATTTTAGATAAAGTCAAGCCTGTAAGGTCATATTATGTTGAATAAAGAAGATGTTTCCTTTCAAGATGGTGTATCGAAAGACGTCTCAAGTTATAAGCTCAAAAAGACTTACAAGTAAAAAATAAAGGCAAGGTATTGAGACTAACCCTACGGATATAACCGACAAAAGGGAGTCCTTACCAATTCATAAGCCCACATCGAAAAATAAAGGTGTAAATTTGCGATTTCGCAAAAGGAAAAGTAAGACGAATCAATTAAAACACCATACACAAAAACGAGCAATAAATAACTTAGACACAAACGTTACTAAAGACACAAACAAGTTCGATAGAAAGGAAACTACATGTTGATTAATGACAAAAGGAATTCAAATACATATGGGGCGTCTTAGAGGGCGAAGAAGCAAAAAAGTTACAAGTAAAAACCAAAGACAAAAAAGTTCAAGGTAAAAGAAGGTCAAGCACCCTACTGCTCGCCAGCCTAGTCACTGGCATGCTCGCCAGCCTGCTCGCCGGCACCCTGGGGGGAGAGACCTGGAAGAACCGCAATCGGCGATAGACCCTCGGTGTCAACCATCGCATCATCCTCAGCATCAATCTGAAGAGGGGGATAGTTTCCACCAATGATCTTAAGAGTGGGAGGCACGACACTAAGGTTGACGCCCATCTTCTCGAGATCACCGATGTCAACCACCAAACCCTCCTTGAGAGGACGCTCAGTGAGGAAGTCGGTAAACTCTTTCTTCAGGGCCGTCCATGGGTCTTCATTCTCACCAACGGCATGGTGGTAGGCTCGGAGGTTCTCGGCGAAGGTATAAACGAACCCGAAGTCAGACAATTCGGCTCGAATGTCGGCTACAGCATCAGCACTGTAGCACTCAGTATGTGCAGCCTTGTGCTCCTGGGTCCGAGTGGCTTGGAGTTCTCTTTCCAATTCGGCCACTTTTCCTCGAGCCACTCGACCCTCCTCCAGTTGAGCCCTCACACTTGCCAACTCAGCCCGAAGACCATCAGCTTCGGTCTGGGACCTCTCAGCACTTGCAATGGTCGATTGCTCGGCATCCAGAGAAGCTTTAGCCTTAGCCTCAGAAGTGGCGATTTTCTTCTTCATCTCGTCCCTCTCCTTCCTCAAAGTGTCGTTCAACACCGCATAAGGCTTCTTTAAAGTCAGGGCTTGCTCGATGGCGCGTTGGGCAGTGATGAGAGCACTACTCGAATGATGCATAGCCGTGCGAATGTTGTCGGTTAGTGACTAGTACTGCATAATCTCTTCTTGAGGATGAGTCCAATGGCGGGGGACAGACTCAACAGCTCTCCGAAGGGGACCTTGAAGCTCGTTGAGGGACTTCGGAGGCCGAGCAAGGGCAAACTGATGAACTGATGGGATGCGGTGCTGATAACGTGAAGGATCATACCTGCATAAAGGTTCAAACAAGAAAACACTTAGAAAAATTTCAAAACTTTTCTAAGTACAAATATGTGAGAAGTTCGATAGTCATACCCTGCTGCTCGATCCTAATCCCATCCCAGGATGGAGATATCCGACAACTGCCCAACAGAGCGAATGGGTGTGGGGGCAGTGGAGGTACCGGCTGAGACCGGAAGTGTAGGCTCTGAAGCCTCAACGCGGCCAGAGCCACCGAAACCCGAGACTCTCGAAGTCTTTGCCCTCTTGGCAGCTTCAGCTTCACGTTCCACTCGTGACCCGTCACCACAATGTAAATGGCGGCCACCACCAGGAGAGTCACTCGGGGCTTGTCTATCCTCGACTCGAGGAGCCCGTGGGAGAGCAGTGGAACGGGTAGTCACTCCGGTGCCCGTCCCTTTCTTCGCCTTGGCCGCCTGTTGAGCAGCTCTCACTATGGAGGGGGGTCTCTTTTGGTTCTAGCCATTCCAAACCTTTGGTTTAAGATTCGGAAGGATGGAGGAATGGCAATAGTAACCTCAGCAGCTGCAAGCATCAAGAAACAAGAAAAGAGTTAGAAAAATTTTCAATACGTAAGCTAATTCCAAAGAACACAACGGTTATACCTGCTGGGCGTGCGACTTGAGCTCGCAAGTGATGGGGAGTCGTAATCAACCCCGAGGCAATGCGGCAGCTGGACTTGTTCAGATACTCGAACGTCCTGTCCTTCTTATTCCGTCGACAGACAAGAATACAAGTAAACTTGAATTCCTCGGACAAGCTCGTTTTCTTCCAACGCTGAGGAATCAAGCCTGCAATATAAAAACCGAGATGTTAGACAGAATATCATAAGCAAATCATTCCAAGTATAAACAAGTTCTACGCTGCAACTCGCCAAACTCTGTGGGGGACATGATACGTCCCCCGAGTCCTTCATTATTATCCGGGGCCCGCCAGTCGCCACCAATAAAAAAAAACTGCTCCTTCCAGTCTCTCACTTTGTTAGGTAGCCCCTCAAGGATCTTCATATCACTCCTCGCTTTAAGGTAATAATAACCTTGGCCTTCCTCGGAACACTTGCTGAGGCAGAGGGTGTAATTCACCTCTTGCGGAGTTAGACAATCCAAGCATTGGGTGTTAGCTGTGTGATCGCCAGACCCGTCATCTCCAGGAAACGGCCGATGAGAGGATGGAGAGGCAACGTCACACCGGTGGCCAGAGTGTGTATGTTTATCACCGTCAATCTCTCCGGAGGACGGTCGGCCCTCTCGTTCTTCCGGGGAGCGTACATTGTCACATCACAGGGGATATGATATTCCCTCCGGATGCTATCGAGATCATCTTCATCGATGACACTCTCCACGGTGCTTGCTTTGTAATTAGTACGATCGCACTCTTCAAACTCTCGATACTGTCGAGGAGGAGTTGGAAAGTCCGCTGTATATCGCTCGTAGTAAACTCTCCAATCGAGCTCATGTTCTATGCCTTCAGGGATGGACTTCTCCGACATGTGAGGTTGCGGGAAGCCAACAGACTCAAACCCTTCGGTGATAGAATCATCACTATCATCACTACTGGAGAGCACTTCGGCATCCTCCTGATCATCACCATCGGGGCGAGCAGCGAGCTGCTCAACTACCTGCTCGCTCGGCTGCTCGCCGACCTCCTCCAACGGACGATCCACCTCTACCAACTCGGGTTCGGATCCCGCCAGGTGCACTAATGAAAGGCCGGCAATCGGACCGCCCTCCTCCATCGGTCGTTTGCCCGGATTCTGGTGGGAAATTGTACGGCTTGAAGATGAAGACATGGAAAATAGGAAGAGGAAAGAAGATGGACCCTAGGAATGTGCTAACTATCGAATTAATAACTCCGCCGCCTTGATTCCGGTCGGTTACGCCCAAGAGAGAATCCGGCGAACAAGAACAACATGAGGAATAAAAGAGGATAATGCAAAAAGAAAATAGAAATAGAGTGGAGAAAAAGAGAAACTACATGTGATCGAATCTCTAAGCCGCCACTCGAAACAATGAAAAAACAAAGAAATCGTCGGAAAAAGCTGAAAGATCTGGGCCGCCGGAAATTTCAGAGAATAAGTGAATGAAGAAGAAGATGAATAGTGTAGGAAAACCCTATTTATACATTCGGGTAAAAGGAAAAGGAAGAAGAAAGTTCAGGGGTTATTTTGCAAGAAATTTAAAAGTTTTTAAATGGAACGCCTTTTCGTAATTAATTGGCACGTTACCCGAGGAAACGCCTCATTTTCCAGAACGTCGCTTCATTGGTTAAGAGAGAGGACAAGCATAAAGACCGAGCATGTAGTCGAGCAAAGCTGCTCGCCAAGCTGCTCGTCTTACAGTAAACATGTCAACGTGGTGAATTATCAATCCAGCATATACTTTGATAAAG
Organism: Prunella vulgaris; assembly: GCA_026898435.1. Lineage (NCBI taxonomy): Eukaryota > Viridiplantae > Streptophyta > Magnoliopsida > Lamiales > Lamiaceae > Prunella > Prunella vulgaris. The sequence continues at coordinate 564,353 of JAPKLY010000111.1, read as the reverse complement.
AAAAATCAAATCAAAGCATATACTGAGGGGCAAATGTTGATAAAAGGAATAACTTTCATGATTGAAGAGAGATTAAAGTATAAACAGGCTGAAGGACAGGTTGCTCACTAAGCTGCTCGCCGAGCTGCTCACCTGGAAGCTCGCCTGATTCCAAGGTGGGCAAGGCAACGAGCCCACGTGGCCATCACACAGCTTGCTCGCCTAAATGCTCGCCGAGGTGCTCGCCAACTTGTGTTCCCGAGCCCTGATGTGACGAAGCATCAAGCCCACGAGGCCAAGATCAAGTTGCTCACCATGTTGCTAGCCCGGCTGCTCGCCACGATGATTCAAGGATGGCAAGACAACAAGCCCACGTGGCCATATCCGAGTTGCTCGCCACCTTGTTCGCCAACCTGCTCGCCTGACTCAGAGGTGGCGAGGCATCAAGCCACTTGATCAAGCTAAAGATGCTCGCCACCATGCTCGCCCACCTGCTCGTCACCTTGCTCGCCCAGCCCGGGGGTGGCTAGGCATCAAGCCACGAGGTCAAGCCTAAAGGTGCTCGCCCACCTGCTCGCCACGTTGCTCGCCCATCTGGTCGACCCTTCGCTCCCAGGAATGAAGACACAAGATGTCCAAAGAACCTAGGAGGAAGGCATAGGTCGTTAGGGCTAGAGTTAGTGGGACGAGTCCTTAAGGTGGTGACAAGTGGAGGACGCTTGTCACCATCAGAAGCCATGTGGCTTAAAATAATGTCACCTCACTCATAGGATGGTATAAATAGTTATAAATTTCTTATTTGGAAGGATCTGAAATTTCCTACACAAGAGATATATCACAAGAATTTTTCTTTCTACAATTCTCTCTATTATCCTTATAATTAACCAAGATCATATCTTTGATTATTGATTGAGTGATTCCATAAGATTAATTAGCCACATAAACTTTCCATTATAAGAATTGCTCAACAGTAACACTTGTATTATAACTATTATCATAGCACCTATCTTAATCCGTATGATTAAAGTCAATGAAAAGTTTACAATGTGTCAGAATGTTAGAGAAATTAAATGAATGAATTGATTTTACACCCCTCTACAATTTCAAACTTTTAGACTAGATTAGTTCTTTAATGATCTCATAGCATAGATTTGCTTAACATTTTAAGTTCGATTCTCGCTGAAAGGAACTCAATTTATAATGAATTATTCACTAATAGAGTCTTCTTCCCAAAGGGAGGAATTGAGAATTCAACTTATGAGCAAAGCGAAGTAATTAAATAAATTAATTAATTTCTGAACTCTCCATAAGCTCGAATTTTTTTTTATGAGTGGGATTCTTTCACAGAAGGAGTATATCTTAATTTCATGTCAAGGCTGCAAATGACAATTGGCGGTCGAATGCTACCAAGCACATAGACTGCCTTGGCGGATTTTTTTTATCATTTTCTATATTTTTGTTATTTATATCAAAATTTTCTATTATTATATTAACAAATGTGCACATTATGAAATAATTTATAAATTTAAAATATAATTAATAAGTAAATATATTTTCACAACACATCAACACAATGTAAAAAACTATCACGATATAATTGGTCCAACTTCTAAATTAAATGCCAAAATAACAAAATATATAAAAGGAATAATTTAGCATTAAGTTAAGTGGTTCAACTAAGGTAAACTTTAAAAGAACAAGATTGTTCACCTCTGTATATATGGTCTTCATCTTCGCATTCAAATTCAACATGGAAGTCGAACATTTTTTCAAAAAATATCGTTGTATGTAAATTTATTAAAAAAATATATAAAAATCGTCTAAACAAAGTCAGATACTTTTTTAAAGAACATCTTCCGATTTAAATTATTTGAAAAAATATATATAAAAACCACTTACTGTTTAAGCGGTGCTAGAACTGCGTAGATAGTGTTTGGGCTGCCTAGGCATCGCCAAATGTTTTCTCTGCTTTATTTATCGGTTTGAATTAATCGTCCATGGTGAAGTACACTAAATATCTAGGCAACCACCATTTGCATTTCAGTTTCATACTCAACTTTAGGTATGTTGCATTATACTCACCAGCCCAACAATTCAAAATAAATAACGTTTTCACCTTTCATTTCATTTTCAAATTAAATAAAGTGTTACAAGTTAATTGCATTTATTTTAATTTAGCTTCTAAAATCAATAAAACATTCAAATTAATATTTATTTTAATGAGAAAATCAAAATATTAAAAAAAAGTTATGAAACTAATCATATATATATATATATATATATATATATATACATATATATATTCATTCAAAATTACATATATTTTGAATAGTATATATTATTTTAAACTCGACAATACTGTATGCATTAACCATAAATAAATTATCTTCCATTTGTTATTCATAAAAATATGAAATAATTTCATATTGATAGATTTTTAAAGTATTGTTTTAATTTTTGCATAATAGAGTAAACATGAGTTAAATAATAAAATTTTAATTTTATATATCATATTTATTTAAAAATAATATTTTAAAATGTATAATATTACAACTGTAGCTATAAATATTCTGGCAAAAGGAAAAGAAAATTTTAAATTTCTCGATCTAATCGGCATATACCCATGAGGTGATTTACATATAGGTTCAAAAAAATTACTATATTTACAAATAAGCTCTGTACAAAATAAAAATGTGCTTCTGTGTAGAAAAAAATATATTTCTGTGTAAATATTATGAACTTATTTATAAATAGAGCCGTATTTTTAATACTATTTAATTATCAGGGCAGATGATGAAATTAATAAGAGCGCAATCAGGACCACATAACGGCGCATGCCTCAACATTATACTGTCATAAACGAGCACGTTTAATTAAACTATATGTTGAAAGCATCCACGAAGCCAAATATATTTATTAGTCAAATAATAAAAAAGAAAAAGAGAATATGATGAAGCATGGATTAAAGATCCAAGGACTACTTTTAAAATAAAATAGCAAAAGACAAAAATATCGAGAATTGAAAGAACGAATGAGTGCCTTCTTGGAAGCATTTTCTTTTTGTCACCTACTAACTGCAAAATTTTGTACAAAACTATAAAATTCGTGCACGATGGATTAATTAATTGGATACATCGTATATACATATTTTAATGTCACTTGGCAGGGCATAAAGAATTTTTGTTTACATGGTATGATATACTATTTAATATAATATTTATCTGAAATTTTACCTACAATCCCATACTAAATAAATAAATAGAAAATAATTGACTCCTCCCTTCTATATTTATTATGAAATAAAAAAAATAAAAATTTTCATAATATAATCTACTTTTTTTTTATCGGTAATGTTAGTTATTAATAGTTAGTTACACCAAGTTCCCAAACACTCCAAGAATAAACTCCTAACCAATAAATTCCTAGCCAACCTTATATATCTCATCTCCAATTTGTTCCCAAAGGGAATCGAACCCGGGTCACTATAATATAATCTACTATATAAGCAATATAATATATCTCATAGCTATTAAATTTATACTTACTTTTTATCTCACATCACATGATAAAAGTCTTTTACACAGTACTAGAGCTTAAGGAAAAATAATTTATATTACAATTCATAATTTTATCATATCTTCATTTTGTGCATTTTTTTATTAGGCAAATTAAAGGGATAATTTATTTTACGATTCAAACTTTAGGCATAACAAATACCCAAAGCTTAACATATTACATCTGATTTTCACCAGCTAAAATATTTCTCGGATTGTGAATCTAATCATTCAATGGAGCATTACAAGAAATTACATTTTTTTGCTATTAACCAACTCCATAACCTCCTTTTGATCTCCTCCATCATTCTTGCATTATTAATCTCCATCCCCTTCGAAAATGAGTTTCTTCCTGGATTTCCTGATCACCCACGCTACTTCATTTTGTGCATTCTATATTGTTTCATGAAGTATTATACAATACGTGAACCTTATCAAAATATATTTCATCCGTCCCACATGAATTTGCACACTTTTCTTATTTGGACGTCTTGTACAAATTTGCACACTATTAAAAAAGAGAACACTTATTTGAGTACACAGTTACAAACCTATACACATATTTACGTATATGTCACTATTTTACGGGAAGTATAAGATAAAAAATTCAAATAATTTTGCTCTTTTAGCACATCTCAAAAACATTTTCTATGTCAGACTAGGTATGATGTTATATTATTCACACATTTTGTACTTATATACGAATTATACATAAATATATGCATAATAGGTGAAATAGTTGATGAATTTAAATTAAGTGGGCGATTATGTTAATGATGAACAAGAGTGGGTTTGCAGGGAGAGCGTGCGCATGCGCTTTGCGCGTGATCCTATAAATTCCCATCCCATGCTAACTTAACAAACACTTCAACACAATATTACATATGTATGTATATGTGTTTGTTATACTACACTCTTTATATTTGTGCACAATATATATGTTGGCCAATTCATGATACTTCCTAGTTTCAATGCTCTTATTTTTGGGCTCTGTGTGGTCAACATTTTTGTGGGGTTTTTTTAACCCAACTATTCATGATTCGTATACTGACTTGAAAAGAAAGAGTAACCATCAATAATCAATTCTCATCTAAAAATGCAGATTTTGTTATTTAAATTTAATATATTTGATCGTCTGTTCTATCCATTTGTATAGTCCTAACAAACGTCAATTTATATTTTGAAAATAGATATGATGTTTAATACCTCCTGACCTTCAATTAATTGAGTATATCCATCATTTGGTTGCAAATACATCTAGATGTGACCCATAAATAATGGTTAAAATTATACCCCTAAAAAAAACTGCCCACTTTTAGTTAAGTGGTTTTTTTTTGTTCAAATACTCTTATTTTTGAAATTACTATATTTTAAAACATTAACCACTTCTACTTTTTACTATAAAAATCAAATTACTATTGCTTATAATTTTGAAGTAGAGTTTCAAAACATAGTCTTACAAAAAAACTGGTTGAACTCGAATCAGCTATTAAAAAAATTAACCCTTAATGATAAAATCCTGTCATTATTAATTCTCTAGTTAAAAAATTTTAGTGAGAGGAAAATGATCTTTAATAACAGAATCTGTCAATAAAAATCATTATTCTGTCACTAAAGATTTTTAGCTAGAAAAGCTATAATGATATAATTTCTGTCATTAAAGATCAATTTTTTTTGTAGTGGCATTCACGACCCTAACCCTAATAACCAAAATTAATGGTAAAAGGTGTCTCAATCTTTTATTTTAAAATTTGAGTTACAATCGTTGATCTATTAATTAGCATGATATATATTTTATAAAAATATATTTTTATCGTGTCAATACTTCATTATCTTATTTTATGCTGACCTTTGATTGTATCGAATTCACATATTATGTGATAAAACTTATTCTATTATAATCTCAATGGTTTGATCTAATATTTTTCAATGAATATGAGAGTATTGAGAAACTTATTGAGTTAGATTAGAAAAATAATTGAGGATGAGCAATGAAAAAGGGATTTGAATGATATGAAACGTTTTGAGATTAGAATCGCCATAAAAAATCAAATCAATTAGCACTCAAGAGCTCAAGACATTGGCGGCCAGCAGCACAAGGGAATTCGCTCTCAGGCCCAACTTAATTTGAAGCCCATAAACTTGTGGGCTTATCAAGGCATTAGCAAATGGCCCAACATGCCATATTACTAAGAGGGTGCAAATATTAAGGAGGCGCACGGTATAAATTTAAAATAGTAATGATAATGGTAATGGGTATCATTAAGGAGTAATCACTATGGAGTTAGTGATTACCCTTTTTTAATATGTTTTTATGATTTCATTCATGTACAATAAATAATATCAAACACTATTTATGAGAATGAATCCTCATTAATTTCCATTCATTCTCATTCTACACCTTTATTACCCAAACCAAGCGGCCCATAAGATTCAAATCTCAAGATTTTGTCTTCATAACAGCACGTAATCGGACTTCTCCAATTTTTTTATGCAAAAGTTAGGAAAAATAAAGATACAATACATAGATCCCACTCATTATTATAAATTGTATAAATTTATATTTTATCATTTTTTAATTATATGTCTATCTCTTTTTAAAATCACATAAAATTTACACAATAAAAATGGAGAGGATCCATGGGTATAATAAGACACGAAAAATGTCATAATTTTGGAGAAATCTTTTGGACGTGAGCAGCAGTGAAGAAGAAGAAGATGATGTCCATGGAAATGCCCGAAACCACGTTTAGCTACTTAGTTTATTTATATTACATCACAGATTCTTGAACAAGAGTTAATCCTGTGTGAGACTTTCTAATGGTATGAGATATGTGACTTATTAATTAAAAAACTATCATTTTTAAATGAGTAGGTCTTTTGTGAACTCGAGTTCATATGAACTCGTATCACTGTTATGTGTAACCACCATTTCTATTATTCATATATATTATCACAGTTATAAAAATATACTTAATTTTTTAACAGTGATAGTGTATATGCATAACAGTGATTGTGAATATATATAACAGTGATAGTGTATACACATGACAATGATAATTGAGAACCCAAATTCACCGTGAACTCGGATTCATACAAGTTTTTGTCTTATTAAAAAAGTGATTATTAATTTTCTTGAGAATACTATTACATTTTACTATAAACATACCACCTAATTTTTAAAAATATGATAATATTTGTGTTGAAAATGACTATCTGATTAGGTGAAGAAATGCTTGAATTATTGTTGTTCTTTTTCATAAAATGGATAATGAGGTAAGTTATTAACACATTCTTAACAGGAAAGAGTAAGTTAATTTCAAAATATAGAGTCCTAAAAAATACTCCTGTAAATTGCAAGCGCCACCGCTCGACCAATTCGAACCCTAGCTCATGGTCCTTGGCAATTGGACTTTAGTCCTATTTTTATGGATCACTAAAAATCTTTCTAATAGTTTATCAGGTGCAACTCATACTAAAGACAAAAATCGTTTACCTCTTGAAATATTATGTTAGATCGTGTATAATAGTTTGGACATATATATTTTGCCAAAAAAATTTATTCCTGACTCGGCATTTCCTCCGTTCGTACACTTTATTGTCGTAGTTCCAATCGAAAGCAGTTCATTGCTTTATTCGGGCGGTTGTAAACATTGAAAAAGAATTATTATTATAATTCTTTTCTTCTTTTTTTTTTTTTTTGTCACTTGTAGTCATTTTGTACATTAATCAATTTTTATTATTGTACATTTAATATGTTTGTATGTAACCATATTTTTCTTCTTCATATTATAATTTATTATTATTTCACGTTCTATGAGATTTCTTAGTTTCCAAAATACTTACCCAAGGAAATATTTACAGAAAATCTCATCTATTGACTACACTAATGGATATATTTTGGGTATTGGTTACCTTCTAAATTCAATACAACCATTAATATTAAATAAATACGTTGTTATAAATTATTCCTCAATATAAGCAGATTAATGGCTTCAATCAAGGGATTCCAGGCCGTTATATCTTTATGTCATTCCTTCCCTATCCTCCTAAACGTCTCAGAATTAATTTTAGTTGTATACACTGAGTGCACTGTACAATTTAAGTTTATTTTTAAAAAATTATATAAAATACTATTGAAAAATTACACATGTTATTATTTAAAAATATATTTTTAATAGTATAACTTTTCAGTAATAATTTGTATAATTTTTCAATAATAAATAATGTAACTTTTTAAAATATATTTGAGTTGCTGAGAAATTATGTGCACCTTATCTCACTAATACAATATTTTGAAATCTCTCCAGCCCATTTTATTTGTCGTTACACAAATTAATAAACTCATTAAATATCAATAGATATATATATATGAGTAACATGACTATTTTCTTTAATGAATATAACCACTAAGAACAAGTAAACTGATAAAATTGTAATAAATTTAATGTATATTTAATTCTCATAAATTAAAGCAGAATGGTAATTAGTTTTTGGTAAAAAATTCTTCTTTAGAAAGTCAAATGGAATAATAATTTGCACAGAATTAATCAATATGCACATAATATCTTCTGCTGTTCAGATAATTTGCTCAAAACCTGGAAGTCAAACGGACCTAAATGGAAAGAAATCAAAGTAAATTAACAAGCAATTAATGTAATTTTACAAAAAAATATTATATAACCCCTGCATCAAATCACATTATCATCATTACCAATCAAAAAATGGAGTCGTCCAAATTTCACATACCAGCAGCAGCATTTGTAGCTCTTGTATTGTGCATTCCTGTTGTCCACAGTTGGGGAATCGATGGCCATGCAATTATCTGCAAACTTGCTCAGGTTCTAACCTCAACCCCTCGTCTCGTTTACTACGTTTAATGATATCATAAACCTCGTTTACTCAAGTGATCCACCTTTGTGGCAGACGAGGTTGAGCAGAGAAGCAGAAGAAGCTGTAACCCAACTGCTGCCGAAATTTGCTGAAAACGATCTCTCCAATGTGTGTTCTTGGGCGGATCGTGTCAAGTTCCGATACCACTGGTCACGCCCTCTTCATTACCTCAATACTCCAGATAATCTCTGCACATTTCAGTACAAAAGTGAGCATTTTATTTTTCATCAAAAAGATTAAAGCATACATACTTGGAGAAGCTGTGACGAATGATGTTCGACTGGGCTTACGCAGGGGATTGCAAGGATGAAGATGGAGTAGCACACAGGTGTGTAGCAGGAGCAGTCAACAATTACACATCTCAGCTGCTCACCTATAGCACTTCTTCTTTGGCTGCTTCTTCTTGTAAGGTCTTCAACTTACTTCATATTTATATTATTTTTGCTCCTTAAAGTTTTATTTTTTTTCAATTTTGGTCCCCTCTTTCACTTATCATCAAATTAATTTGGTCCTGGATGTACATTAGTTGACCCTCTGTTGATTATTTGATAGACAACATCAACTATTTAAGGTGTTAAACATATACTTCCTCCGTCCCACTATAAACTTTTTACTTTACTAATTTGGTCCGTCCAGCTATAGATTTTCAATTCGCTTTTAGACAACTTGTTTATTTTCTGATGCTCACTTCTATAACATCTATGGGAAGTTTGTAAAGGGGCTGATGAAGTATTTAAAATTTATCTTTTTGATAATTAAACTTGAGTACAAAACTTTTAATAAGTAGATTCAAACACTCACTAATAGTTGATTCTATCAAGCAGATGGTTCACTAACTATTGGACCAAATGTGGAGTAGAATTGTATTTCAAGACCAAATTTGATGGTGAGTGAAAAAGGGGACGAAAAGTGAAAAAAAAAAAAGTAGGGGGCGAAGAATGATATTATTAGGATTCTTTAATATCTAATCATGGTCATATTCATCAGATAATCTCACAGAAGCACTTCTCTTCCTATCCCATTACATTGGGGACATTCATCAGGTCGACATCTATTCCTATTTTCAAAATTGGCAGCAAATCTATACTCATGTTTGTTTCTACTATGCAGCCTCTACACGTGGGGTTCACTTCAGACAAGGGAGCAAACACCATCGAGGTTCATTGGTATACGAGGAAGCAAAATCTTCATCATGTGAGTGGGAACATAAAACATATGCAGTGACCTGCATTTCGCATAATATGGAAGAAACTCTAATCATCGAAATCCTGTAGGTATGGGATAACAACATCATTGAGACAGCAACGAAGAGGTTTTATGATTCCAACGTCGATGAACTTGTTGACGCACTTGACAAGAACATAACAGTAAACTTATTTTCCCCTAATAATATCTTACAGAACTTAAACCACCGTTATCTTATTCTTGAAACTTCGCAGACTGTGTGGTCTGATCAAGCAAAGGAATGGGAAGCCTGTGACAGAGAGACTTGCCCAAACCAGTAAGTTTAACTTCTTCAAGAGTTAACTTCATTTCGAAAGTTTTATTATTAACATTAAAAATGCATGTAGATATGCATCTGAAGGAATTAAAGCAGCATGTGACTGGGCATATAAAGGAGTTGAACAAGACTCAGTTCTTGAAGGTACATATTCCTTTTTCCTATGGTTATGAAGACATATGATTCTTCTGTTACGATAATAACGTGATAATGATATGCATTAACTACTATTGCAGATGACTACTTTCTGTCCCGTAGGCCAGTAGTCAATCTACGGTTGGCTCAGGGTGGTGTCCGTTTGGCAGCCACACTCAACCGTATATTTGGATCGTGAATACATTCATTTTGTTTTGTTCTTTCATATCTGCATTCTGCAAGACTATGCAATTCTGTAAGGTCTTAATAATCGTTTCATTTGAATGATTGTATCAAACAGACCTGAACAATTATAATTCAGCAGATGTCAATAAGAGGTGAAAGAATTACCAAACCTGATCATTAGTGAACTCTGTAATATATCAGTAACAATGACATAACCATTTGACACGATTTTTTAATTATATATAACTTAAATAATCATCATTAGCTTTAGCATCAGCTAGCTTGCCTCTTCATGCCTTAGGAACTGTACGAGCTTAGATCGCATCTCCGGAGGGATTCGAACAGGGCGATAGTTTTTATCGAGAAAAACTACTGTGCCTCTTGCCTCCACAATGGGCTGCATAATTAACAGAATTAGGATTCATCACTTGGTCACTATATTTATCCACATAACAAATAACCAACGGTTAAGAAGTAGAGACCTCTGGGTTAGGAATCTTGAAGATGAAATGCTCGAAGAACACTCGAGCAGCAGAAGAATCACACACCCTCACCTTCACAACAAACCTGTCACCACTCTGTGGAGAAATGATCAATATATGGAATTAGCAAAACCTTAATGCCTTTCTGACACTGCCTTTGATTGATTAATTGCATTATTGGTTGATTAAGATATCATTTAACTATGCTGAGAACAAGTAGTAATCTCTACCTTGTTGAGGAAGGATAGTTGGAGGTCAAATTAATAGGATACATACCCTTAAAGGTGCAATAAACTTGAGTGATAGTTCAGACAAAGCTAATGCACATCCAGTTCGTGCAACGGCATCTGGACTTACGCCAATCCTCTCCATAAGTTCGTGACGACCTGTTTATTTGTTATACGGGTATCCCATTAAATGAAACAGATACACCTTCATGCAACTTATTTACCGAGTTCAAGTAAGTCAAAAACATCAAGGTTGTGTTTGGATGGAGGGGTTTGGGGGTATGACTTTTAAATCCACAATTTAAATTCACTCCACTTGTTTGGATAAAATAAAATGTTCAAATCGGTGGATTTCAAATGACTTAAGTTGGACTCTAGTTCAGGCTGTTTGGATGAAAGGATTTGGGACTATGGATTTCAAATCCACAACCTAAATCCACTCCACTCGTTTGGGTATAAATTCAAATTGATGAACGTCAAATGCTTAGTTTTAATTCTTGTTCAAATTGAGAAATTTCAAATACTATAAATATTATGTCATTGAAGTTAAATCCATTCATTTTCAAATCTCTTGAATTTCAGAAGACTCTATCCAAATGCAACCCGAGAATTTAAATACTCAATACATTCATGTCATTTTAAATTCATAAAGTTTTTAATACTTCAAATTTCAAATGACTATATACAAAGGAATGAGACTCACCATGTTGACAATAACTTGCATATACAGCATTATTCACCACCCCATACTGATCCAATTCGTAGTCCCGCACCTTCATCTCTACTTCATGGAACACATTCATTCTGAAAAAACAACAATGGAAATCAATCATCAAGCTTGTCTTAAAATCACTTTACAAATTGCGCAGAAATCTGAAATCAATCAGTATCAGTAAATTTTTCCCCTAAAAGAATTGAATCAACAAATTTAAGCTTCCATCTGATCGGTGAAGGGTGGTCTAAAACTACACATTGCATCCAGAAATCACATTTTTTATACAACGAAACTCAAAACCAAAGAAAGAACAACAAAATTCACGAATCGCAGCTCATAAGCAATGAAAAAGAAAAGGCAATTGGTAAATAAAGAAGAAGAAAAAGAATATAGTACCCTTGTCCACCTTTAAAGTCAAAAGCAACGGCATTGCAGAGCCTCACGCGAGAGTGGGATAAGCTGACGCGTGGGAGCCGCCGGAAAGTGACCGGTAAATTAGGAGATGGTGCCGAAAGCGGCAGTGAGGCGGTGTGGGATCGTGAGACCCGGGCTACAACGGGATTGATTGAACAGTGAAGCATATTTGTTGGTGATGAAAACTATGAATATTTTGGTACAGACTACACAGAGAGTCGATTGTTGAAGAAGAAATATTTTTTATTTAATTACTGTGGCATAATTAATAGGCACGTGCCTGGGTTGCAAGGTTTGAAATTTCGCGAAATTTCGCCGAAATTTCGGAAATTTGAGGATACCGATATGGAAATTCACTTGAACGATTATTTTTCCAAAATTTCGGTCAAATTTCGGGAAAATATCGAAAATTTCGAGAAATTTCGGTTACTATATCGATATCGGTCCAGGGTAATTCAAAATGTGCAGATTATCGAGAAATATCGTGGAGATTTCGGTAATTTTTCGGTCAAAATTTCGGGAAATTTCGGGAAATAATTTTTTTTTTATTTTCAACTCTCAATTCTCGGGACTTGGTACCATTATTGCTTAGACCAAGATGATCTTTCTTCTTTTACATTTGAGACTCATAGGACATCATTTTAGTATTAGCCGTGTAATATTCAATAATTATGAACAATTGTTGTATCGTTTTATATTTCTTACATATGTTTTCTTGATATGTTTGTTGTAAGATTCTCATTTTATTGAGATTTTAAGTTCAATTAATGTATTAAAATTAGTAATAATATTGTCTAAAATTTCATGTTAAATTTCCATTATTTTAATGAAATTTCAGTGAATTTTCTATTTTTTACCGATATCGATATTTCCACCGATATATCCATAAATTCAGGGTACCGATATTTCCGTCGATACCGATATTTTCATCCTTGGTATAAGGTAATTGTGGAAATTGATTATAAAAAATGACAAAATCACCTTCAATTTTTTATTTTTTTTATTGATAAATGTTAATTGTTAAGAGTTACAAGTTAGTTCGTCAAGTCTCTCAAACACTCAAAGTCAACATTATATCTCCCCTATTATTTCCAATCAATCTTATAACTCCCTTTATTCGTTTTCAAAGGGAATCGAATCCAGACCACTCACTCAAGTAGCTGTTAATTTTTTGATTAATTGTTACGTGCTTGTTTTGTGACTAGTGACAAATCATAGGCACTTTGGTTCAAATTTAATAGGCAGCTCCTCAATTGATTTTATGACTTGTAAGTTGAAGGCATGTTTTCAAACTCTTTAAAAAAAACACACACACACACAAAAAATGATTATACGTCTTTAAATGGATTTGAAAAAACACCCACGGTAATCTTTACATTAGAAAACCAATACTTATTTGAGATAATACTGATTACTACCATGTCCCTTTTTTATCTTTCAAATATATATTTATTCGTTTCTTTTTTCTTTGTCACTTTTTTATATAAAATGATATTTTTTATCAGCCACCCTACTAATAGAAATAGTAATAATGATCATCATTTGTAATAAATAAAAAGTAATAAACAGAACAATTAATTTGTATGGATGGATAGAATAAGACAAATAAATAAAGGTATTAAGTGCTTATAATGAAAAGAAAATTTAATTTGTGTGGATAGGATAAGACAAATAAAAATATATACTCCCTCCGTCCCAGAGGTGTTTTCACCCCTGGGATGGCACAACTTTTAAGAAAAGTAGAGTGTTGTGTAAAGTTATATTATTAAAATAATGAGATAAGTTGGATTGTGAGGATAAAGTTAAAGTAATAGTTTCTATTTATAGGGTGTGAAAACAATTGTGGGACGGACGAAAAAGGAAAGTGTGAAAACAATTATGGGACGGAGGGAGTATATAATACTCCTTCTGTCCCGCAGAAATTTGCAAACTTTCTTTATTTAGACGTCCCATACAAATTTGCACACTACTAAAAAAGAAAGTATTGATTTACGTGCACACTCACAAATATTTACACATATTAACCCATATACCACTATTTTATATATAAAACTATTTTTTCTTAAAAAATGTGATGTCCCGTATGGTGCAAATTCCCACGGAAATGAGAGAGTAATTATTTTTTTCCTTAACCAACTTTCTGGGTTGCAAATATTGGGATATACCGAAAACCCAAATTTTAACAGTATTAAAATGCTTATTATACGAGTATATCCCAATATTTGTATTAAAATGCTTAAAGTTTCACAGGTTGCATATATGTTTGAGTAGTTATGTTCTTATTTGTACTGAGTATAAAAGGCCGCTTCTATTTAACAGGCTTCTTTTATATTTTCTTAATTATTGGTATTGTTAAAAATTTAATTAAAAAATTGTGGGGATTGGGGAATCCCCGCGGGCGGGTTCCCCAGCAGGATGGGAAAGGGAACAAAATATTCCCCATGAAGTTTGCGGGAACGAGATGCCCCATCCCACAAGCTTATCCTCGAATTTTGTTTTATCCTTGGTTGCTGCACATAATCCCAAAATTTTTCTATATGATCTTATTCCCTTTACCTCGCACTAAAACTGTTTTAGGTGTAGGAGTCAAATTTTATTCATCATAGTCCTACAGGGATTGTTGAGAGTAAGAAATACTTGCAACAACGTTTTGATACATTTTGAATACATGTCACAATCACGAATATGGTCTTAGATGGAATAAATATACTAAAGGTTTCTCTTACCACTCCAATTTAAGCTTATTAATCATAATTTGTCAATCTTTTTAACTAACAAGTTTCAGAATATTGATTATGCTCCTCCCATTGTTGTTGACATTTATATCTATAAATATTTTGTTGTACTTTCCCTTTCAAACTCTGCGAACAGCCTCATAATTATCTTGATCATTGAAAATACACAGTATATATTGGCAAGAGTTTTAAGATGGAATGTGTGGTCAGCTTATTCTATTTAATTCTTGCTCACCAAAAAGACAAAAAAAATCTCAATACTTCTGACTATTGGCCAGATCAGAATCTGGTTTGGGAACCTGTAAAGATAGAGTACAAAATAGAAGAACTAATAAAAGACCAAACTGGTCTTTTCATTTCTTCCACATCGCCAGTGTTACAGCAGAATTTAATTTATATGTTTGTGTGTTCCCACAGGTGGGAATATCTGTTTGTTTTCTTTCTATGACCTACTAAGTTTATTTTCAGAATGGATCAGTAAAAGGATCGGGGAAGTTGACTACACTAGCTGACCTATATTTGAAACTTGAATTTAAGGAAGAGTTGAAGAAAGAGGAGTCTGCTAGTTGCCACATCAAAGATTACTACTGAATATTTTGAAATCTGATATTCTGACAAAGGTTACTACTGAATTATTTCAATATTACCACATCAAAGATCAAGTTTTCCATTTTGAAAACTGCACTCGGCATCACACTAGAAAAAGTCGTTTGTTTGATTGACTTGCCTATCAGGGGCAAAGAAGTGATCTGCCCTCTAACCCAAGACAAAGAAGCATTTAGACAAATGCTGGAATTTCCAGAAAATATAACCAAAACAGAATTAAACGAACTAAAATCTTTTGTACTTACTAAAGAAAAAAGTGATAAGGATAAAAAATTGTCTTACTATTGCTGATCATTTCCTGCTTCATCACTCCCACCAGTAGTTGACATGTTTGTTCCACATTATTCGAATTGACAGAAAAGTTGGAGGAAGTTGGTCAATATGCTAGGGGAGCAGCACTGTTTGCCTACTTATATACGTGTATTGATAATTTTTATTTAACATATAAGAATTCGATAGATGAAAACTTGTGAATTATTTGGCAAATATAGTGTATTATTCATTTATGTATAAAATTTTTTTATATTCAATTCTATATTTTATAATATTGATATTTTTCCCTTAAGACATTGGTTTTTTCTTGGTTCGAATACCACGTTTACAAGAGGTCATTGGAATAAAGTTGGACATAGATAGTTGTCGTGGACCTCTTCTTGGTAGCATTATGAAGAAGGTGAAAAAGTTATCCAAGGACCACACTACCAAGTATACAAATGTTAAAGCTATTCTTTTAAATCTTTTTGATGAGGTAAGACTAGAAAATTTATAATTGTTTAGAAAATTTACAATTTTTCTAGTATTACCTCATCAGAAAGATTTGAAAGAACAGCTTTAACAGATATACTTGATTGTGTGGTCCTTTGATACACTTTTCACCTCATCTACAATGCTACCAAAGAGATGTCCACGACAGCTATCTAGATCCAACTTTATTCCAATGGCCTCTTGTAAACATGGTATCCGAAGCAAGAAAAAACCTTGTAACAAGGGAAAAATATCAACATTATAAAAAGTAGTACTGAATACCAAAAAAATTTAAAACATAAATGAATAATATACTACACTCAGCAAAATAATCCACAAGTTTCCATCTATCGAATTTTTATATGTCAAATAAAAATTATCAATCCCCAAATATAAGTAAGCAAACAATGCTGCTCCCCAAGTATATTGACAAATTTCTTCCAACTTTTTAGTCAATTCAAAATATAAGGAGCTAGCATGTCCACTATTGGTGCGAGTGATGAAACAGAAAATGATCAATAATAGTAAGACAATTTTTCAATCCTTATCACTTTTTTCTTTATTAAGTACAAATGATTTTAGTTCGCTTAATTCTACTTTCATTCTATTTTCTGGAAATCTCACCATCCGTCTAAATAGTTCTTTATCTCGGGGTTGAGGGCAGACCACTTCTTTGCTTCTGATAGACAAGTCAATCAAACAAACAACATCTTCTAGTGTGATGCCGAGTGTTTAGTTTTCAAAATGGAAAAGTTGATGTTCAATGTTGTACTATTGAAATAATTCATCAGTAACCTTTGTCAAAATATCAAATTTCAAAATCTCAAGGAGGTTGAATAGGCAACTAGCAAACTGCTCTTTATTCAACTCTTCCTTAAATTCATCATCAAATTTCAGATATAGATCAGCTAGTGTAGTCAACTTCACCAATCCTTTTACTGGTCTATTCTGACAATAAACATAATAGGTTAAAGGAAGAAAACAAACAGAAATTATTTCCCAACTGTGGGAACACACAAACATATAAATGAAATTCTGCTGTAACACTGGCGATGATGTGGAAGAAAAGAAAAGATCAGATAGTTTCTCAATTTTGTACCCTATCTTCACAGGTCCCTTAATAGATTCTGATCTAGCCAATAGTCACAAGTAATAAGATTTTTTGGTCCTTCTGGTGAGCAGGAATTAATAGATTAAGCTGAGCACACATGAAACACATTCCATCTTAAAACTTTTGCCAATACATGCTGTGTATTTTCAATAATCAGGCTGATTATGAGGTTGTTCACAAAATTGAAAGTGGGAAGTACATCAAAGCATTTGAAGATATAAATGTAAACAACAATGGGAAGAGCATAATCAAAATTCTGAAACTGTTAGCTAAAAAGAGGACAAACTATGCTTAATAAGCTGAAATGAGAGTATTAGAGTGGTAAGAAAAACCTTAAGTATCTTTATTCTGTTTGAGGCCATAATCGTGACTGTGACCTGTATTCAAATTGCAACCAGTATTCAGAATGTAATAATTCAAATTAGGTGTTGGATTAATTTCATTATGAATGGTGCATGTTAAACAAACATTTATAAAAAACAGACAAACTAAAAGTATCAAATAATGGATGGTCTTGCGGTTAGCAATCAGTTTCTAAGAAATACTTAAGAGTTAGGACGTTCCAAAACCTTAGTAAGAAAATGTTGTTGCAATTATTTCTTAGTCTCAAGACTCTCAACAATCCTGTAGGACTATGATGAATAAAACTTGACTCCTACACCTAAAACAGTTTTAGTGCGAGGTAAAGGAAAGAATTTTGGGGATTATGTGCAGCAGCCAAGGATAAAACAAAATTCGGGGATAAGCTTGTCAACGGGGCGGGGACGGGGCATATGCCCCGTCCCCGGGAACTTCACGGGGAATATTTTGTACCCATTCCCACCCCACGGGGATTCCCCGATCCCAGCGATTTTTCTTCTAAATTTTAAACAATACCAATAATTACGAGAATATAAAAGAAGCTGCCTTTTATACTCATACAAATAAGAACATAACTACTCCAACATAAATGCAACCTATGTGAATGGTATAATCCAACAAATGAGAAAATAACTACTCCCATAAAAATTGAACTCATTGCCAAAATAATTCAAAAATTCAACTGAAAATCACAGATTTCAGCAGCCCATAAATGCAACCTTTTTCTATTACATACTTGATAGCTGGAGAACTCCCATTACATGCCTGATACCTAAAGAAAAAGGTTAATAGCAATGTCCTTATGTGAGCACCTGTTAGCATTATTATTTATACGAGCAAAGTTGATCTATTATTATTTATGTGAGCACCATCTACATCAGCATCTATTAATACCTGATACCTAAAGAAAAAGGTTAATCTAAGTTTCTACTCAAAATTAAAAATGTTCACATTGATTTAACCAGATTAAGTTTCATTTACTTTAAATATATAACATAGATCAAGAAAAGGGTTAAGGGTGAGTGGACAACTTACATATCACGATGGGCGGCAGAGTCGCGGAGAATACAGGAGCGACGGCCGGCGAGTTGGCAGGCTGTGGATCTGCGAGTGACGACACTGTGAGTATCACGATTGACGGCTGAGTCGCGGAGAAGACGCCACTGTGAGGAAGAAGACGGGCTGTGAGAAACTGTGAGGAAGAAGACTGTGAGGATCTGCGACGGCACTTTGAGGAAGACGACGGGTCACGAGCTGCGTGGCAGGAGGCAGCTGAGAGGCGGGGGAGGAAAATTTGTTCAGCAGTGTGATAATAAGAAAGTATTGGGCTTGGTTTAAGGTTTTCAATTGTATTTTATACTCCCTCCGTCTGTAGGAATTTGCACCCTACGGCACATTTTTTTAAAAAAATTATTTTATATATAAAATAGTAGCATATGGATAAATATGTATAAAGATTTGTGAGTGTGCACGTAAATCAATATTTCTTTTTTTGGTAGTGTGCGAATTTGTGTGGGACGTCCCAATAAGGAAAGTGTGCAAATTCTCGTGAGACAGATGGAGTATTTTATTATTCTATTTATTAAAAATAACATATAATGTATATATATTATACTCCCTCCGTCCCGTAGGAATTTGCACCCTACGGAACGGCACATTTTTTAAGAAAAATTGTTTTATATATAAAGTAGTGGTATATGGGTAAATATGTGTAAATGTTTGTGAGTGTGCACGTAAATTAATGTTTCCTTTTTTAGTAGTGTGCAAATTTGTGAGGGACGTTCCAATAAGAAAAGTGTGCAAATTCCTGTAGAACAGAGAAAGTATTATATAATTTATTTATATGTATGCATATATGTGAGGGCCGCGGGAAATGAGGCGGAGAATACTTTCTGGGGATTCTCTGCCCTAACTGGGGATTCTCTATTTGGAAGAATTTGCGGCCACAGCTAATTTGATTACAGGACTCCTACACCTCTTTAGAAAAATAATAAAGAAAGAAAAATGTTGCAAAACAAATTGCTAAATTACAAATGAATCATAAGAAGCAAGACAAACACACACTTCAATTGAATCATTTCAGGTAACACCAACTCATGTTATAGGAAAATGAGAAAATTCATAGTAGTTACAAACAAATCTTTAACTTATTCATCAATTCCAAATATAAATTCAGAGAAACAAAGCTATATAATGCCCCATAATAAATCAACAGAATAAAATAAATCACATTGTGCATGATGATATGAGCCGTCATGATTTATCCCAGCAACAATTTATATGGCTAATAGAAAACAGCTACAGATGATGATCAATGTTTTCAATACTCAACTGATCGCATTGCAAGTATATCTACTTATATAGCTAATAGGGAACAACTTTGCAATAGAGAAACTCATATCGCTCTAAAGAACAACTTAGTTGAGCATATATAGCAAAAATTCGGCCATCAAAACTAAAAATGCATTTTAAATTTTTTGTATTTGTAATTTAATATTTCATGTATTTGTATGCAGTATGTTTATTTAGAATTTTTTTTTTTTGTAATTTTTAATTTCTAATTTTTTAGAATTTTATGATTTTAAAATTTGTTATTGCATCAATAATTTTAAGAGTGAAATTAGTTATTATAAATAAATATTTAAAAAATTAATTATATGTAATATGTTTTTAAAAAAGAATTATTATTTAAGTTGGGTTGAATCATTGATAATGATAAGATATAGAAAAAGTAAAATTTGGTTGAGTTGAAAATTATATATGTAGATTAGAAATAAATGAATATTATATTAGAAGGTTGAGTTGGAGGGTTATTAATAAATGTAGTCTTATTCTTGAAATTTTCACCTCGGAATATTATTTTTGGCGCAACTAGTAGCACCCATTTGAATTGATTTATCACCCACACATACAACATTTTCTAAGTAGTACATCAAACACAATTATAAAGTGAGTCTATGAAGTAATTTCATGAGTGTTAATTCTCAGGCACTATGATTTTTCATTGAATCAAAGGAATGTTTGCAAACTCTACTTATACCTTATAAGTGATTCTGGAGTTTGCAGACACTCCCTAAATCTACTTAACTAGCTCATGCTTCTACTAGATTACTACTACGGGGTATTGAGTCGGTTTTAAGATGGGAAAAGCCAGCCAAGCCTTGCAAAGACCATCAGTTTGCTTCTCGAGGCTTTAAAAACTGAACGAGCTTAGACCGCGCCTCCTGAGGGATACGAACAGGACGATAGTTTTTGTCGAGCCAAACTGCTGTGGCTCTCGCCTCCACAATTGGCTGCAGAGACATTCATACACACAATTTAGGGTCTGCAATTTCGAAAGCTTGGCCATTATATTAACATCAAAATGAATTACAAATGAGGAGCTTGGTTCATTATAGTAACATCAATATGAATTAGAAATGAGGGTTACATATTAGAGACCTCTAGGTTAGGAATCTTGAAGATGAAATGCTCAAGGAATACTCGAGTAGCAGAAGTGCCGCTTACCCTCACCTTCACTACGAACCTGTCTCCACTCTATTTGTCATCAAATATACGTGAGAAACACAAAATCATATACAGGTATAAGGAAACATATATATGAGATAAAGACAGCTCTATCATAAGATTAGGTTCAGGCAATGTTTGTTTTGAGACTAAGGTAGATGGTGAAATCTAGGGATTTCAAAATCCCAATGAACAGTGATATTAAGTTTAGTAGAATTGGATGCAACTTAATGTCAAATCAAGTGTGCGAGAGTGATAATGTTGTATTATTAAATATTGTAGGAGAAAAATTATGTCGAAAATCAAGTGTGCAAGAGTGCGTGTAGGCGTTTTTAGATCTGAATGTGGTGGATTTTGAAATCATGGTGTGAAATCCCTAAACAAACATACCCTTAAAGGTGCAATAAACTTGAGTGACAAGTCTGTTAAAGCTGTTGCATGGCCTGTCCGAGCGATTGCATCTGCATTTACACCAATCTTATCCATAAGCTCGTGACGACCTGTTTATTCATTGAAGAGATGAGCCATGCACTATTACTAACTACATGAAACAAAAAACACAAACAACAAATGGCACAGGGGCAAGAACTCAGGAGAGGTAAATAAGAGTGTCCTTTTTCCGAAATGTTTGGCATTACAACTATTTTATACAAAGACATGATGCTCCATAAGACTACTCGGGCTGTAGATCAATATGTGACTAACTAGAGCACTATCAAATATGCTAATCCAAGCACGATAAAAAGGCCTGCAGATTCCTGGTTACTACTTTAACTGGTATGATTCAAGTTAAAAATGATGATAACTTGTAAAAATGGGACCATTAGATTAGTGGCCACACTTTCCCCTAATCTTCTTGGATCATTTAGTCTTGTAAAGCCGCCTCAATATATACTATTCAAACTTGAGAAATACTAGCTGCTTATTCTGAAGTTGACTTCTTAAATACAAATATAAGCACCACAATCCCATTGCTTATATTGATATTAAACGGAAAAGATTATTCAGCATCAACAACAACATTTGCAAAGTATATTAACTAATCATCAAGCTCACCATGTTGGCAGTAACTCGCATAAACAGCATTATTCACAACACCATATTGATCCAATTCATAGTCTCGAACTTTCAGTTCAACTTCATGGAACTCTGTCATTCTGAAAAGTAACATCAAAAGCATCAATTCTTCGGATGCAACAAGATACGAATTTGCAGAAATCGAAAGAATGCAGATCAGATCAGCCCAAACTATTTAACCGAGGATTAACAGAGTCAACTTTTTTCAAAGACTGAAGGGAACTAAATCATCCAAACAAACAAACAAAACAAAAGAGAAAGTCAAACCCATAAACAACAACATTTCATAATCTCAATTCAACATAATCATAAAAAATCGGCCAAATCTGAAGAAAAATAAATAAAATAGGGATAATAACAAAAATGAATTTGAGTACCCTTTGGCACCTTTGGCGTCCAGTGCAACAGCATTGCAGCACCTCACTCTAGAGTGCGGTAACCTGACACGTGGCAGGCTGATCGGCCGCCGGGGAAATTTTGGAGAGGGTCGGGAAAAAGGTACGGCGGAGTAGGCAGGAGAGTGCGGGGCGGTCACGTGAGTGCCGGGATTGATTGAAGAGCGAAGCATTTTTGGTTGAGGGGGATTGATGTGGGAGAGAAGTAAATTATAGGAGTAGGGTATTGGGTTTGGGGGATTTAATTAAGAGTGACATAGGCTTGTGAATTCTGACCAATTGCCATGTGCAACTCTCCGGCGTTGTAATCAAAGATGCATTTATTCTAGTAATTTTTTTGGGTGTAGCTCCAAGATTCCTGCAAATCCAGGACATGTTGGACTACATTTTTTTGTACATGGTTTTGTTTTTTTTTTTTTATCGGGCAAAATAAATTTATTCATTTCAAAAGTGTATAGTGGCATAAGATATGCTTACAATTTTTAGACGGAATAAGCAAACACACGAAAAGAAAAACATCAGCCTAGTGCAAGTCTAGTACATTTTTTGTACATGATTTAATGCAAGATATCAGAAGGTATTATGGGATATTGTGAGGTCCATTCACGAATTTAGAAATTCCATATGAAAATACTATATGCATACTTTTCATATACAATTTTTAAATTTGTAAACGAACCTCACAATTTCTCATAATACCCTCCGACATATTGCATAAAACCACGTGCAAAAAAAAGTAGTTTATTTATTGTGGATTGAGGGAGTTATAATTTTTTTTATTATTTTTAGGTAGCAACTTGTGAATAGTGAATACATAATGGTGGGGAGTATTCACTTTCCCTCTATAACAAATGTCTACTATTTTTGGATATGGGAATGTTAATAGAGGTAGTTTTTGCAAGTTCACTACCCAAAAAAAAAAAAATTAATAATAATAAGTGTGTAATTTTTAGAATATTTGTATATTTATTTTGAGTGTATTTTTTAGTGTTAATTCTTTTTATAATTTTTATATACTTGAACCTCTTTATAATTTTTTTTAAAGTATGATTTTCTTTGTTTTTTTCTCTTTGGATATTATATATGCAACAATTCGATATATATATTGTTGATAGAATTTATTAATAGATGTTTGTTTATGTGGCTTTACAACATATTAATCCTATCAAACAATAATCCAAGAATTTGTGTTCTTGGATGTAATATGAGGAGGGAGAGTAGAGAGTTTAGAGAGAGAAATATTGCAGTGTGGATTGTATTAATTTTCATAATTGTGAGAATTGTCTGAATAGTACAAGAGAGGTCTTATTTATAGGTGTGTGGGTGTGAGACGGCACCTTATGAGCCTATGTGGCTTCCGGTGTTGACGAGAGCTCCTTACCCTCGTCTTGATCTCTCACACCGCTTCCCTTACCGCGCCTCGTCCTACTACTATGCCTTAGACTAGATGGGCCTCATTAAAAACCTCGCCGTAAACCACACTTGTGGACAAACCGGACGGAGGAAAAAAGAGTGCGCCATCAGGATCCTATTGACTAACGAGTGAGCCTACAGGCGAGCTCCCAGCGAGCTCCAGCAGGTCGGGCGAGCTCTCGAGCTCCAGTAGGTCGGGCGAGCTCCACAGACGGGCGAGCTCTGGCACTGGTGACCTGGCAAACCTTGGGGATTATTTCTGAAACCGACGCATTAGTTCGCCATATCAACATTTGCCCCCCAGCTCGCGCGCATCATGACTTTGTCCAATGTGTGGGCGAGCTGGAGAACTTGAGGTCTGGCGAACTATTTTCGGGGGCGCCGAGCTAGTAGGCGAGCTGCGCCTCGGAGGTCGCCTCGGCCGACACTATGCGGGATCCCAAGCGTCACGCAAGTCTCTTGGCGTCTCGATTCCCGCCCATAATAATGATAACTTTTCAAATTCCTTGCAAAAAGGTCCCTAATCTTTCGGGAATTTCAAGCATGTGCCCCGCGCCTATAAATAGGCGAAAACGAAGAATTTCCTCACTTTGCTTCCTTCATTTCTCAGAGCGCATTTCTGGCGATCAATCCTCTGCTTTAGACGTGCCTGCCAAGGTAGAGACCCGGATTTCTCCTCTTTCTCTTTCCTTGTTCTACATTTTCGAACGCCTTCATTATGTCTGAGAACTCCTCGAGCCATACCCCCCCGCGTCGTGACTTGGGCAAAGGACAAATGACCGATGACCTTCCAAACCCCCGAGTAGCACCTGTGGTCCTCTCCTCGAGCTCTGGGGCGAGCTCTGAAACCTCCCCAAACAGTAGCGAGCTCTTGGGGTCAGTTCGCTCTGACTCCAGTGAGCAAGCCACTAGTTCTGGCGAGGAATCACCCCTCCGCGAACTCTGGGATTACTCAGAGCGAGCTCGCGGGGGAGCAGCGACTCCCGCTGAAGAGGCCCAGGAGGAGGTCGCCGAGGTTGGGGCCGGCGACCTTGCTGGTGAGCTGGCCCGTGAGGTCGACGAAGAGGTCGATGAGGATACGGGGACGGAGGTCACTTACGAATACCTCCATTTTATCAAATTTCCCTTCCCCAAGCTCCCTGAATATAAAGTCTCTGCCGAGGTCGTAAATGAGTTCGACTGGGGCGAATATGTGAGGACTCATGGGGGCGAGCTTTCCCCTACCCCGGCGAGCTCCAATTCGAAAAGCCGCTGGCAAGTCTGACCTGAAGGCCAGCGGGGTGGAGAGTATCATGAGCGAGTTCGCCCTTCCGGATATTCGGAGGCGGTTCCGCATCCCGCTGGACATTTTTATGTATCCTGCCGAGGAGAAAGAACGGGCCGACCTCCCCCTTGCCGGGCTCACAGCCATGAATTACCACACCCTGAAGGCAGGGCTCACCCTTCCCCTCCACCCTATAATTGGGCAGTTTTTGGCGGACACGGGCCTCACTATCACACAACTCACTCCGAATGCATGGAGCAATTTGTTGGCCGCCCTGACTGTCTTCGGCCTCGAGGGTTATGAAAACCGGCTGAGCACGGTGGAGATTAACGAGCTCTTCATCGTGATCAGACAAGCGAGGGAGGGGAAGGGATATTACTCTTTTCAAGCTCGCCCGGGGGGCAAATTTTTAGGCGACCTCCCTAACAAAGTCCGGGATTGGAAAGAGCAGTTCTTTTTCATCGGGGGGGACTGGCGAGCTTCCAATGGCCGCGGAGGGTGCATTCCTACCCCCGAGACCTACGGGAAGGCGAGCTGTAGGTGGCGTACCTTAGTGTGTGTGCGTCGGATTAGATTACTGATCTAATCTATCTTTTTGCAGGTTTGAAGCGCCACAAGTCGAGCCGCGGGAGACCGGTAGTTTCGACAGGTTTCGAGTTTGTGCGGACGGTGTGTTGCCTGCTGGAGAAAAAGGACCGTGAGATCGAACATCTGTGTCAACACCACTACCGCCGGCTTACCGGTCTCATCACCTCGCCACACCACCTCGCCGCTCAAGGTTTTGCGCTATTCCATTATCGAGCTTCCAGAGCTCGCTGTCTTGTATGTCAAGGTCGCCGAACTGACTTGGTTGTTTGTTGTACAGGTGCAGGTCCCATTGACGAGCTCCCGCCCATTGAGGTTCCCGAAGCTTATCACTTCCTAGCTCGGCAGCTGAAGATGGGCAAGCCTCATCCGGGGAGGGAAGGCATCCCTTCGGGGGCGGTCTTGGACGCTACCAAGAAACTAGAGCTCGCCAAAGCCGCTGAGAAGGCTGGGGGTTCTAGCTCTCAGAAGACCACGGCACCTCCCCCGATAAAGGAGAAGGTCGCCGGAGCCAAGAAAGGGACGGGCCGAGGCTCAGGTCCTGAACGGGGTGTCCAACCACCTCCGCCCCATCAGACGAAGTGAGCTCTCCACCGGGGAGATGGTTCGCGAGCGAGTGAGGAGGAGACTCGCCTCGCCAAGCGAGCCAGGGCTGAGGGCGGCTCTGGATCAAGCCAGATGGGGTCCGGGCGAGCTCTTACTATTCGACCTTCTCCAGCGCCTCCAACTCCTCAGAGTGCGCCCTCGCCGCCTCCCTATGGGGTCCCTATTCGGGACGATACCCTGCTCGGGCTCAACCCCGATAGGTTTGGGTAAGTGGGCGATCTCTTTTGAGTTGGAAGCCTTGGCAATCTCCTTGGTTTTTGCTAACTGATCTGAGTATGTGCAGGTACACTCCCGCCGAGTTCCTGCAGCGACCTGAGCCTCTCCATGTCACCGAGCGGTGCCGAGCCCTGAATTCATCGAGGGACCTTCCCGATGGGGCAGCTCGCCGGGTTTTTACCGAGGCCCCCAAATACCTCTCCGCCTCAGAGCTCGGGATGATTGAGAGGCAGAGGCCTGCTGACAGGGCGAGGCTGGCGATGCACTACGCCTGTGCAGCGATGGCGGCGGCTCAGCTCGTCAGCGATGATATCGCCGCCTCAGATAGAGCTCGCCATGAATCAAATAAAGCGCTCACCAAGGTGGGCGATGAGCGGAAGAAGGCGCTTGAGGAGCTCGCGAGGGCGGAGTCCAAAGCGAAGGCCTCGCTGGAGGCGGAGCGGCTTGCAATTAAGAAAGCAGAAAAACTCCAAGCCGACCTCCGCCAACAACAGGCTGAATTGGAAGCAGCTCGCCAGACACTCGCTGCTCGGGAGGAGGAGCTCGCCTTGACCCGGGCCGAGGTAGGGGTCCTCCGGGATGAAAGCCGGGGGAATTCAGAGGAGTGCCGCAAGCTGCGGGAGGAGGTCGCCACTCAGGCCCTGGAGATCGCCGAGCTCAGGGGCCGCTCCGACACTGCCATAACGCCCGAGGCACTTGAGCTCGCCGAGGTGGTGGCCACTGACAAGGGCTTCGTGCTCTGTTTTGCTGAGGTAATTCGCTCCTTCCAATGGGCGCGGATTAACAATGACAGCGAGTGGGAAGCCCTCGTCAGCGAGTTTGAGGACTGTCTGGAGAAGTCCTCGATCCCCCCCGGCACGGAATTGAACATCGGGGACCTCGCGGGCTATGGGATCAATCTCGACGTTGCTCGTCTGAAATTCAACATTATCCAGACGAAGCAAGTCTTGACTGCCGACCTCGCCTAAGAGACTGAGGGTGCAGAGGGGGATGCTGGAGGTGAGGCCCCGCCGACGATGGAGCAGATGCAGGAGGTCTGCGGGGACGTGATGATAACCATTAGCGAGCTCGGCACAAGCGGGCTCTCCGGGAATATTACTCCTGATGCCGAGCTCGCCATGCCCATTCGCCAGGTCGCCCCCGAGTCTTAGGCTCCATTTATTACTGCTTTCTTAGCTTAGTTTACATTTTCCAAGTTGTAGTAGGTCGCCGGGTTGTGGAGCTCGCCCAGAAGGAGCTCCATTTTTGTAGTCTTTACTTTTTGTCCAAGTAGATTTAGCTCGTCGGGCACGTGCAGCTCGCCCAGAATGAGCTTTTTGTAATTCAAAGACGGCTAGCTGGTCGGCCTTTGTGGCCAGCACCACTACTCATACTTAGGATTTTTTCAAGTATATTTTTACGCTTTTACGTTATAATTTCTTAAAATAGCTCGTTCTTGTTTATTTTCCTGGTACGTAATTGTTCGTCTTATTCTACTTTGAGAAGCGAATCGTTCGTTTTACGTCACTTTTGACTACGAATTGTACCTCTGTTTTGAGAGTGCGTATTCTTCATCTTATGCCACTTACAGCCGCGAATCGTTCGTCTTAAGCCACTTAGGGCGGCGAACTGCACTTCGATTGATTCACGTTGGGCCATTGGGTTTCATGAACCTTGCCTTAGACGTTTTCTGTCTTTTTTGTGAATTTTTCTAACTTGTGGCAGTAGGTGCTTAGCAACTCTTTAGGAAGGGTACCTTCGCGACCTTGGGCACTTTGGCCTTTGCCTTCGAGCTATTCAATTACAACGTTTGGGACCTTGGTCCTTGCGCATTACAATTTTTTTTTTTTTAGCAGGTGGGCGAGCTACCAAGAGTAGCGGGCGACCAAGTGCAGCTCGCCTGGTTGGGGAGCTGCGCAGGTCCAAACACTTGGGAATTTTTCTGAATTTTTTCAGCAACGTAATTTACATCGGTTGCCATCTACATTTCTGATGCCAACCTTCGACTAGTCTATTACAGAATTCTAGTCTATTGGTAGAACTTTTTTAGATGTGCCGAGCTCCAGGTGTATGACGAAGCTTTGTCTTCTGCGTCTTCTAGATCATAGGTACCGTTCGGCCAGGCTGCAGTGACCCGAAATGGTCCTTCCCAATTTGAACCGAATACACCCGGTGGGGCCATCAATTTCTTTTTCAACACCAGGTCTCCGACCTTGAACTTTCGGTCTCGGACCTGAGAGTTGTAATATTTTTCCGCTCTGCGCTTGTAGGTGGCGTTTTTCATTTCTGATGAAGCTCTGGTTTCTTCGATCAGATCTTTTTCTATTGCCAAGGCTTCATCATTCTTTTCTTCATCATATCCCACCACCTTCCAAGTTTTGTTCTGGACTTCTACCGGGACAACGGCTTCAGTCCCGAAGGCTAGGGCAAACGGGGTCTCCCCGGTGCTGGCCCTATAAGAAGTTCTATAGGACCATAGGACCTCCGGGAGTTCGTCTTCCCAGCTCCCCTTCTTTTCCTCGAGGCGGAGCTTCAGTATGTGTTTCAGGATTTTGTTTACCGCCTCGACTTGGCCGTTCGACTGGGGGTGATAAGGAGTTGAGTAGTGCTTCTTGATGTTCCATGAACTGCAGAAGTCTCTCAACTTCTGTCCGTCGAACTGCCTTCCATTATCAGTGATGACCGACTGCGGGAGTCCAAACCTGCAGATCAGGTTTTTCCAAATGAAGCCGATCATCCTTTCTTGGGTTATGGTTATGAGAGCTTCGGCCTCAGCCCACTTAGTGTAGTAGTCTACTGCTACAACAGCGAACTTTACACCGCCTCTACCAGGTGGAAATGGGCCGATCAAGTCGATACCCCATTTCGCGAAAGGCCATGGGCTGAAAACTGACTTAAGCTGGTTGGCTGGGGAGTGGATGTTAGGTGCGAAAAGTTGGCACTTTCGACACCTTCGAGCGAAGCTGATGGCATCTTTGCGGAGAGTGGGCCAGTAGTAGCCCTGTCTGATCTTTTTATATGCCAATGCTTGCCCCCCAGCGTGACTCCCACAAATCCCTTCGTGAATTTCTTCTAACACTTCGAACCCCTGCTTCTTAGTTAGGCATTTGAGTAGGGGTAGAGAGAATCCACGTTTATAGAGCTGGCCATCCAGCAGCGTATATCTGACAGCTTGCTTTACTAACCGGCTAGCTTCCCAAGCGTCTACGGGGGTTGTTCCGTCTGCTAAGTATTTTCGGATTGGAGTGCACCAATCTTCACCATCTTCACTATCCTCTTGCCCCCCACTCGAGGTCTGATTTATCTTGTAATCGGACGTCGAGGGGTTTTTCAGTGTGGTGATCACAACCTCCGTGAATTCGGCTTCACCGTTGCTAGTAGCTAGTCGGGCTAGAGCATCTGCCTGTGTGTTTTCTAGCCGCGGTATTTGATTGATGTAAACTTGTGTAAACATCGAGATCAGATGCGCGGCTATCTTCTGGTAGGTCATCATCTGCTGGTCTTTTGCTTCAAATTCCCCCCGGACTTGGGATATTATTAGCTGGGAATCTCCGAAAACTTGAAGATTGGTTGCCCCCACAGCTAATGATAGCCTAAGTCCTGCTATCAACGCTTCATATTCCGCCCCATTGTTGGTTGCTCGAAAGTCGAACCGAATTACGGAGGTGAAGACTTGTCTGTCTGGGCTGATCAGGACCACACCGGCGCCTGCTGCCATGCTAGTTGATGATCCGTCCACGTAGAGATGCCACCGAGCTATACGCCCCTTCGTTGGATCTTGTGGGAAAGTTAGCTCGACGATGAAGTCGGCCAGTGCTTGTCCCTTGATCGCTGTTCGGGGTGCGTAGGTTATACCGTATTGGCTGATCTCCAGTGACCATGACGCAGTGGGAACGTTGTCAGCACCTCTACTGGATGGTCAAAGAAGTAAGGCCTCAATTTTCTAACACTCATCACCAGTGCATAAGCCAGCTTCTCTGTTGGGGTGTACCGCAGCTCAGCTTCATGTAAGACTTGGCTCACGTAGTACACTGGGAGGTGTGTTTTCGTCTCTTCTCGGACCAGGACGGAGCTGATGGCCACCTCCGACGCGGCTAGGTACAGCTTCTCTCCAGGTATTGGCTTCGACAGAACTTGCGTATCCGCTAGGTATGTTTTGATATCTTCGAAGGCTCGCTGGCATTCATTTGTCCAGACGAAGTGGTTTTTGAGGTGGAGCTTGTTGGCCTTGGCCGCCTCTTTGTACCTCCTTATGTTTGCTTTAATTGCCTCAAAAAATGGACGATTTCTGTCGCCGGACCTGGAGATGAATCTGTTAAGGGCTGCCATGCACCCAGTTAGTCTTTGAATTTTTTGGACAGAATCGGGTATCCCCATCTCGATTATGCATTGGACCTGTGTCGGGTTGACCTCAATTCCCCGCTGGCTAACTAGGTACCCCAGGAACTTCCCAGAGTGTACGCCGAAGCTGGTCTTTTTGGGGTTCAACTTCATGTTGTAGTGGCGCAGTATGTCGAAGGTCTGTTTCAGGTGGTCCAGGTGGTCCTCCTTTCTCAAACTCTTGACAACTATGTCATCCACGTACACCTCCATGGATTCGCCGATGTGTTGGTCGAACATTTTGTTCACCAATCTCTGGTACGTAGCTTCGGCGTTGATGAGTCTGAACGGCATCCTTTCCCAGCAATACATGTTCTTGTTGGTGTAGAACGCCGTGTGTTCCTGGTCATCCGGGTGTAGAGCTATCTGATGATAGCCCGCAAAAGCATCCATGAATGTCATCATCTCATGGCCTGCAGTGCTGTCCACCAGCTGGTCAATGTGAGGTAGTGGGAAGTTGTCCTTCGGGCATGCTTTGTTCAGGTCCGTGAAGTCAATGCAGAGTCTCCACGTCCCGTTGTGTTTCTTCACCAGGACGGGGTTCGCGACCCACTGCGGGCACAAAGCCTCCTTGATGAGCTTGTTGTCTAACAACTTCTCCACCTCAACTGTTAGAGCTGCGTACTTGTCTGGTCCATATTTTCTTCGCTTTTGGTGTATGGGTCTCCTCGTCGGATCTATGTTAAGCCTGTGGCAAGCATGTTCCAACGGGATCCCCGTCATGTCTTCGTGGGACCAGGTAAACACGTCCAGGTTGGTCATTAAGAACAGCTCCATCCTCGACCGGTACGGTTCAGGTAACTCAGAACCGATGAAAAGTTCTAAGTCCCTTTCCGGGTCCACCGGGAGTGCCGGCAACTCCTCCATGGGGGTTGCTTTTCTCTACTGACTTTTCCACCTCGGGTCGCTGATGAACTCGTCCCACTCCTCTTGTGACATCTGCGGAGGCTCGTGGCCTATGCGCGGTTCGAGGTCATCGGGTTGGCTTTCAGCTTGGGCGAGCTTGTCGGTTGTGAACACCTCCGGTGGTCTTTCAGCTTGGGATGGTGTGGTGACTTGGGGAGTTGGGTCAACGTCCATGGGTGTTGGTTCTTGACCTCCCGCAGGTCCCCCACCTTGGGCCTCATCAGCTACCTCCATGGGAGTAGGCTGCTGTCCCTGCGTAGCTACCGACCCCTGCGCAGGTCTCAACACTTGGGTTTCTTCCACGTCCTCCATTGGTGTCGGTTGTGTGTCTTGCACAGGTCCATTGCCTTGGTTGATTTCTGACAAATCGCCTACTTCCATCATCTCAGTTTCGACTGAGATGACGTCTAGAATGTTTGGCTCGTCTGCAGGGATCTGTACGTCCTCTTCGAGGATGTGGACTTGTGTTATGGACTTCTTGACCCGGCCATCTTTGATTTGGAGCAAACACTCTCGGGCCTTTTTCTGGTCACCTTTTATAGTTCTGACACCCTTTGGAGTTGGGAATTTTAAACAGTAGTAGTAGGTCGAACCCGCCGCTTTGAATTCATTAATAAAAGGGCGGCCAAGGAACCCGTTGTAGGAGGACTGCTGGTCGACAACTAGGAAATCTATGAGCCTAGTCAGTCTCCTTTCGGGGTCCTCAGCCGATACAAGTTGGACGCTCAACCTAATACTACCTAGGGGGACGGTTACAGCCTCTCCGAACCCCACTATCCTAGCATTGCTAGGTTCCAGGTACGACTCAAAATCACCTAAGGCATCCAAGGTGGATTTGAAGAGAATGTTGGTGAATGCGCCGGTGTCCACAAGTAGCCTGTGAACTCGGACGTTCATGATGTCGGCGGTTATCACCAACGAGTCATTGTGGGGCATCAGTACCCCCTCCAGGTCCGCTGAAGAAAATATCAGCTCGTCAGCGAGCTGTGAGACGGACCTGGGGCCGGAGCTGCCTTCCTGGACTTGATTTATGGCCCGGATTTCGGCCTTCCTCTTCCTCCTGGATATGGAGAATCCCCCGTCCTGGAGACCTCCTGCAGCTCCGATCTCCTCCTCAAGAACCAAGAGTTCCCGAGTCGGCTCCATATTTTGCTGAGGTTGGGGAGGTGCCCTCTGTCTGTGATGGGGACCAGGTTGGTCTGCTTCCTCCTCCTCGTCATCGGAGGTAGCCCTCCTCTCGAACCTCGGTCTCTTAGCTGGGGCCTTCTTCACGAACTCGGCCAATTTTCCTTCCTCGTAAAATTTCCATAGTCGCTTGAGGAGGTCCCGGCACTCGCTGGTGAAGTGGCCGATGGCCTGATGGTAAGCACAGAATTTGTTTGGGTTGAGCTTCGTGCGGTCCTGGCGGATCCGCCTTGGCTCCTCCAGCATGGCCTTGCCTTGGACGGCAGTGAAGACATGGTCGACGAAGACAGTGAGGACCTGGTTGAGCTTTTCCTTGAGCTCGTCTCCCTCGCCAAAGGCCTTTAAGTTCCGGGGAGCTTTGTAGGTGCCCCCGGACTTCTTCCCGTAGGGCTTCCTTCTTCGTGGGCACCAACTTCTTTCAGTAGTGCCTCCTGCATAGCCACAAACACCCCCGCCTTGTGGCGGAATTCGCTGTAAGTGTTGGGACATGCGAGGTGCATTTCCTTCCAGAGGTCGGTGCCCCTCCTGAGTCCGGCCATCGCTGCGACGACCTTGGTATCTTAGCTCACTGGCTCGCCTTCCAGTAGGATTTTGTCGAACCTTTCCAGGTACTGCTGGTCGGTTTCGCTTTCGCCTTAATGGATGTTGGCGAGCCGGTGCTTCTGGGTGAGGTAGGACCCGAACCCAGAGAAGTGGGCCAGAAACTCCCGCGAGAGTTGGCCAAATGAGCAAATTGACCCAGGGGCGAGTGAAGAGAACCAGCGGTGAGCTCGGTCCCCTAGGATCAGCGAGAAGTTTCGGCACTGGGTGGGGTCGGTGGCACCGACCGAAATCATGAAATCCGCGTACTTGGCCAGGTGGACCTTTGGATCCGATTCGCCTTCGTATGTGGACATCACCGGGAATTGAATTTTCTTCTGGACCGGTGCGCGGAGGATGGCAGGTGCCAATGGAGAGGTGGGGAGAGTAGTGGCGTCAGGTCCGCCAGACTTGGTTGCTACCTGTGCTTGTAGCATTTCAACGGCCTTTTTCAGTGAGGCCAGCTCGTCATCTCTGGTCACCTCCGGCGGAGGGTGCTCAAAGGTCGTGCGTCTCGCGGACGCACGTCCCCGAGGTGCCTCACTCTGGGGTGACCTCTCAGTGGCGGGCTGGAATTGGCGTCCGCCGTGGGGGCCTAACCGGTCAGTGGCGGGCCTCCTCAGCCTTTCGTGGGCTGACCTGCGTGGCTGCTGGTCGGAGTCCCCATGGGACGCAGCTGGGACTGCCGTACGCTCATTTTCTTCATACCTCGGGCCCAGGCGGCCTTGGAGGACTTCCCTCCTTTGAGATTGGTGGGTGCCAGATGCCCCGGTGTAGGCCGACTCCCTTCCAGTGTAAGGAGTGGGACCCTCCTCCACCATTTTGGCTTTGCCGGTCCTCTCCCTGCGCTGGCGAGCTTGTGCCGAGCTCGCCTCCTGCTCGGTGGGGAGTACGCTGTAGTCCCCCCTGGTTTGGGTGCCCTGGGTGGGCCTGGTCTGCTCCCTGGTTTCGGCGGCTGGAGCTCGCCTGGGTACTAGGGCGAGCTCGTCCTGTTGTCGCTGCTGCAACCTTTGTAGGGTTGCGATGGTGCGTTGGAGCTCGTCAGGGTTGCTGACTAGGTCCCTCAGAGCGGGGGTCAAGTCTTCCTGGGTCACCGCAACTCGCGGAGGTCGCGGAGCTGCAGTGCTCTTCTGGGGAGGTGGTTGTGATGTCTCCACCACCTGGCGTGAGGTCTCCACCTCGGCCTGGTTTTGATCACCCCCTTTAGACCTTCCCGCAGCTGCGGAGGCCTGTCCCTTGGCGGCTCGAGTGTTAGCCATTTTTGGGTTTCGGAGGGGGTAACTTGCTGAAGGGCGTCGAAGTGGAGGGAGGTCGCCGGAGTGGTGGAGGTCGCCGGAGTAGTTGTCGTCCAGCTTAGGCGGAGCTGTGCAAGTTTTCGTCTAGCCTCGTGTGTGACGAATTGTCCGAAATTCGGTTTATTCGTGTGCACGCGCGCGTTTGAAAACTTGTTCCTGACCGATTTCGTAAAATCCGAAGACTCGGGTTTTTGTCCGGAAATCTGGGTTCTTCGTTCAAGGGATGAAGATGTATGTGTATCTTCAAGTGTTCTTGAGTTTTATCAAGAACACCTTCAAATCTTCAAACCTTCAACCAAACCCTAACTTTTTGTTCTTGAATTTTTTAATTTTCCAGATTCGGGCCGGCCGCACCCTCCTTCTAGCGCCATATATATTTATATATATATAATTTTCTGATATATATTTATTTGTAATCGTATTTATTGTACTAAAAAATAATTATTGATATACTTAAAAGTTTTCGGAAATTTTCTTTACACTTAGTTCAAATTATGAGAGATTTGCATATTGCTTAAAAAAAAATGACTATATTTACAAATTGGCTCACAATATTTATACAAAAGTATAACTTTTCCTACATAGAAACATATATTTTTTATGCACAAAATCAATTTATAATATGCCAATTTGATAAACTATTTTATAATTTTTCCTCAAATTATTAAAACAAAGTGACCCTCCCACACCATTAGTCCATGAACCAATTAATTGTTACTCCCTCCATTCCACAAAATTTTCACTCATATGATTACACACTTCTTAAAAAAAGATTATTTTTTACTTTTCTACTAAAATACTATCCTTGCCGCCCATAAACAGTATAATGAATCCTATAAAATGAACAGTAGCATTAAAAATTTAAGGAGTACATGAAATTCAAATTTTTTACAAAATTTCCTCCAATAAGTACAAGCAATTAAATGCTAATTTTATCCAAAAACTCCTTCCTATTTCAAACATCAAAATAAAGAGTTTTATAAATATTATATCAATACATTCAATTCACTATATAGTCTATATTACAAATCCTCACACATTCAATAGTCCATCACTTTACAATAAATAGCTTAAAATAAAAGACCAACAGATCTCACTCCATCAAAAAGCATTATATATATATAACTTCTTCAGCCAAAACAACACTAATAGTGTTGTGCACAGAGGTAAGTTATAGGAAGTTGTTGTATTATTTGAAGTATGTAATTATGAGAATAATTCAATTTTGTGGGCAGTTTCTAAAAAAGCATAACTAGAATCAGTTCTTGTTTTCTTTGCCTAAAAAAGATTGGGTGTCTAGGCATACTTATTTTTATACTTATATTTATCCACTAATTTTTTGTCAAGACAAACATCATAGACGGACCCAAAATTTGAATCAAACTTTACTCTCATGTCACCGATGTTCTTTAAAGCACGTGTTGTTACTGTCTTCCACATAATGACATGTTTGCATCCATGCTAATCATTTTTTGGAGATGTCTGACATCAACGTCATATCTGACTCCGTAATCACCATAATTACCAGCAATGATGTGGTCTATCAGCTGCCACCAGAGTTTGCTCCATATTTAGGGGTCCATTCATGTAGTTTGTCTTGATAAAAAACACTCCCTCCGTCCCGGAACTACTTTCATAGTAGTTCCGGGCACGCGAACCAAAGAAAAGTAAATATGTGAGTGTAAAGTTAAATAATAAAATAAGAAAAAGTGTATTTTGTTGACTTTTGTGAGAGAGAAAAGTTTCCTTTTTAGGTGTGTGAAAGAAGAGTTGGGACGTCCAAATAAGGAAAGTGTGAAAGTAGTTTTGGGACGGAGGGAGTAGATGGAGAAAAATAAGTATGTCTAGTCTCACTTTCATCTCCATGAGTTTTTATAATTTAATAACATGAAAAATGGATGATACATCATATTTACCTGCTAATTACTTGATATAGTAGATCGAAGGACTAAAATTTAAAAAAAAAATACATGATGAAAATTTAAAATTTGAAAGTATGACAAAAATTAAAATATAATAAAATTGTAGGATAAAAAAAATAACTTTTCCTAAAATTTACATATATAAAGAGTAAGTCTCTTATGCACCAAGTAGACCGTGTAACTTAAATGCATTTTAAAAAAAATATTTTTCAGTAATAATACGAGTGACATTTTAGTAGTATTTTGTTTCACTTTTTTAAAATGCACTTAATTTGCACGGTGCACCTAGTGCATACAAGATTAAAATAAAATATTTTATTTTATTAATTTTTATATCAATTAATAAAAAACATTTTACCATAAAATGAGTTATTGTAAAGTGTTTTATCGCGTGAAACTAATTGTAGGACGTTTAAGAAAAATTGAAAATTATTGAGAAACGAATAATATATATATCGTGATCCATATTTTTGGAGTCTGTAATCATAATTCTCAAAATTTCACTAAATTTAAGTATAATAATGCAAATAATTTTGAAGTGAATTATCTATTCTTTATGATGCAAATTATATTTTATTGATTATTGATTTTATATTAGGATCATACACGTGTTTCAATTAAAATATTTGTATTGTTTAATCTCTAAAATTTAATTTATGTTGTCTACGTTAAGACAAACACCTCGTTTGACGCACTGTATGAGCGAGTCTTTCGGCAAATAGCTTCAAGTTTAACTAAGATTATATTTTTCAACTACATTTTCAGGTACAATTTCATTTTTTTTACCCTTCATTTATATGTTAAAATTCAATCTAATTTTAATTTTTTATAGTTTATGAATAAAATATTAAATTATTTTAAATATACGTTATATACAATTAGTTTTTATTATATTTAAATATGAAAATAGTATATATACTTTCTCCGCTCTAAATCCCTTTTTTCATATTTTTTTTTATGTTCTAACTCTGTTTTACACCTTAAAAAAAATCAAATTCCTAAAAATTAATAAAATATATTTTATTAATTTTTGTTTAACTTTACATTTACAAATTTTATTTTTTAAACTGTCTGATAAAAAAAATTTGGGACAAAGAAAGTATATTATTAGATATTTTAATTCTGTAATTATAATAAATAAATTATGATATGCTTAAAATAAATTATGAACACATTAACAAAATTAACATGTTCAAGAACTGAAAATACGAAATAAAAGAAAAACTACAAATACATGCATGTAATACTAAAAATTATGCAAATTACGAATCTGAATCATTATTCATTTGTGTTTCAAATATGTTAATATATAACTCTATTTTGTAAAATATTTTATTTTATGAATTTAGTTATTTTTTATTATAATTATATTTAATATTTACAAATTTAATTATATAATACCACACTAATCAATCCCTAGATAACACATGACAATTAATTGTATAAAAGGAGGGTGATATATATATATATATATATATATATATATATATAATATTGAGGTGTTGGGCCGCCCGATATCAAAGCTTGACATTATAATTATTTATTACTCATCCGTCTCACCTTTATTTTCAGATTTGTTTTATTTCGAAGTATCAACTTTATTTTTACAAATTAATTTTTATATAGTTATAAAAGTTAATAATTTTTTTATTTAATTATTTGATTTTATACTCATTTTTTTTTTTTTATTCGTGTGTTATAAAATGGAGGGAGTAATAAATACTTTCACCTTTCAGTCTTGACATAGGTGATAGGTTCCAGTAACAACAATGAAGATGGTCTAATTGTATGCGACTTACAATGGGAAACAATTAACAAATTATTTTATTTTTATAAAATAACATCAATTTAAAGCTAGAAAGATAATAAAATTATTATATATTTTCACAGTATATTCATTTATTTTCTTCTATTGATAAAAGGAAATTTAATTTTAATCAATAAATTTCTTTTACATAGTTATGACTGGTTCACCAATATATACATCAGAATAAAGTTGAGAACATACCAAAAAAAACCACCAGAATAGAAATTATAATTTTTGTAGCAAATTCATCATTACTAAGAATGTCATTATTTAACATAATGGTCATCATCATTAGCTTCCCTCTTCAATCTACATGCATGAAGGAGCTTAGAGCGTACCTCTGGAGGGATTCGAACAGGGCGATAGTTTTTATCAAGCCAAACTACTGTGGTTCTTGCCTCCACAATGGGCTGCACTATTTACACAATTAATTAGGATCACTAACATGAAAAGCTTCCAGTTATACTTAGGGGCGCTTGGTACGAACATTCTTCAATGATAATGGAAATTAGGATATATATAGTTATTATAAGTATGTAATGAAAACAAATAAGGTACATAACATTATTTTTTCTACTAAATAAGGTAATCATCGTCCACATTTGATTACCCACATCTCATCTTATAATCATCTCCTCAATCATACCATACCACAACCAATAACTTTCTTTTTTATCATTTTTTTCTTTCAAATTGGAGCACAACACTAATGATGTAACCATCATGAATATAAACTCTCATTCAACATATATAAGGATAAAGAAGGAAAATAAAATTTCATTCCTATTACTATTGAAAAATTTGAAACAAGCATTACATATGTTTCTATAGTCGAGATGTATGACACATGTTATTTTTAAAAAAAAATTAACAAATCACCGTGATTCTAGGTCCATGCTAAGGATCCCAGAGGTGATATGCATGCCGGAGTATAAACAATGGTACAGAAGAATTGAAATGATTATACTAATATGGATAATGAATTATGAAGGACCTCTAAGTTAGGAATCTTGAAGATGAAATATTCGAAGAACAATCGAGCAAAAGAAGACTTGGACATCGCCTTCACAACAAACCTATCACCACTCTGTTGAGACATGACAAAATAGTAAGCAATTAAAGATATAAAATGCAGGGGAGGTGAAAATTAGTAGAAATAACCTTTTGAAATCAAAATTCCAATTACTATATACTCCATATATATATATATATATATATATATATATATATGTTGAAGATGAATTATAGAAAGACTTCATAAATACTTGGAGGTCAAATTATAATCATACGAACGTACCCTCAAAGGTGCAATAAACTTGAGTGACAATTCAGATAAAGCTATTGCATCTCCCGTTTGGGCAAATGCAACTATACTTATTCCAATCTTCTCCATAAGTTCTACACACACTGTTCATTTATTATAGCATCAGTTACAAAATGGTATAAAAATAATGTATTATTTTTAAATAGAGAAAAAAAAATAAAGAGGGACACACACTCTTTCTTTAAATTACAAAGAGGGACAAACATGCAAATATTATAAAAAATGCACACCCAAAAGCACACTCAAAATATTGCGCAGTTGCCCTTCTTTGTAATAAACATAAAAAATTGTCCTTCATTATAACTGCCCCTTTTAAATATGTACAATATGCAAAAAAAAAAAACAAAACTTCATCCGTCCCAATATAAGTTGCTCATTTTATCATTTTTGTCCTCTCACTATATGTTGTTCATTTACCATTTTACCTTTTTAGAAAATTACTATTCACTTCTTTATTATTATTTTCAATACATTTTACACTATTCTCATTATTTTTTTTCACTTTTTTCAATCAAATCACATGTACTATATCAATATTTTTAATATTCTTCTTAATATTAGTGCCCAAAAGTTATGAGTAACTCTATTATTCGACTTATGTTTACACTATTAATATGCAAAAAATTTATATCTATTTAAAAATAATGCATTAATTTTATACCAATATGTAATAATTTCTTTATTTATTATAGGTTGTTACGATGTTTCATTGATATAAATTATATGTTTTTTTTATAATTTATCATAATTATTTTAAATATTTAAATTTAATATAAAATAAATATTTTTAAGTTTTAATGTTGATGTAGAGGTGTGAAGGAGTCGCTAAGAGGGTGGGTGAGGGCTGAGGTATATGCATGTTTTTTACAGATAGATACTTTTATCTTACGAACCAAATGAACCCTTAGTCAAACAATCTTTTCGCAGAGATAATGAGATTTAAAATAAATTAAGCTATTTTGATTAAATATTAGCAGATTACACTAACCATGTTGGCAATAACTTGCATACACAGCATCACTCACCACACCATACTGATTCAATTCATTGTCCCGGACCTGCATCTCAACTTCATGGAACGCAGTCATTCTGTAATATATAGCAAAAAATTAATTAAACATTAAGATTTTCTTAATTAAAATCACATTATAAATCACCAAACAGAGCAAACTTAATTTGCAAATCGATCTATCAGATTATTAGATATATATTTTTTAGATAGATATTTTTTTACATTACACAGATTTTATAGTGTATCAAAATAATGAAATAATTATCAGTAAATTCATTGGCTGATTTAAGAAACGTTAGCTATACTTATTATAAATATTTTATAAATTATTTTAAGAATTTATAAAATATTATTTTTACATGTTTACTTATGAATTGTTATATAACTAATGCAATTTATAATTTTTTTAAAATTAAAATTAAATATAAAATAAATATTTTTTATTTTTTATGTTGAGCTAATTAATTAAAGGTGGGAGAGTGGTGACAAAGTTTTAGGGAGGGATCAGTGGATGAGATCGAAGGTGGTAAAAAAAATAAGTTTAGATATCTCAATTTATTTTTTATAATTTATAATTTGTAAGGATCTTATTTTAAGTTTTTATGTATAAAATGTCAAGCATCTTATTTTATCAAACATATTTTAGGGTCCTATAAATTTCTAAATAAATTATACAATATTGATCTAAAAAGCTTATAAGTTCAATCAAATAACATCTTATGGTTTCAATTGGAAACGATACATAAAAGATTAGCATGACCCTGTGCAAGGATGACACACATAAATCGAAAGAAATGGTTTCAACTGGTATAAAAAATGATTGAATAAACTATAGGGTGCAACTAGAAATCAAATTCTATAAAGTAGAATTTACTGATTAGAGCTCCACTAGTTAAGTCGTGATGTCACGAGTACGAAATACGAATCAACTATATGTTTGAGAGAGAAGAAACCTTATTACCCATATAAGTAATGGAATATATGCAAATTGTTTAAAAAAAGTGATCATATTTACAAATTAAAGCAAATAGAATTCAAAAACACACCCTAAATTCCATTGGCCACCTTTACAGCCGAAACAAACGCCATTACAGATCCTCACCGGAGAGTGGGAAAGGCTGACACGTGAGGGACTGATATGCCGCCGGAAAGTCACTGGAAAATCTGTCGATACGGAAGCCGGATGCGATGGTGACAGCTGGGTGGCGACGTGCGTGCCGGGATTAATCAAAGAGTGGAGCATTTTTGTCGAGGAGGATTTTTTTAAATGGCTGTTGATGAAGAAAAATTTTGTGAAATTTCCTGGATTTTATTAAGGTTTATGCATGCTAATATGGTGATTAATTGTCAGTTATGACAATCATATATAGGCACTTGGACCAAATTTGGTAGGGTGGCTCCTCAATTGTAATTAATTTTTTTTAATCATCTACGTCAAAGCATGCACTAATACTTGGGAAAGTACTAGGTAATATATCCAAACGTGTTACAGATTTTTGGGATACTGCATGCATTACAAAACAGCTGACGAATTAGTCCCTCGATTCCACTCTACTTTTTCACTTATTTGAATGTTTTAATTTTACTTTTACATATTTAAAACATATATGTATTTTACACTCTCATAATTTAATGGAATACATTTTTTATATTTTGCAATTTAACTTTATATTCATATACTTTATTTTGCTGGCATGGTTTGTGCGTCATCTTCAAATATGAAAGTAGTTTCAGAACGGAAGAAATATACTCCCTCCGTCCATGAAAATTAGTCTACCTTTTTTGCACGTGGTTTAATGCAATATGTCGAAGGGTATTATGGGGTATTGTGAAGTCCGTTCACGAATTTAAAAATTGTATATGAAAATACTATATGCATACTTTTCATACACAATTTTTAAATTCGTGAACGGGCCTCACAATACCCCATAATATCCTCCGACATATTGCATTAAACCACGTGCAAAAAAAGTAGACTAATTTTCATGGACGGAGGGAGTATATTTTAATTTAAAAAGAATGAAAAAAAGAAAAATTATCAAAAAAAATCATTCACAATAGTTGAAGGTCTGGACATAATAATGAGGGTTAGCTTAAATCTAAAAATTCTAATGATACAAAACAATTAGTTAAATCATTGTTATCTCTATCAAAAATATAAACCACAGTATTGTTGTTATATAATCATTGCAAATGGGAAAACATCAATTTTTCGTTTGGGATTAAAACTTTTCGACCTCCATCTCCTCCAAGTTAGATATTTAAAATTTTATTTTCACAACTAAACTACTTATAAATTTTAATATCATAAAATTTCCATACATATTTATTCTTTTTTTTACTTTGCTCTTACATATATATTAAAATAATGACAAAAACTTGTATGAATTCGAATTTACGGTGAACTCGGATTTATCAATTATCACTGTCGTATGTATACACCATCACTATTATGCATATTCACTATCACTATTAAAAAATTAAGTATAATTTTATAACAATAATAATATATATAAATAACAGTGATAGTGACAGTGATTCTGAGTTTATGAGATACATACTCATACAATGTAACATCAATCGTTATTCAACATTAAATTGAGATAGAGTAAAATCTATCCCTGCCGAAGTCAAGCCGTGAATATATTTGAGAGAGCGCCAGAGAACTACAAGGGGCAACCCTAACAATGGATCACCTTTTCAATTATAGAGTGACGTGTCACACAAAAGACATTAATGTAGCACACTCTCAGATGCCTATAATTTGGAAATAGAACCTCAACACGCAAAGAAGAAAAGTTTGTTAACAATTCTAGGCATTTTCATCTCATAATTTCAATTTTGGACAAATAATTAATTTTGGCCCATATTTTTACTTTTATTTAAATCTAACACAAATTATTTTTCTTATTCAAATTATACCTACTTTTAATTATTAAAAAAAATACAAATTTATATGAATCATAAAATATCAACTATATACGAATATCAGAATTTAAATATGAATACTAAATTAAATAAAAAATATTTGATATATTTACAACTACAACCTTCATCTCACAACCCAAATAGGGGTTGTTTGGTATGGTGGATACATAGGTTAATTACATTGTTAATTTTATCTACACTAGACAATATTTAT
Source organism: Prunella vulgaris (assembly GCA_026898435.1). Taxonomy (NCBI): domain Eukaryota; kingdom Viridiplantae; phylum Streptophyta; class Magnoliopsida; order Lamiales; family Lamiaceae; genus Prunella; species Prunella vulgaris. The sequence goes on along the minus strand of JAPKLY010000111.1, from coordinate 520,117 downwards.
TTTTACGTGAAATAACTTAGGTCGAAATTATTTTCACGAATTATATGCATATGCGTGATACTTTATGTTGTAGGCCAAATAATACGAGGATAGCCCAATGTTGAATAGAACAACAAAAGGTTAAATAAAGCCCCAAAGGCCCAATAAAACTCGGAGACAAAATTGCCCAAACATCTCTAGACCGACCGTCAACCACGCGACCAAGAGTTGAGACCATCAGGCGATCAAGAAATATCAACCTATCTAATAACGGTGAGTATTCAATAGCCACAGAAATTCTAAATCTTCCTAAAATCTAAGAATATTATCAACAATTTGTTAGGTAGGAAGGTTGAGATAGTCGTCCCACTAATTTATCCCAATGACGTGTAATGTCAGAATTGCCTTCAAATTTTCTTTCTTTTTAAGCTTTCATTGCATTCGCCATTAGTAACTATTCTGAGCACTACTGTTGAGATCAAATTACACTGGGTTATGGTTATATATATATATATGGAAGACCATATATAGCACGTGGTTGATGATGGGTGATGGTATCATTTATAACGAAAATATTAATATCTTAATGAAATATTAATATTACTATGGCTACTTTACCGCTGTTGAAATTTTGTACACCATGGCTAACGTTTTACGAAATATGTGCAGCTAAAATAAAGGTAATAGAACGATTTTTATTTTTTATTTTTTGTTATGGATGACCATCGATTAAGCGATGTTATAAGGATATTATAAGATGTTGTAAGGATATTATAATAAAAGTGACGCTTATTCCAATTTTTTTTAATGATAATAAGAATGAATTTTTTTTTTTTAATGAATGAGTGTTTGTGTTCATCACTACAAAAAAAGCGGCTTTTAGCGACCGCCATTAAAGTTTGGAAAATTTGCGACCGCTAGCGGTTGCTAAATCAATTAATAATTTAGCGACCGCCAAATGCGGTCGCAAATTTATTAGTAAATAATTTAGCGACCGCTTTCCGGCGGTCGCAAACCGAAAAGCGGTCGCTAAAATTTAAACCCGTAACTGGCAACCCGGAAAAGAAGAACCGGTTTATTTTTTAATATTAGTGACCGCTTTTCGGCGGTCGCACATATAAACATTAATTTTGCGACCGCCTAAGCGGTCGCTAAACTCGTATCCGGGTTAGGGTAGTTGGCGCCCATTTAATTTATTATTTTGCGACCGCTTTAGCGGTCGCTAAAGGAAAAATGGCGGTCGCTAAAACGCGATTATAGAACAGAATCTGCACCTTTTTTCTTCAGTTTTTTCGGGGAAAGAACCCCACTCCCACCCCAAAAAGTCTCCCAAATTCAAACGAGCATTGTTTCAACGTGTTGGTGGCAATTGTGGAGGTCTATTGTTATATTGTGCTCGTTGCTTCTAATTCACCGTACGTTTTTACAATTTTACCGTTTAATTTTTAATTTTGTGTATTATATATGTTTTATAAGTGTTCTTCATGTGACTAATTAAATTTTAGAATTTATAATATTCATGTATTAGAATTGATAATGTGAATAATTATTGTAATTGATTATAGATGATTTTTTGTTTAAAAAAATTGGATATGTTTGTTTATAGTCGAAACTCTGCCGAATTTTTTTATAATTTATAAGTGATGTATTTTTAATTTGTATCAGATGGAACTCCTTGATCGTCGTTGGATGTATGAGATGCCTCGTTTGATACAAGGAAATATGAATTATGAATTTTGCGAGAAACTTGATGAGTTTATTACGTTTGCCTATAGTAAACCAAATTGCATGGATAGTTGTGGTCGGATTAGACGTCCTTGTTCAGGAAAAAAGTGCAGTAACAAAAGATTTTTGAGCATAGATGAGGTTAAAACTCATCTTGTGAGGTTCGGTTTTGCTCCATTTTATTATAATTGGACCGGACATGGCGAAAGCAGGTGGAATTATAATTTGGAAACAGTGATTGCCTTCTATGATCAGTTGAGTAGTTGTGGAGGTGAGAGATTTAAGATTGATGGTTCGAGCTGCGACCCGTCTACACCATTGGATGAGCTAGATGAATTCCAACGGTATCATACGATGATTGATGAGTCTGGTTTGGGTGTTCACCACACAACCATGGAGGAGAAACCAAATCCCCGTTCAAAGAAATTTTTCGAGATGCTCAAATCTGTCGATCAAAAATTGTTTCCTGGTTGTGATACTGAGACTCAGTTGTCATTCAACGCTCAGATGTTGTCCTCAAAACTGAAGGCAAAGTGAGTCAGAAAGTCTACAATCAATTTGCAAAGTTGTTTAAACGGGCCCTACCTAAAGAGAACAAAACGCCATAAAATTTCTATCAAAGTAAGAGGCTGTTGACTTGGGGAAAGACCCTGATGGACGAGCGATCTGGGACGGTTTGGTGTGTTAATGGAGTGATCCGGCACACCAGGAGAGAGCTCGTAAGGCGCGAGAAAATCGGATGAGCAATCCGAACGGAGAAGAAGTCGCCATACATCGCGGTGGCTCCCGAACCGCCTACGACACGGGCTCGCCTTTGTAAGTATTTTCATTTATAATTCTTAATTTATAATTAGTTATTATATTTAATTAAATTATTATAATTAATTCTTAAAGGAGAAAGCGTACGGACGGAGGCCCAAACTTTTCGAGTCTCATTCCATTCTTCACCCAGTGAATGAGACTGCGAAATCCATGTATGCCCGCACTACCGAGCTTCACGTAAGTATCTAATTAAAATGTATTTCTAAATAGATTTTAATTATTCTATTAACATAAAATTAATATTTTATTTTGTTTAATTTCAGAACAAGTTCAAAACTGCTCTCGAGGAGGCTCGGACACAAGAGTCACCTACTCCGAAGAACCCTACACCTACCCCTATTGTGAGGACCGCCTCTATGTTGATTTGGCCGGAGTCAATAGGGGTAAGATACTAGGGTTGGAAGCTTACAGTAAGGTTGCCCGTCAGACGCACCGCCGGAGCTCAGCATCATATTCTATGTCCTCTCATCCTGACGTCAATCTCCGGCAGGAAGTGGCCGAGTTGAAGGACAAGTTGTCCAAGCAAGAGAGAAAAGAAAGGAAGATGCAGGCTTGGTTGGCTCAAGTTTCTCAAGCTACTAATATTCCACTTCCGGAGGACTCGGATGATGAGGCAAATGCCGGTACGGGTGGTGGTGCATCTCCTCGTGGGAATGAGGGTGCCGATGGTGGGGATCTTGAAGGATGGGAGCCCGATTTTAATTCTAACGGCTAGTTATGTTGAACAATTTTTTTTTGAATTGAATATTAAGTATTTTAACTTTTTATTAATATATTTTGAATGTTTAAAATTTTATGTTTTACATCAAAATTATTTTTTATGATATCAAATTGTAGTAATTTAGAATATTAAAATTTGTGGCTAATTTGGTGTTATATACAATTAATTGAATTAAAATGAGCAAATTAAAAATTTGGTATTGTGAATTATTAAATTTATAACATTACATTTTTATGGTTGAAATATATATATATTATAAGTATCAAAGGATTAATTTGATGAATTTAAAAAAAAATGAAACACAATTTGGAATTATATACTATTAATTGCAAAAAGACGAATAAAAAAAAAGAAATGTAAATTATAAAATTTATAACATTAACAAAATTTTATTGAAATATATATACATTAATAAATTAGAGACGAAAAGGAATTAATTTGATGGATTTTAAAAAAAAACGTGACTTAATTTGAAGTTATATACAATTAGTTGCAGAAAAATAAACGAAAGTAACAAGTGTCCTAGTGCAACAGTCACCTCTGAGATGCCCAGAGGTTGCGAGTTCAACTCGTTGCAGGCACAAAGTTTACAACATTTATTCTGAGCCAAATAAGACTCATATAAAATATGTGATGATATGGTTAAGATGCTGGGTCAGTGGCCAAGTGGTTCGAGCCCAACCAGCCCTCGAAAGGGCCTGAATTCGAACCACCCTGACCACATTTTTTTTTGCTACATAAAAGTTTAGCGACCGCTACAGACGGTCGTTAAATTATATTTAGCGACCGCCACAAGCGGTCGCAAAATTTAAATAAAATTTATTATTAAAAATATTTAAAACAAATAGCGACCGCTCTAAGCGGTCGTTAATATAAAATTAGTGACCGCCAAAAGCGGACGCATAATTAAAATAAAATTTATTATTATAATTAATTAATACAATTAGCGACCGCTTAGCGACAGTCGCTAATATTAAAAAACCAAATCGGGTCAATACCCAGACTTTTTTTGCGACCGTTTTAGCCGTCGTAAATTAGCGACCGCCACATAAAAGCGGTCGCTAAATTTTTGTGACTGGTGTTTTAGCGACCGCCAAAAGCGGTCGCAAAAACGGTCGCTAGCTATGTTTTGCGACCGTTTGGCGGTCGCTAAAACCCATTTTTTGTAGTACATGGTGATTACATTAATTATTAGTGTTGTGCTCCAATTGATAAAAAAATTGTTAATTGTGGTGTGAGAGATTGATTGAGGAAGATGATTATAACATGAGAAAAAGATAATCAAATAGGGGTGATGATTACCTTATTTATGAGGAAAAATAATATTGTGCACCTCAATGATTAGTGTGAAATTTGCTCGAAATTATTGTGCTTTTATTGCCAATTTTAATATGATTTCTTGCATTTTTAATACCAAATTGATCATTTGTGTTTAATTGTAAAAATATTCGTTGTGGTGCATTTTTATTGAAAGTTGAATTGAATTTGATAATTAAATTGTTGATATATTATTTGGGCTTAATTGAAATATTGCCATTCATTTAATTAATTGAGGTCGAAAGAGTTATTGATTTATTTGATGCAAATATTAATTTAATTCTTGGCCCAATATGTGAATTTGAAGTTGGGGTCAGATTTGATATGAAAGAAGAATTCTCACATTCAATGATTCCACATCTTCTGCTTTGACCGAAAATCAAGGAAGAGACGTGGCTATTGCTAGACCACATCACCATTGAAGCTGTAATTTCTAATTGAGCACTATTCATGGCAATTTCTGTTCTCACCTTCACATTAACCATGCCCCATTTCGTCGCCTGCAATCAATTGGGAAAAGCACAAGCCCACATCTCACCGGAATCGGCACACCCCTGTTCTCACCGCCACAACCTGCAACGCCGAAATCCATGGCAGTTTCAGAAGCCACCGCACAGCAGCCCCAATCGAAAATCAATTACGGTGCCGGAATCATGCTCGGAGAAGAAGCCCACACCCCTGTTTCCCAACTGTCGTTCACAGCTCTGCAACACGCCTGGAAACAAACAATTCCCGCCGGAATTACAATGAGCAGTCCCCTGCTGCCGCCGGAGTCCGCCATCGATGCCAACAACCCATGTTCTCCATTCTCGAAGCCCAAGTTGCCGGAATCCTACAAACAGCCGCCCTCCTCCGACGCACAGCCCACAGCCAAAATCCTTCATCTCCACTTGCAACCCGCCGGAAAGTGCCATTGCCGCCGTCCCAAGCTGAAGTCGAAGCTCCTCCGTTGCCGTCGCGCCCGGAATCCTGCCATTGAAGCGCTGCGTCCTTGCTGGAATTCGAAACCACAGCTTCCACAGCAACTCGCCGGAAGCCATTCACGAAGCTACACCGCTAATCCGCCGCACTCCCCTGTCTCGGGTCGCGCCGGAGAAACCCAGCTCATCAATGCCGACATCCGAGAACCCACAGCGCCGGAATTGAGCCCAACCGCCGTCGCACCCAGCTGCGCCCACTTTGCCGGAAGAGAAGAACTCCTCTCACCGTAAATTTCTCGCACACCGCTCGCCGTCGAAGCACCTCCGCGCCGGAGCCAAGCCGTCGCACCTGGAAGCTTTCCCAGCTCACTGCCTTCACGCCTGCAAGTCACCGGAAATCGCGAAGCCCCGTCGGAATCGGTTTCGGTCGTCGCTTTAAAAAAGGGAAAAGGTAAAGTGCTTGTCAATTGAAAAGTTGCTATTCCGTTTTTAAGAGTTGTCATCCCTCATCGTGCAACTCAACTCGCTCGAGCGGGACAAAGGAATTTACGAAGCGACATTGGAAAAATAGTTGCTCGACCAACCCAACCTGATCGAGCACAGCAACAAAAACCAGATTTTAGTGAGCTTGATTTCAGCCACGTTGGTGAGGATTTGTATGGGCCCAGATAATTGGCATGAGCCAATGGCCCATTTCAGCAGAATATAAATAGAGGCAGCATAGTTTTCAGCATGAGGGGGGATTAATTAGAAATTAGAGAGGTTTAGCAGCTCGTTCTACACATTTTTGTGGGGGAGCTCCTCTCCCCACACTTTACACACATTAGATTAGGGTTCGATTTTCTGCAATTGTTACGTAGATTTTAGTTAGGTTTTTTTTAATTTCTTGCAAGGATTGAGCAATTGGAACTCCATTGAGGTGATATTTTTCCTACATATTTATTTTGAGAGTTGATATTTTGATGTTCTTGGTTTGTTGGTTTTATTATTGTTTTGAGTTTGTTTGGAATGATTATGGGCTAAATTTATTGTGCTTTGGGTGATGAATATTTAGTGGGGATTAGTGATTCTATTGTGTTTATTGTTTTAATTTTGTTTTGTTAGATGATTAAATTCCTAATTTGTGGATTATTGGGCTTTACATGATTGTTCTTATTTGATTATACATTTTAATTAAGTTAGCAACAAGCGATAGCTGCGTTTTCTTGATTGAGTGTGTGATTGAGTGGAATGCGTGATTAAATTATTAATCGTTGGATTTCTTGAGCTTTAGTGGATTGTTCTTCTATAATTGTGCATTTTAATTGAGTAGGCAACAAACGAGAGCTGTGTTTGCTCTATTAGGTGTATCGTTGTGTTGAATGAACCGTTGAATTGCTATTGTTAGGACGTCTATTACACCGAGAGGGGATAGGTCGTCGAGAACACTCACGATTAGACACTAGATTGAGTTGACAACAAGCGAGAGCTGCGTTTACTTAATTTGGTGAGAGATTTTCTCTAGTTAGTCGTTTGATGAATCGAGATTAGGCATAGACACAATAGGTCACGAAATTCACTTAATTGACATTACCCTAAGCACACATCACTCACATCTTAATAGTTGGTTGATTTAGGTAGTTTAATTAGTTGTTTTGATTTTATTTTTCTTAGCCCAAAACCCAAAACATTTACCGCTTTCATAGGTTAGTAGCATTCCATATTTTATTGTCTCCTTGCACTAGAACACTTCCCTAGGGTTCGATATTTTTATTACTTGGTCAAGCTTACCGCTACATTGATCCTTTACACTTGTAGGATGAGCGATTTGTGTATGAAAACAAATTTGCTAATCACTCAATTATTCTCATTATCTACTATAATTACTATACACATATTCTCATTACCAATAAGGGGTCGCTTATTTCAAATTCTTCAATGGTAATGGAAATGAAATTTCACTTTCCTCTTTTACCCTTACATATGTTGAATGAGAGTTTATGTTCATGGTGGTTACATCATTAATGCTGTGCTCCAATTTAAGAAAAGTTGACAAAAAAAGAATGTTGTTGGTTGTGGTATGAGGATTGATTGAGAAGGATGATTATAAGGTGAGACGTAGGTAATCAAATGGGAGTAATGATAATCTTATTTAAGAGAAAAAACAATGCTATGTATCTTATTTATTCTCATTCCATATAATAATTATTATGTGTATAAATCATTCTCATTATTATTGAAGAATTTTTTTACCAAATGCCTTCTAATTTTTTTTTATTTTTTATGCCAAGCTCTAAAAAATGTTATGGTGCTCCGGGGATCCTTTCAAACAAGGATTCTTTCTATGAAAATTTGAAGCACTGCATTGAATCACATTTGCCTAGAAATATCCAACTCTTTTGCATAGATGAGAATTGCAAATTGAAAATTTAAGAAAAATCAAAACTGAAAATCGTTACCATTTATTACTTGCCGACTTAATAATCAAACAGAAAAATTACGTTCTCAAAAGAAAAAAAAAAAATCTACGTGTTTTTATTGGAAAACAGACAAAACATATTAGCTAGTCATGCACGTTACTTCTGCTTCGAACGAAATTCCATGAAAACGAAGAGACATTGAATATGATTTAATTTCCTTTATTGCATTTTGTCCACCTATTTCCTCGTTACTTTCTTTCCTCCAACTTATGCGGAAATTTTTTACACGGTTAATAGTACTCTTAATTTTATTTTATTTTTAGACCAAATAAAAAATGTTTCAATTTTTCTTTAAGAAAATGGAATTCTTTTCTTGGTTATCTTACATTGATAATTATCTAGGTTTTTGTTTTATTTTTTAAATAAAAGATCACACAATCACACCATTTTTAAAGTGGTTGAACCGGTGTGACATTATAAATACATAATATATAATTATAAATATTTTTCTAATAAAGTTATATATCTTATGATAAATTTTAAACTTTATATCACAAAGTAGTTTATATCATGAAAATAGTTCATATAATATTTTACCTTAAAATTTTGTATTTGTTGATTGTGATTTGAGCTAGAGTTGAATAATCAGTTAATAATTGTCTGCATGTAAAGAAAAAGCGTATTAATATTCTTTTACAAATTATCTAAAAAATTATTAAAATAGAAAATAAAAGTGAATTATTTATTCAGCCGCCAATATAATAAAAGTCATATTATATGATAAAATCATTGCATGACAGAGAAAACTTTAAATTAGGCAATAATGTGATTTAACTAACTAATACAATCAAATTCGATGATATTTTCCAAATAAAAATGCGAAGAAACATTGCAATTGATTTTCAATTGAATACTTATCTGTCGAAGAGTACTTTTCTCAGCACGCAATAAGTCGTTTTATAAGGAGAAACACGAAGATCGCGCAACTTGCTTCATGATCTATGAACTCGTATAATTGCACATGCAGTGTAAGAGTAAGTCTATTGTGCATCAAGTGCACTGCAGGTGCAGACAATTTAAGTGTATTTTAAAAAAGTTATACAAAAATACTATTGAAAAGTTATACATATTATTAGAAAAAAATATATTTTCAAAAGTATAATTTTTAGTAATAATATATGTGACTTTTCAATAATAAATGTTACAATATATAATTCGAAAATTCCACATGCCGTATATAAAGATTAATTTATATAATTATCATTTATGCGATATTAATTAAATACAGAATATATAGTTTGTTAATAAAATTATCATATAATTTTGGAGAATTTCTAAACTTTAATCGTCTTTTAGAAAACTACGATGATGATACAAAGGATGTTTTGTTGTGTATGTATGGACTTATTAGAAATAGTTTCACTGTGAAATTGATTCACAATTAATTTTATTTTTATCGCAAAAACAATTAATATTATAGAAGTAATATATTTTAAAAAAATTATTTTTGTAATTTAAAAATATATACAAAATGCAAATTAACTATACAATAAAATTGATTTACTAAAATATATTAAAAAAGTGTGAAACTAAAATGACATTTAATAAAAAAAAGAGGTAGTATAATTTTTAGTATAAATATAAATACATACGTAAGCAACACAAAGATCATGTTTTTTTCTTCTTCTATGAAATAGTCTTTTTTAGACTTTCCTGTCCAACTTAATTTTCTTCAAATTAAATATACGACTGGAATTTGTATTTGATAAAACCTTGTATATATGAACCAGAGAGTTTGAAGGGAAATTTGGGTTTATCAATTATCGCTGTTATGTGTATGCAATATCATTCTTAAAAAATTAAATTAAATTTATAACAGTGATAGTATATATGAATAACTGTAATAGTAATTACTCGAATTCACAAGAGACATATTCTTTATATTTTCATATATTATTTTTAAAAAATGAATGACAAGTATTTAATTTTAATCAATTAAAAGTATTTAATGACTTATATTCAATAAATTATACTATAAACGTATGCAAATCTAGATATTGAAGTTCGAAAATCGAAACAAATGATTCCATCCATGTTCACTCCGTTTGCATATATGCACAAAATAAATATTACTCTTTTCATCCATGATAAATAGTCCACGTTGTTTTAAACATTCGTCCATAATAAATAATTTACTTATCCAAAATGGAAAAATTATAATCATTATTTTCATTCTTTTATACATATATACTCACTTTTAAACATCACATCAAAAACTTTTTTAATAATTAAATATTTCTTTATACTAGTGCCCCACTTTTACACATTAACATCAAATTTTTCTTAATAACCGTGCTTTGCTAAAGTAGACCAATTTTTATGGACGGAAGGAGTATATACTTTTCCAATAATAATGAATAACAACAATTTATTAATTATGTCGTCCGCTCCATATATTTAAGCCACACATAACTAAAAATAAATACATGATAGTTATATGATTAGTTAATAAGATTAAAAAAATGTACACTTTATTATTAATTCTCTCCTAAATAAGATAATTATGGTCAATTTGATTACTTTTCTTATCATCTTATAATTTACCCTTTTCAATCAAAACCTCATGCATCTTCTTTTATGCCAATTTTTTTTTTTAAACTAGAGCACAAATATTAATAATATAATCATCATCTTGACATATATTTATTTTATATATTTAATAATAAGAAGAAAAAATAAATTTTTATTATCGTTACCATAGAAAAATTCGAAATAAATTCCCCTTAATATCTTGGTTGAACCCTTTAAAAACTCTAAATTGAAATTTTGATAGGATTGTAGTTCTTCTTCACTTGTGTGCTGGATTTTAACTCTACAGTACTCTAAACAAGACCATTTGTTGAAATTAATTAATTTATAGGAGTATTAGTTTCTAGACATTCCTTTTCCATTCGTGTTAAACTGTTTTAACGAAATTTGTACCTAGATATTTGATTCTATTTATTAAGGTATCACACATCGATAGTGAGTGTGGTCTTGGGTGAGCTTATAAGCCTGGACAATCCTCTCACTTATAACCTGGATTTGGAGTGTAGAGTTAGGCCTTCATACATGGTATCATAGCCACCTCTCTACTCGATGTGTTGATCCACCTGTGGAACCACGTGTCGAGCCTGATGAGCCTCTTACGTGAGGGAGGGTATTAAGGTATCACACATCGGTAGTGAGTGTGGGGTCTTGGGTGGGCTTATAAGCCTGGACAATCCTCTCACTTATAACTAGGGGTGGCAAATGGGCCGGGCCGGGCCGGCCCGGCACCGGCCCACCGGGCTGCTGGTATTTTACGGGCCGGGCCGGGCCCGGCCCGGTACCAATCGGGCCTACATTTTATCGGCCCAGCCTGGCCCTATGCGGGCCACCGGGCCAAAATGGCCCATTATTTAATAATTAAATTTGAAATATATTATTTATATTTATTATTTTTAACATGTAAAAATAATAAAGATATTTTGATAGACACTAAATTATAATCCCAAAATATTTTTAATATTAATTTAAACATAAGGAAACACACACTCAAAGAATATATATATATATATATATATATATAATTAATGAAACTAATCAATAAGATTCTAATTATATATATTATTAATGAACTTGAAAAATGAAAACACACACACGTTTAGAACCTGAAAACAAACAGGGGAACTAAACTCATTTTGGAAAATTCTAATTAATAAATATTAGTTTATTGAAACTCAATTAATTTTGGTTAAAAATCAAACATTAATAGAATTAAACTAAAAAAAAATTAGAAATTATAATTAGGAATTTAGGGTTTGGGTAGTTTTTTGTTTTGAGCCTTTTGGTTTGGTACATTGCAAATTTGCAACATCATAATTTAAAAAAAAAAAAAAAAAAACCGGGCCAATATTTTTTTCGGGCCAAGCCCGGCCCGAGCCAGGTTGGCCCGGCGGGCCTACTGGGCCGGGCCAAATAGGTCCGGTTCATTTCGGGCCGCTTATTTTTGGGCCCGGCCTGGCCTGGCCTGAAAGACGGGCCAACTGGGCCGGCCCATCGGGCCGGGCCCATTTTGCCACCCCTACTTATAACCTGAGTTTTGAGTGTAGAGTTAGAACTTCATACGCTATTACTATATATAAAAGTATTAATCTCATTTAAAAATATAAACTTATAAAATAATGAAAAAACAATTCATATAGGATTAATAATTCGTGATACGAACACAATAATAATAAACCTCAAATATCATGATCACTTGAATTTAGATGAGAATTATTAGGTGGTGGAGTTTGAGGCGACTTATAAGACGTACGCTCGATCACTCAAAGAGTATTAATCCTCTTAATTGGTTGGAGGGAACGCATCAAAAGAAAATTCCAAGTGGACTCTCACCAATCCTCAAAGTAAAAAAGCTGTATATTTCCATGTGGATGCTCAGTCTCATGCATTTAACTAAGTCTTTAAGTGGGGTCTACCACTCTCTGGCCTCATCTTGATATATAACTATAAAATCTCTAGATAGAGAGAGTTGAGCACTGCACAACCAAAACTCTCTCTCTCTTCTCTCTCTCATCATTTTGACATTATAATGATGATGATGAGTAAAGTTAGACCAATTAACCAGAAAAAGGAGAAGAAGATTTATGAAAGTGAAAGTGATCAAGTAAGAAGGGGGCCATGGACTCTTGAGGAAGACAATCTTCTCATTCACTATATAACCTCTCATGGAGAAGGCCGCTGGAATTCATTAGCCAAATTTGCTGGTATATATATATCTATATTTATTCAGTATATATAGTATTCACTGATATGGTGATTTATACATTTATTGATATAATAATATTTTGGTATCATTATACATATAATGATATTAATAAATATACTGTCTGCATTTTTCAAAAAGTTTGCGATATTTTTTGGAGTATAATTTTTATTTTAAAAATATATACAATAAGTAGAATGTGTATGATGAGAATATGAGGTAGAAATTTTGGAAGTAAAAATTTAAAAGAATATTGTTATTTTGAGAGTATACAAATTCTTTTAGACTAGATTGAAAAAATATGCAAATTTTGTGTGACGATGTAGTAACTATTCACCATAAAATTTGTGTTATATATATATATATATATTGTCGATTTAATTTCCTTCCACGTGCGAATTCCACACTTTAACGCATGAATATATATTTTTGTTTATTAAGGGCTTAAGAGAACAGGGAAGAGTTGCAGATTAAGATGGCTGAATTACTTGAAGCCTGATATTAAACGTGGCAACCTCACCCCACATGAACAACTCTTCATTCTTGAACTTCATTCCAAATTCGGTAACAGGTTAGTGTCACTTCAGGCCTCTACATAAGTAAATCTAAAAAAGTAAGTTTTTTTTTTTTTGAAAAGTAAATTGAAATTTGATAATGTAGAAAAAATGGTGATGTGAGAAAATATATTTAAAATGAAAAAAGAATAGCCGTAGCAACCTAAAAAGCAAAAAAAAAAGCCCACTATCTCTAAATTTTAATTAAAAAATAAACTAAAATCAGATTGTATGTACTACTACATTGTATATAAACTAATATTACACGCTAATTAAATGTGTAAAATTGAATATGTTGTACAAAAAAATATTATTGTAAGTATTATTCACATAGTATCCATATTTAAAAAATATAGAGCCGATGTACATTCAAAAACCTCTCATTCTATAAATGTATCCATAATTCCTAAATTACGGACCTAAAAGAATATTTTAAGGTGCATTAATCCCATGTACGTATTTAACGTGATTAGGTGGTCAAAAATAGCGCAGCATTTACCGGGAAGGACAGATAATGAAATCAAGAATTACTGGAGAACAAGGGTCCAGAAACAGGCACGACAACTTAACGTCGATTCTAACAGCAACAAATTCCTCGAAACAATGCGCTCCTTTTGGATCCCCTCACCCTCAATCTCCACCGTTGATCCTCTAAACTATAATATCTCACCCCCTTCACCACTTTCCACCAACATGCTAAATAATATCCCACATCGAAAGGTGTCACATTATTCACATGACTCTGATCACCTCCCTGCCCAAAATTTAACCAACGGTAAAATTCATGAGTGCCAAAATCAAGAGGAGTATAACTACGGCATGCAAGAAGTGGGGTCCCATGATATTTCTCTCTCCGGGTGCCACGTGGAAGGAAGTGATTGGTTCGGGGATGACTTAGGAAGTACATTCTGGAACACAGATGAATTGTGGCAATTTAGGAAATTGGATGAAGTTGGATTGTAGATAGACATGATCAAAGACGTGAAGTAGTAGCCCAATTGTTTTTATTGTAGGGCCAAGAAAAATGTCATTGATTATTATATATTTATTTAAGGTTTATTTTAAATAGTTTTTTGTTGGGTGCTAAAATATTACGGTCAATATTTCATTTATCAGCTAATTAATTTAATGGTTTTTTTTTTTTTTTTGTATCATTGGTGTGGTCAAATCAACTCTGTATATAAATAAGTATAATTTGTCCAATTATCTTGCTAATATGAATTTGGTGGTGAATTAAATCTTCTAGCTGTTCTTTTAGCTAAAAAATTATCATAATAAAATATTATTAATTAATACTATGGTAATCCGATAATAATTTGTGTCGAATATACTGTTTGAGAAAGAAAGTATTACTTCAGTTTGCAGGCATATGTAATTACGTAGAGGAAAAAAAAAGTTGTTTAGTCCAATAAGTCCGCTTTTGGTCCAAAAAATTTTGACTTTTCGATTTTGATCCCATAACTCTTAGAGTTTGTCCAATTTTTATCTAAATTTTTTTAACTTTTCTATTTTGATCCTGTCCAATTTTGATCCCATTTTTACTGAAAAAGTAAAAACACACTAATACAGATTTACACTTAGATATTAGAGCTCTCTAAGAGTAAATATGTATTAGTGATAATATTATTTTCTGCCATGCACGGTGCACATGGTGGTTGAATTTGAAAATTTCCATCATCCTTATTGAAATTTTATTATTTAATTTATTAGTATTTCAATAATATAGAAAAAATAAGTAAAAAATATAATATAAATAAAAAATTAATTATTTGGCACCCACGTCAGCAAGAGTGCCAAAAAATTCCAACTTCAACTATAACATGCATTGTGCATGGCAAAAAATGACATTATTTACATTTTCTGTAAAAATGAGACTAAAATTGGACAAATACAAAGAGTTATGGGACCAAAATTGAGAAGATAAAATATTTGGGACCAAAATTGGACACTCAATAATTTATAGAGCCAAAAAACTTTTTATCTCTAATTACGTGTATATATATGATAATATAAAAGTTCAAAAAGAAGATAAATGAAATATTGAGCATAATAGTCATGTAGGAAGAAGCTAGATAAATGTTTAGTCAGTTCATGGAAATAACGAAGAAGTGACATACAGCTTCAGATCATCAACAAGTGTTGTGTTGTCTTATCATTAATTTTTGCTGTGGAAAAGAAATATGGGAAAGGTTTTTTGTTTGACACAGATTGCCCCTATGTTTCAATCAGGAATCCATGACGCATACTTTTTTTTCTTTTTTTTAATTCTATTAAAATCTTTAGAAATATTAATAAAGTTGGAATTTTCTAATTGGAATTCATATCGACTTGTCGAAGATTAATCTAGCAAAAGGAAAATGATAGTTGAACGATTATATTGTTTTGAATAGTATTAATTAGTTGATAAATAGATGAATGCAGCAATCAAAAGTGTCACAAAAAGTTGAAATTCTTTTGTACATATATTATTTGGAATAATAGTAGAATTTATATATATACATTATAAATGGTTTATACAGCTCCCAGTTCCTTCGCATAATACATTGCACAGATTTTTAGCCACAGTTTAAGAAAAATATATAATAATTTAAATTTTTGTGCAAATAAAGAAATATTGTAAGCATGAAGTTTAATGAATTTTGTTTTCAAGTGCCCAAAGTGCTGATGATTTATCTAAATAAGTAAGATATGCAATGTGTTGTGGGATTGGGGAAAGTATTGTTTGACATTCAAGTATATTTGAAGTCCTATGATATGCAAATTCTGTAGTTTTATCAAAATATAATATTTAGGTGGTGTTTGCTTGCACAATTGAAAGGTGAGTCATGATAATCAAAGTCATAGTATGAGCATAAAATGATTCTATTATGACTTTAATTTCTCAAAAATCAAAACTAAGAAATCTACCATAATTCAGCTATTTGAGAGGTATAACTTTGATTACATATCATTTCCAATCCTATACTCCTTCAATTCTTTATAATTATACCAAACGTCTTCTTAATTTTGTCAATGCTATGATTATTGTTAGTTTATACTTGTATTTAACTTGTATGCTTATATTTTTCATTGATTGAAAATTTATTCCTATATTTTTTAAGTCAAAAAATAACATGTATTCTTAGATTTTGAGTCCAGATGATTTAGGAATCATACAATTTCTAACTTAAAAGCTATTCCCTCATCTCTATATTTTTTACTGTTAAAAGCTCACAGAGGGAAGATTCTTTTTTTTCATTCCTAAATTGGCAAAGTAATTATACCCTTCAAATTAATTTTTTACAAATATTTCTTATTTACAATTTATGCTACTATATTTTTTAATATATTTTTAAATAATATATTAATTTTTCTCTCATAAAGTTGAAAGGACTAATATACCCTCAATTTTACACGTCTTTTAATATAAACAAATATTTTTTTTTCAATCGTAACATTTTCATTTGAACAATTTAAATTAAAACGAGCATGTACTAAATACTTCATTATAGTACTAATTCACATACTTTAACTTTATGATTAGCTATAATGCATATGGATATTTAGACTAATCCATATTAATATTCCTTTGGAAGTGATATTGTGTCATTTTCGTTTGGCCCCACTCAAACCCAATATTAAGGATAATTCAATATGCTCTTTGATTGTGATAACTCTTCAAAGCTGTGATCCAAAAACAATAGACGGACCCCCCGACATTTTCGATTTCTTTTATGAAACAATTTATCTGCATCATCCCACAACTGACTTACAAGGGTGTAATAACACACATAATAAACAAAAAGGTAGAATAAATTGAAAAGAATAGTGTTTTAAATACATTAGTAAAATTTTATGTACTTCCTGACACTATATATTCTTTGTTAGTACATTGGTAAGATTTTTTCAATATCCATATTAATTCGATTATTTAGTATCAGATCGGATTGCCTATTCCAATTCATGTTGCATCTGATATTCCACTCACCGGATGATTGCCATGTGTTAAATATTAAAATTACTATTTAATCTCTCTTAATATATACCGTGTAATATATTTAACACATGACAATCATCCGGTGAGTGGAATAGCAGATGCAACATGGATTGGAATAGACAATCTCATCCGATTTAGTATAGCTTTATATCGTATGTGTTGTAAATTAACTAACAAGTTAATTAATGAAGAAAGATATTTACTTCGTTCCAATACTTGTACACTTATTTTATTGAAACGTTCCAATATTACTTGTATAGTCTAAAAAAATGAAATACTTATTTGTGTACTGTTGAGTTAACAATGATTATTTGAAATCAATTGGAATAAAGAAATGGAAGAATACCAAGATTTACGTGGTTCGATCAGAAATGATCTACGTCCACGGATGAGGGCACCTCTCTCACTAATCGATGGAGAAGATAATACAGATTACAAGTGTTTCTGGGTTTCTCTCTCTATGTGTATTATCGTTCTATTTTTTCGTCTTGTCCCTCTCTATACATATGTGTATATATATAGGAGTATGGAATCCCTAATTAATGCTAGTGATCATAACTGCCTAACAAGAAAACTGCTACAGTTGCAACCGAAAATGAATAACTGTCAGAGCCCAACGATCTTCAGTTTTGATTCTGTTAAACTGATCACCCGTTGTCCAATTTGGAAGTTTAAACCGCTTCGTAACTGATCCTGAGTTAGTTCCTGACTTTGGAGTCAGTATGCTCCTTCCTTGTCTTATCTGTCTTGTCTGCTGATATGATATGTCCTCAGCTGAGTCTGAGTACTCAGCTGATATCATCAGTAGACCTTTTGTCCTGATCTGACCAGCTGACCTGACCATACCATCCTGACTGACCATCATCCTGACCACCATCAGCTGACCTCCTCAGCTGACCACCTCAGCTGACTACCATCAGCTGACCTCCTCAGCTGACTCCGCTGATATCCTGGATGACTTTCGGTAAACTTCTCAAACGATCTCAGCTGACCTCATCAGGTGACTAACCATCAGCAGACCTATCAGCTGACTTCTTCAGCTGATAGTATAATGTTCAGTTAATCAGCAGTACTTGCTCATCTGATCTTAATTTCACTTTCTTTGCACCCATAACAATTCTCCACCTCAAAGTAAGTGAGATGCCTCCACCTAACCTTCACATCACAGTAGTATTAAGGCACATCCCACGACTGTACCTTAACCAGCTCCAAACAGTAGTTGAACTTAGAACTTGGTATGACTTTAGTTAGCATATCAGCAGCATTGTCATCAGTAGAAACTTTCTGTATTGTGATCACCTTCTTTTCCACCACATCCCTCACAAAGTGAAGCCTCTCATCAATATGTTTAGATCTTTCATGAAAGACCTGATGCTTGACTAAGTGAATGACACTCTGATTATCACATTGCACAGTAACTTCATCTTGCCTGATTCCAAATTCCCTGATAATGCCCTTAAGCCACATAACCTCCTTTACTGCTTCTGTCACTGCGATGTACTCAGCTTCAGTGGTTGATAGTGTAACCACTGACTGTAATGCAGCCCTCCAACTGATGGCTGTGCCATATAGTGTAAACACATATCCAGGCAGAGACTTTCTTGTATCTATGCTTCCAGCATAGTCAGAATCTACAAAACCTTGTAGAGGTTGCTTGTCCTCCTGAGTCCTCTCAAATAATAATCCCAAATGTGCTGAACCTTTCAGATATCTCATTATCCACTTGAAAGCTTCCCAATGTGCCTTTCCAGGATTAGCCATAAACCTGCTGACCAAGCTCACTGCATGAGCATTATCAGGTCTGCTACAAACCATGACATACATTATGCTTCCAACTCCATTTGAATAAGGTATCTTGTTCATCTGAGACTTCTCCTGATCACTCTTGGGACATTGATCAGCTGACAATTTGAAATGTTGTCCAAGAGGAGTAGAGACTGATCTTGACTCATGCATATTGAATCTTCTCAAGATTTTCAGTATGTAATCCTGCTGAGTCAAGAACATCCTTCCAGCTGACTTGTTCCTGATAATATCCATACCCAGAATTCTCTTTGCACTTCCAAGGTCTTTCATGTCAAAGGTTGAACTGAGCTTATCCTTCAGTTTCTGAATTCTTCCAAGACTTTTGCTTGCAATTAACATATCATCCACATAAAGTAATAGATATGTCAGTACCTCATAGTTTTGCTTTTCCAGGTACACACAGCTATCATACTTGCATCTGCTGAAGCCTATTGACACCATGAAGCTATCAAACCTCTTATACCACTGCCTTGGGCTTTACTTAAGTCCATACAATGACTTCTTCAGCAAACATACATTTCCTTCATTTTCTGATAGTATGAACCCTTCAGGCTGCTGCATATAAATGGTTTCTTCAAGCTCTCCATGTAGGAATGCAGTTTTGACATCCAGCTGTTGTAACTCCAGTCCATCCTGATTCACCATAGACAATAAGATCCTTATTGAGCAGTGCTTCACAACTGGTGAGAACACTTCATTGAAGTTTATTCCTTCTCTCTGAGTAAATCCTCTTGCAACTAACCTTGCCTTATATCTGATCAGCTCCTGTCCATCTGACCCAATTTCATATTTTTTCTTGAATATCCATTTTGAGCTGACAACCTTCTGCCCTTTTGTTCTATTCACAAGAACCCATGTGTGGTTCTTCTCAAGTGAATTTAACTCCTCTTTCATAGCTGAAATCCACTGATCTTTATCCTTCCTTGTCACTGCATCAACATAAGTTTCAGGTTCTTGATACACTACTTCTTCTGCTACTGATAAGGCATATGAGATCATGTCAGCTTGTCCAAACCTGATTGGTGGATGAATGCTTCTCCTATGTCTATCTCTAGCCAGACTGTAGTTTCTCAAATCTTGACCCTCCTCATCTGAATTTTCAGTTTGATCTTCAGAATCACTGTCTGCTGATGCACTCAGCTGATCTTCTTGTGGATTCCTGATATCAGAGTTTTCCTGAGCCTGATCTTCATTCTGAATCCTGGTTGTATCCTCCACCTGAACTGGTGTATGTCTGATTATGGGGTTGTCCTCAGCACCCTGAGAACTTTCAGATGTACTATATCCCATGACTTTCTCATTGAAAGTCACATCTCTGCTGATAATGCACTTCTTGTGTCCAACTTCAAGGCACCACAATCTATAACCCTTGACACCTTTTGGATATCCCAGGAAGATGCACCTCAGAGCCCTTGGTTCCAGCTTATCTTGCCTTATGTGAGCAAAGGCTAAGCAACCAAACACCTTCAGATTATTGTAATCTGACAGCCTACCATACCAAAGTTCATCAGGGGTTTTGAAGTCAATAGCAGATGAGGGTGTCTTGTTTATCAAATAACAAGTAGTATTGACTGCCTCTCCCCAGAATACTTTAGATAGTTTAGCATCTGACAGCATGCACCTGACCTTCTCCAAAATAGTCCTGTTCATCCTCTCAGCAAGCCCATTCTGTTGAGGGTTTGCTGGAACAGTCTTGTGTCTTGTTATGCCTCTTTCCTTGCAGAAATTTTCAAATTCTTCTGACACATACTCAAGTCCATTGTCAGTCCTGAGAGGTTTTATGGATCTGCCCCTTTTGTTTTCTTGTTCAAAGAGCCATTCCCTGAACTTTCCAAAGGCTTCACTCTTCTGCTTCAGAATGATTACCCACACTTTTCTGCTGAAGTCATCTATGATGGTCATGAAGTACCTTCCACCCTCCATGAGTTTCAGTTCTTGAAGGCCCCCAGATGTCAGAGTGTACATAGTCCAAAGGAGCATCAGTATGATGTTTCCCCTTTGCATAAGAGTGTTTCTTGGATTTTCCCAACACACAGTGATCACAGAAATCCAATTTGATTGTTTTTGAATCTCCAAATGCCTTTTGCTTGGAGAGTTCATTCAGTCCTCTTTCACCAATGTGCCCTAACCTCTTGTGCCACAAGATAGCATCAGAACTGCCCATAACTGCATTCACTGATCCGGCAGCTGAGTTACCCATCAGAATGTACAAGCCATTTACCTTCTTGCCTTTCATCACAATGTTGTTATCCTTGGTTATCAATATGAATTCATTTCTTGTATTGAATTCATATCCCAAAACATTGAGTGATCCAAGAGAAATAAGATTTCTCTTCAGCTTAGGTACAAACCTGACATCTTGTAGTATCCTCTCAGCACCATCATGCAGCCTCAACTTTATTGAGCCAGAGCCTCTGACCTTGCACATCTGATCATTCCCCAAGAGAACTGATCCACCATCAAATTTCTTAAGATCCCTGAATAAATTTTCATTGGGACACATATGAAATGAGCATCCAGAATCCAACACCCAATCTTCACTCAGCTTGACATCAGTAACAGCCAAGACCTCAGCACTGTCATATCCTTCCTGAGCAGCAATTGTGACATCTGCCTTCTGATCCTCTTCTTGCTTCCTGGATTTGTCAGGACAATTCTTCTTGAGATGTCCCACCTTCTGACATGAGAAACATTTTCTCCTTTCCACAAATTTTCCAGATTCAGGGCCTTTACCATTCTTCTTCTTCTTTCCCTGAAACAGTTTCTTCCCTTTCTTGAATTTGATATTCAACCCTTCACCTTGATTTGTATTCTTCCTTTCAGATTGCATTTGAAGTGCCTTAGTTTTCAATGCATTCTGAATATCATCAGGGGACACCTTCTCTTGCCTTCCAAATAACAGAGCATCCTTGAAATTCTCCAAGGATTTTGGTAGAGAGTTTAGTAACATCAGGACTTTATCCTCATCTTCAATCTTGACTTCAAGATTCTCCAAATCATCCACTGCTTTATTGAATTCTTCAAGTTGTTCAACAAGATCCCTATCTTCAGTCATCTTGAATGAATGAAGCCTCTGCTTCATGAACAACTTATTGGTAACCGACTTCATTTGATACACCTGTTCCAGCTTATTCCACACATCAATGACAGTCTTCTCCTTGTACACCTCCCTCAGAGGTTTGTCTCCCAAGCACAAGATGATTGTGCTATGAGCCTTGTCCAGAATCTCCTGCCTCTTTGCAGGTTCTGTTGAGGATTCTGATGGCCATTGATCCGCTGGTTTCAGAGCATTTGATAATCCATGGTGTGTGAGGAGAGCTTTCATCTTCACCTTCCACAAACCAAAATCATTCGCTCCTGTGAATTTCTCAAACTCCATCTTCGTAGAAGCCATAGCAGTTGATTTCACCAACAATCTTCCTTGTTTCCCACAGACGGCGCCAATTGTTGAGTTAACAATGATTTTTTGAAATCAATTGGAATAAAGAAATGGAAGAATACCAAGATTTACGTGGTTCGATCAGAAATGATCTACGTCCACGGATGAGGGCACCTCTCTCACTAATCGATGGAGAAGATAATACAGATTACAAGTGTTTCTGGGTTTCTCTCTCTATGTGTATTATCGTTCTATTTTTTCGTCCTGTCCCTCTCTATACATATGTGCGTATATATATAGGAGTATGGAATCCCTAATTAATGCTAGTGATCGTAACCACCTAACAAGAAAACTGCTACAGTTGCAACTGAAAATGAATAACTGTCAGAGCCCAACGATCTTCAGTTTTGATTCTATTAAACTGATCACCCGTTGTCCAATTTGGAAGTTTAAACCGCTTCGTAACTGATCCTGAGTTAGTTCCTGACTTCGGAGTCAGTATGCTCCTTCCTTGTCTTATCTGTCTTGTCTGCTGATATGATATGTCCTCAGCTGAGTCTGAGTACTCAGCTGATATCATCAGTAGACCTTTTGTCCTGATCTGACCAGCTGACCTGACCATACCATCCTGACTGACCATCATCCTGACCACCATCAGCTGACCTCATCAGCTGACCTCCTCAGCTGACCACCTCAGCTGACTACCATCAGCTGACCTCCTCAGCTGACTTCGCTGATATCCTGGATGACTTTCGGTAGACTTCTCAAACGATCTCAGCTGACCTCATCAGGTGACTAACCATCAGCAGACCTATCAGCTGACTTCCTCAGCTGATAGTATAATGTTCAGTTAATCAGCAGTACTTGCTCATCTGATCTTAATTTCACTTTCTTTGCACCCATAACATGTACATTCGTAAAAACACAAATACATTTGTAATTACTTTATTTAAAAAAAAAAATATTTTTTAAATTTATATTATAATTAAATATGCAAATAATTTTGAGTGCGAGGAAAAAGTAGTATTAATGTAAAACTAAATTAGAATATGAAAAAAATTGTTCCCATGACCTGATGCCCACACATGGTTGACATTCATAGAAGTGACACCTTGGGGGAAGATTAATTAACTAAATGTGGATATGTGTGATTACGTAATGTTATCGTGACGCCATGCCACTGAATGTACTACTATATACTAATTATTATTCGCACATTAAGAGTCATTGCACAATTAAGAATATATATATATATAATGATGGAATCAGCATTAATATATATAGGTTAATTATGTATGTTGGATAAGATATTTGAGCACTGATGTTTTAGGCAGGTAGCGTCGTCACAATATCGTTGGTTATCGAATGATCACGTGAACAGGCTAAGGTTCATGTGTCCACATACAAACTTTCCAAAGCACATATTCTTCATCTATATCTATCTTCCATCTAATCACTCTCTAATTTAATCCCTCAAAGTCTATGTATGTGATATGGAATTGTCATTTTTTATGGATCTAAGTACGTATATACTCCCTCAGTTTCACCATTTCTTTTAGAAAGTTAATTTATTAATTAATTAAATATATGGAGGGAGATAAGGTTGGCTTGGAGATATTTTTGGAGTGTTTGGAGACTTGGTGAACTAACTTTTAACTACTAACGACAACTAACATTACCGATAAAAGAAAAATATATGGAGGAATCACATATTAACTTTTGGAGTAAGTTTATTGGAAACTTGAGTTCGCATCATTGTTGTGTATAATCACTATCACTGTTATTAATTCATATATATTATCACTGTTATATAAAAATTTACTTAATTTTCTTAAAAGTAGTATATATATGCTTAATAGTGATAGTGAATATACATAACAGTAATAGTGTATATGTTGAGCAATTCTAGTAATCAAAATGTTTATGTGGCTGATAATCTTAAGTAATTACTCAATCAATAATCTAAGATGATAAATTGGATGTTATATTATGAATTCTAGAGAGAAATTAGAGAGAGAAATATTGTAAGGGTCTTTCTTACACTAAAAGTTTCAGATCCTTTACAAAATGGATTATTACAACTATTTATACCCTTGTAAGGGTGAGGTGACACATTTCTAAGCCACTTGGCTTCTGATAGTGACAAGTGTCCTCCACTTGTCGCCACCTTAGCTCTACTTGCTCCACTGATCCTAACCTAACCGACATATGCACTCCCTGTAGGTTCTTGGACATCTCTGTGTCTTCATTCTTGGGTGCAATGAACGGGCAAAAGGGCGAGCAGGTGGGCGAGCACCTTGGGCTTGGCCTCGTGGCTTGGTGCCTCGCCACCTCCAGGCTGGACGAGCAAGGCTGCGAGCAGGTGGGCGAACAACTGGGACTTGGCCTCATGGCTTGTTGCCTTTCCATCCCTGGGCCAGGCGAGCAAGGCGGCGAGCAACTTGGGCTTAGCCACATGGGCTTATTGTCTCGCCATCCCTGGGCCAGGCGAGCAGCGTGGCGAGCAACTTGAGCTTGGCTTCGTATCTTGTTGCCTCGCTAGCTCTGAGTCGGGCGAGCAAGGCAGCGAGCAGCGTGTCGACCAACTTGGACTTGGCCACACACGGGCTTATTGCCTCGTCACCCCAGGACTTAGGCGAGCAAGTTGGCGAGCAACGTGGTGAGCAACTTGGACTTCAGCTTGCTTATACCTTGATTGTTCTTGAAACCTTGGCTTTAATTCCTTTTATCAACAGTATACACATAACAATGATAATTAATAAGATCAAGTTCACCGTAAACTCGAGTTTATATAAGTTTTTGTTTAACTTATGAATGAAGTAATAGAAAACTGTGAAAAAATAAAGCATAATTATTTTGAAAAAAATAAAGCATTATTATTTAAAAAAAGATTTATTAATTAATATATATAGCATTAATTGTTTACTTTTTTATGGAGTGAGAATGACAAACACCTTAATGACCACTTATTTCCGGAGATCATTCCATCGTCCGCTAGCAGAGACCTCAATTATAATAGAACATCATCTAAAAACTAATCACATTTTATTAGTTTTGAATTGATATGTAAATAAAAATATACTCTCAAATTCCAAATTATCACTATTAGGTCAACCTCAGTGGATTATCATTTTTAGTAGACGTAGAGACTATTTTTATCATTCACAAACAAAATCGTCCACCCTACCTTTCCAAGAACCTCCTAAAACCAAAAGTTTTACCTTTGGTTTTGATTTTCTTTGTACATGTATATATTGTTGTTTATTACTTTATTATTTTTAAAAGAGTAAGTATTTTGTGCACCAGTTACACGGTGCAATTCTAGTTCATTTTTTAAAAGTTAAACAGTTTATAATTGAAAAGTTAAACAATTTATTACTGAAAAGTGTATCTTTCATAGTTTAATTTTTCAGTAATACACTGTTTAACTTTTCAATTATAAATTGTTTAATTTTTTTAAAATGAATTTGAGTTGCACCGTGTACCTGATGCATACAAGACTAATCCTTTTTAAAATGAATAAATGAATTGATTTTACACATTTTTATAAGTTCAAAATATTTAGATCAAGTGAAAATTATTAATGGTATCAAAATTTTGGCTCGTTCAATGTCTTGGATTCATTTCCTATTAAAAACTTTTAAAGATTGTTATAACAAATGAAAAAAATAAATGAGAAATAAAATAAAGACTTTTTGAAATTTGTTATATATAATTAGGAATCCCCATATAACTTGTAAGAGATATGGAAAATTGCTCCTTACGTGTGGGCACTGGGGTTGCAAATAATGGCCAAATTTAGCCTACGAAACTCAAATTTATGTGCAAATGTTACTTTCTTACACGAATGTCGCATCAATTTGATGGCGGCTTGAGAAACTAACTTTTGCCTCAACATATTTCCGTACATAATGTTTTGAATAGCAGAACCTATAGATGTACAGACAAAATCTAGAGCTCAATCTATAACAGTAAGTGAGTGGGCTTAGACTTCAAAGTTATAACTATACGATTATAATACGTTTTGAATTTTAAAATCTTGAGTTAACGTGCGTTTTTCTGTCATGAAAAGAGGTCGTTGGTCTGATGACTGTTGGTGGCTCATTATGACCACACTCCAACAGTCATTTTTTGAATGCTACAAGTAGCATTTCAAGTATTGTTGCAACACACAACGACACACAAGTACGAAAAACTTTGAGTGGAATGCAATACATATATTCTTCTTGCATTTGTCATATTCTTAAGCTTTCTTTTTTTACTTCAAATTCATTATCCTGGTGACATAATACAATTCTAAGTTCGCCTCAAGCAAAATATTGTTTATATATTGCTCTTAAATTGTTGTATCCTAAAAAATAAGTGTTCAACAATTAACTAGCACCGAGAGTAGGAAACATAAATTATTTTAAGTAAATCGTGTACACGAGTCTCATTTTTTTCCGATTTTATTATTTAATTATTTCATCCCTCTAGTGCTACCTCACTTTCAAAAACAATATTACTCATATTATATTGTTCAATCATTGAGCTTTCTTGTCAAAGAAAAAAATTGAGAATACAATCCATGAATGTAGGGAATTGTTAGAAAAATAAATTGATTTTACACACTTTTATTAATTCGAACTTTTTATAAGAAATACCGTATAATTTTTTGCCATTTCTCATTGATTATAGTTTAAAAAAATTCTATATTAAAATTTTACTACTATATTATTAGATTATATAATGAATTTGAAAAATATAAGACAATTTCAATCAATTCCATCCTATGACAACCACTCCTGAACTTATTCAATCAGTTGAATCAATAATTGACAGCACATGTAATATGATTGCCCGACTATGAAAACACTACCCTACAAAATTAAAGAATTATTCTCTCCTTTCCCACCTTACTTTTTAATATGCTTTCGCAAAACAAATTTTGTGTGTCCACTCAATAAATCAAATTTACAATTCATTTCTCAAGTTTATATATTCTAGTAATTTCATGGGTATTAATATGTAGATATAAAAAATTTATTAAGTTAGCTCTTAGTTCTTATATTGGATGAATAATTTTCTCTGAATTTGAGGTGTTCAATTTTTTTGTTTACATTATTATTGACACTTAGTATTATATATTTCTTTTATCAAATTATATTTGCATCTTTTGTTAAGAAAATAATTCAATTATATTTTTCGTTATTAGAAATTGATTAGTTGTAATCTGTACTTAATTTTTGTGGTTTTGTCCAACCAAAAATTGAACATATTATTTTAGTGATTTGTTTGAACATGTGGCCTGCATACATATGCATGCGTATATCTTTTTGCTGAAGATTAAATGCAAACAACATTAATAAAAATAACAGAAGCATAATATAAACATCATAAAAATTCCTAGGGACGAGTTTCACGGTATGAAATTTATATAACAAAATTTATGTTGGAATTGGTTTTGAAAATGGGCTTTAAATGCTCTAGTTGGACCAATTTAATGGAGGGCAAAATGGTAATTTCCATGAGATTATGTGTAGTCGATGCGTTCTACTCGCGGAGTAGATCGTCACAGTATTTTTCGTTCTCAAAACCGAATTACGGTGAGTGAGAAATTAATTCCTGAAGTGAAGGTATTAATACAAGTGTGGAGTTGTAGGATGTGGGAATAAGTTAAAATAAGGAATTTTAACTATCCCACATTGGAAAAACTATGAGAAAATTCATAGTATATATATAGGAGTTTCATGATGGTATTCAAAATAGGCTAAGGGAGACTCTCCCATAAGCCACGCGCGCCGCCTATTGGCTGGACCTCTGTGGATCGTCTACGTCAGCGATCCGAAGAAGTTCAATCCAAACGAATTTAATCTGAGTCGTTGGATGCTCGACGTCATTAATCCTAACCGAGTCTTCTTTTCGCATCTATAAATAGGAGAGTCCTGCATACTAATTTTTTTTACGAAAATCAGTAACTCGAGTCCTCTCTCTCTCATCTCTTTTTCAGCATAGTAGTCTGTTCAGTTCGTACACTTCGAAAGTTCGTCTTTCCTCTGTGTTTAGCTGTGCTGCTATCATAGAGACGTAAACCGTTTTACCTTTGGGGACGAATACGTGTATCCTGTGAGTACTAGCCAGGACGTATCTCGTTTTGCGGGCAAAGGTTCCACCTTGACTCCATTTAATTTTTCTGTGTCGTGTTTTCCAGTGTTTTAATAAAAACGTAGTTTTCAGTCCTGTGTTATTTACATACTACCCTCAAACAACAATTTACTTACTAAGACTATTAGTTGTACTAACTGATATCATACATATTTTATATTGTGATATCATTAAGTATATCTAATTAAGATATAAATTTTATACCATGAATAAATTTTATAAGAGCAATATTCTATAAAAATACGTGATATACTCCGGCTAGGATGGATATATATATCCCTAAAAATGGGTGTTTGCAGGTCACATGTTCGACTTTTGGCAGGAAAAATATTACTCCAATTATTGCAACGGTTTAATCCTGGTATAGATGATGCAATCTTGTATAAATCTGTACATGATATTAATTTGTTAAAATGGTATTATCCCTAATTTAATAAAAAAAAAAAAAATAGCATAAAAACTTGGATATCTATGAATTTGGGGAAAGAAGTCTACCAAGTATTGACACGAAATGCATTATATTGGCAGTGGCCATAATAATTATCTCTAAAGATAAAATTACGTTGCATGTGTTGTCCCAATAATGTCGAATGATCCTCTCAAAAAAAAAAAAAAAAGAAAAAAAAAAAGAATACTGTCGAATGATGGATACCCTGAAAATACAACTGATACCTAAATAATTATCAAATGTAGTGTTAACCTATTGCATTATATTGTACTAGTTCACCCCTTCCAAATTAATATTTTTCATATATTTTTTAGTTTATTCCGTATTAGTTTATCATTTAATTGAAAATAAAAAATTTACTCACACTTATTACTTTCTATGTCCTTACTTTTTTCTAATTTAATAAACAAAGAATCATGATCAAAGTTAATTTGAATGAAATGTTGCCATTATTAGTTTTTTTTTTCATACCTAAATCTGTGAAAATTAATTTGGGATGAGAGGAGTATGATATTTTTGCAAATTTATAATACATTTAAAACCAGTGATACAGGAGATGTGAATAATACAAAATCTTATAAAAAATCATAATTTATGTGTAAGATTAAACTTTTCACAAAAACCAAGGTCGAAGCAGACCAACTCCAAGAACTCAACAACAAAGAGGATTATTAATAAATAAATAAATAAAAGCACGTATTTATGGTGATCAATTTATATATATAACCCCTGCACATAGCCGATTGAATTATTTTTGAACTGAAATCTGTCTCCAATTAAGTACATCATTATTTAGTGAAGGTACAAACATATATATGCATCGATCAGTGATGACAACTTTCGTATGTGGATTCAAATCATCAACTTCAGTTTGCAATACAAGAAATTAATAATCTTGTAAATATTCACACCTAGTTAATTAATAAGTAGCTCCAACAAAGAAAAAATAATGCCAAAAACTGTTTGTTCCAATCTCAGAGTTTGCCGAATAATCTTATTTCCGGCCGGTTGCTATAGATTAAAGTTTTAATCCCATTCAATCACATGTTTGGTTCACTGGACAATTGAATCCAGGTTTAGTCAATTTAGGACTAATCGAGCCCTCCTCTGTGAAGAAGGAGACGATTTCAGGTATATTTTCGATTTTCCTTTCATCATAATCCATAAAAAGGGCAAGTCCATATACAATAATCTTTAGAATCTTTCATTGATCGAACAGTGTACACAGCCTTAGCAAAAGGCAACTTTCAGAAGAGGAAGGGAATATTGTCAAAACGAATTTACACTACAAAAAATTCGCGATTTACCTACCGAAATGGGTGGTCAGTAAATCAGTGGTCGCTAATATTTAGCGACCGAAATCTCATTCGGACGCTAAATTAGCGACCGTCGAAATGGTTGGTAAGTAGTCGCTAAAAGAACAGAGTCTTGACCCGTTTTGGGATATTACCGACCGCCACATCGATCGGTAATTATATAAATTACCGACCGAGAAGACGGTCGCAAATTATAATTTATATTTTTAAAAAAAAATTTTACCGATCGAATTCGCGATCGCAAATAATAATTTTTATTTTATATAAATAATGTCGTGAATTTTTTTTTTTTGGGGCCAAGGTGGTTCGAACCCAGGACTTTCCTATGGCTTGGCAGGGCTCGAACCACTTGGCCAGGTCCCAACATCATACCATAGGCACCGCAACCTTTATTTGAGACATACCTGGCTCAGATTAATTCCCCCACACTCACGCCTGTGAGGGGTCGAACACACGACATTTGGACGATTCAAAGGTGGCGTGTACAACTCGGGCACTTGTCGTTATTGTTCATTTTTATGCAATTAATTGTATATAACACCAAATTGAGTCAAGTTTTTTTTAAATGCTTCTAATTAAATGAGTATTGTTTCTACTTTGTTTATGTATATATATATTTCATGAAATATTATAATGTTACAAATTTATTATTTAATATTACGAAAATTTATTAATTTGTTCATTTTTTTGCAATTAATTGTATTTAACTCCAAATTGAGTCACGTTTTTTTTAAAATGCTTCTAATTAATTGCTTATTGGTTCTAATTTGTTTATGTATATATATATATATATTTCAATAAATATTATAATGTTGTAAATTTATTATTTAATATTACGAAAATTTATTAATCTGTTCAATTTTTTGCAATTAACTGTATTTAACTTCAAATTGAGTCACATTTTTTTTAAAAATTCATCAAAATAATTTCTTTTTTGTTTCTAATTTGTTTATTATAATATTTTTCAATAAATATTTATAACCATTTGAAACTAATTATTTTACATTACTAAAATTTAAACATTCAACATAATTTAAACATCCAACATAAAATTACTAAAATTTAAACATCAATATAAAAACAACCAACATAAATAAAATTCATTGTTCAACCAAAAAAAAAAAACTAATCTTCCGAATTAAAGTCGTCGTCATCAAGACCGACAACCTCCTCATCCTCATCATCATCATTCCCACCACCCTGAGGTTCTTCTGGAGCGGAAGGAAATACGGGGAGATCCCAACCCATCTTTCTCGAGGCTTGCTCAACCCAAGCCTTCATCATTTCTAACACTTGCTCCGTTTGCTTCATCTCATCCTTCAACCACTTCTCATTTGTCTGATATTTCTCCAATTGCTTTCTCACATCGGAGAGTTGACTTTCTAAATCGGAGGAGGGGTAAGAGTTGAGGGAATAGGAAGAGCTCCCCTTCTAGGATAGTCGGACAGCCTTACTGTGACTGTCCAATTCTATATACTTCCCTTTCTTGGGTTTGACCACATTAAAAAAGATATGGTCCTCGTCAACAGGGGCGGGGGAAGGATTCTCCGGGGTGGGTGCCGACGCTGTCTGAGCCTCTTCGAGAGCCTGCCACATCTGATTCTGAAATTAAACAAAATATAATTATAATTTAATATTAATAGTATAATTCATAAAATGATTAATTAGAATATAAATTATAAAATACATACGTGAAGCTCGGTGGTGCGGCCATAAGTGGACTATCCAGTCTCTCCAACCGGGTGAGCAAAATGCATCTCCTCGATGAGGGTGGCCTTCCGTCCGTGGTGCATCTCTTGTACAAAAAAACTTTTTAATTTAGTAAAATTAATAAATTTAAATATGAGTATATTAAAAAATTAATTAAATATTTACAAAAGCGAGACCATGCTCATAAATGGTCCGAGAGCCTGCTCGATGTATGGTTTTGCCTTGTCCGGTGGAGTCGCTCATCCTATTTCTTCTGGCCTTCTCGGCCCTCGCAACATGCTTCGAATCTAACCAATAATTGACTAGTCCATCCCAGAAAGTGCACTTTGTCCTTCCGGAAGGTATGATCATCACATAGAAACTTCCGATGGTTATCGAACCATGATACCTCTCTACTCAGTGGAAGATAAAATGCATCAGATCCGTCCATGCAGTACGGGCAAGCTTGTTTTCCAGCTGTCGACCACCCAGACAACATAGAATATGCTGGAAAGTCGCTGATGGTCCATAAAACAGCAGCCAGTAACGTGAAGTTATCCTTCCTGTACACGTCATATGTCTCTAATTAATCAGTGGCTGAAGGTAGACATCCAGATTATGCTTAGGATTCTGAGGATCAGGCACCAAGACAGTGAGAAATATGTGTTGAGGCTTCATGCACAACCAAGGAGGTAGATTGTATGGAGTCGGTAACACAGGCCACAACGAATACTTCTTCCCGTGCATACCGAATGGAGCAAATTCGTCTGTGCACAGGCCAAGCCTCACATTTCTCTTCTCACTCGCAAAATCTGGAAACTCTCTATCAAGATGTCTCCACGCATTAGAGTCTGCAGGATGACGCATCTCTCCGGAATTTTGATCAGAACACTCCTCAGCATGCCATCTCATGTATTTTGCAGTGGCACTCGACTAATACAACCTCTCTAGACGAGGAGTGATGGGAAGATAATACATAGACTTGAAAGATGTCTTCTTCCTACAATCTGAGGGTTTGAACCTAGGGTAGTTGAACATCCTGCACTGATCGATGCTCTCATTGTCGCCCCAAAATAGCATGCAACCGTTGGTACAACAATCAATCTTCTCAAATGGTAAACCCATATCCTTCAAGAGCCTCTTACTTTGACAGAAATTTTCTGGCGATGTGTTCTCTTTAGGTAGGGTCCGTTTGAATAACTTTGCAAATTGATTATAGACTTTCCGACTCACTTTGCCTTCAGTTTTGATGGACAACATCTGAGAATGATAATTGTGTCTCAGTATCACAACCAGGAAACAGCTTCTGATTGACAGATTTAAGCATTTAAAAAAATCTCTGCGAACTAGGATTTGGTTCCTCTTCCATGGCATTGTCGTGACCACCCAAACCAGATTCATCAATCATCGTATGATAGCTTTGGAATTCATCCACCGGTGTCTCAGAGCATGGAGTAGGCGAATCACGGCTCGAACCACCAATCTCAAATCTCTCACCTCCAGTACTACGAAACTGATCATACAAGGCAACCACTGTTTCAAGATTATAATTCCACCGAGTTTCGCCATGTACGGTCCAATTGTAATAGTATGGAGTAAAACCAGACATCAAGAGATGAGTTTGAACCTCATCAATGCGCAAAAATCTCTTGTTACCGCACTTTTTTCTTGAACAAGGACATCTAATCTGGCCATACCTATCCATGCAGTGTGGATTACGAGATGTAAACTTAGTAAACTCATGAATGTACTCGTAAAATTCAGGGTTGATCGATCCTTGTATCAGACGAGGCATTTGATACATCCAATGACGATCAGGGAGTTCCATCTGATTTAAATTAAGAATACATCACATTAGAATTATAAAAAAATTCGTCATAGTTTCGACTGTAAACAAGCATATCCGATTTTTTAAAACAAAAAATCCACTATATATAATCATACATCAATTACACAATTACATCAATTACACAACAAAATTAGGATTAATCTCTAATAAAAGTAGATATATCCATAAATAATTAATGTACAACATGCAAATAATGCTAAACTTATCACAAATCGAACACACAAATTATGCTTTATATCTAACATGTATTTTATCAAGAAAATAAACTTTATTCAACATTAGAAATTAAACGGTAAAAATGTAAAAACGTACGGTCAAATTGAAGCAACGAGCACAATGTGACAATGGACCCGAATGATTGCAACCAACACGTTGAAACAATATTTCTTCACATTTGAGAGATTTTTTGAAGTTTGGGGGGTAAATTTTCGCGAATGAAAATGAAAGAAAAGGGCAGTGGTTGTTCTATATTCGAAATTTAGCGACCACTTTTTCGATCGCTAATTATGAACATCGAATCGGGTAATAATTGCCCACCTACCCGCTTTTGGATTTCAAAATTAGCGACCGAAAAAACGGTCGCTAATTTAAAAATAAATTACCGACCGCCTGGTCGGTCGCTATTTTTGTGAGTCAACAAATTAGCGACCGAATAGGCGGTCGCTAATTTATTTTAAAATTAGCGATCGTTTTTTCGGTCGGAAAATAATTCTTTTGACCATTAATCAACATCGATCGCTAATTTGCGATCGGAAAATTGCGGTTTTTTTTTTTTAGTGTTATAATGTAATTAAAATGTCAATTTTAGGAATTATAGCATCAAGATGCGTGCATGTTGCATCAAATTCAAATAGTGCAGTTATGGTGCAAGACATTCATATCTATATATATATCTCTCCAACCTATAAATTAAAGCATAAGAGTCTAACAAAAAATATAAACAACAGTTTAATTTTCCTCCTAAAATATTACATTCCAAATAAAAAAAAATTATTTTTTCCCACTCAAAATGCAATAAAAAAATTTCAACAATAATATATCAAATTAAATATTTGTTACTACGTAGGATAGTTTATTTGACATTCATATATATATAGTATATTAAAATAAATGTGCAAATTTAAAATATGAATTTATTGTGATTTGAATTGTTTTTAAATTAGTTAGTTTAAAATTTGTATCTCTTAATCATAAAAAATTATGAGCTTGTAAAACGAGGACCATTAATTCTTGCATCAAGGTGGTCCATTATAGAGGCATCCATGCATCTTTATAATGAACATATACATATATATATAATTAAGCGTGTTAATTAAATTAAATGGAAGGAATTGAACCAACCTTATGATGAATTCCTCCAACAAAAGCAATATTATTTGATCATCTTAATTAAGGGGGTTTGGATTTTGGAATGCGGTTAGTAACCGCTGTGTAAGTGGGCTGCAACTTGGACAGCGGTTCTCATTTTATATATATATATTTAGGTAGCCCTAGATAGATAGTTCCTCAAACGCCCAATTCTTCATTTTCACACCAACAGCCGCTCTCTCACCACAACAACCGTTCCACCGCCAGACGCCGCCGTCGCCTTCACTCTGCCGGCAGACGCTGCCACCGATCACGCGACTCCTCCCCGCAGCCCTCACGCCGGCGCACCGCCAGGTAAGCCACCGATTAATTATATATATATATATTGTTATGATTTTTTATCTATACATTGGTATGATGCATATATTATATTGTTATAATGAGTTTATATATAATTATATATATATCGTAATTATTTGATTATTTATATATTGGACAATTGATTATTGAGTAGGTTTTTTTTGAATTCGAGTTCAAATGGATTCAAATATACTTGATTTTTTAAAACAGTGATTGTAAATATAAATATAGTGTATACACATAATAACATAGTTTATAAAATTGAGTTCACCGTAAATTTGGGTTATACAATTTTTTTATTATTATATTTATTTTTATTGTGAAATAAGTGTGAGCAGAAATAATTAAATTTAATTAATTAAATATGTAAAATTACTTCATGAAATTAAATAACGATGTTTTGCTTTAAATTTACTCAAAATTTTAAATAAAAAGATATTTTATTTAACATATGCTAAGAAATTTAAATAAACTTTTTAGCAAGTTGATCAAAATGGATTACATTTATTATTTTCAAAAGATTAAGGGTTTATTTGTTTCAAATAGAAAATAGAGTTTAGATGAACAAAAATAAAAATCTAATGCTTACTTGATCCTAAAGAATAAGTTTATAAGCCAACTTGATCAGAATTAATATTCAATTGAAGATGATACATTTGAATAAGTGCTAAAAAGAAATATATGACTTTATTGAATGTTGTTTTTTCTGTTTGATTGTTATTATTTTTCTGCTTTATTCAGTGTTGTTTCTTTTTAGTTATTTAATGTTGGTTTTTTCTACTTTACAAGATAATGTCTTATTTGTCAAATTCCGATGATAATGGAGATGATGAAGATTATCATGCTCATTTAGATGCAAATGATATGGACACATATGACATTCATGGGATGAATGAGTACTTGGGACATAGTGACAATGATACTCCCACCACTTACAGCTCTGGGGATTATCTACTTACACACACTTTTGATTGTCAGGAGCATCCCAAACGCATGCAGAGTACTGGATTCGACTTGACGAAGACAACATTGGCAATGACATCTGATTTTGCAACCACAAATGTGATGGATAAACTTTCGGAGCAGGTTGCCTCTTTGGCTAAACAGGTGGAATATTTGAGTTCTCCACTTCCAAGTCACGGGGCATCATCGAGTGGAGCAAACCATCAAAATAGTTGCCCGATTATATTTTCCACTAGTGCTAGGGATGACTTCGATTATCCACCTCAAAATGTCTATCAGGTATCACATGTGTCTTGCATTTATTTTAATAAAAGACTAATTAATGTATTTTCTAATTAAATTTTTACTCTAATAGCCACCGATCTTTTGCTATCTTTATTTGGAGCATCCTACTCGATTAGTGGCCACGGGAATGTTGCACAGAAGCACCAATGGAGTGATTCATGGTTGCCCCCTTATTCCTGATTTTCAGTGGGTCATACTCAATGAACCCGTACTCGGAGAAGAGAATTCGCCGGTGCCAAAACCAATGGATGATGCAATCACAGTCGGGACAGCGGTTGGATATTTTCTCGAATGGTCGAGCCACTTGGTCTCTCTCACCAAAAAGGTAAAATACATACTGTTAAATTCATTATCTTATATTCTAAACAATATTGCATATTGATTGTAGAAACAAAGTACTCCACAAAAGACTAAACAAAAATTAATGGGTGTCGTAGACAGTGAGAGAGAGAGAACGAGGGGTTCCACTGGTGGAGTGCGTAGACAACTACTAGGTTATCCTTTTCCAGGAGACTTAGCTCACGATATCACTCTACAGGCTACAGTGAATAAGCTCGTATCGTCCCCTAATTTCCAACCAGTTACAGTTCCTATGCATGCTTACTTTCATCAGATTGGTTGGGAAGATTGGATCAGTCAGGAACATGTTCTAGAAGTCTTGCACGATAAGTTGTTGAGTGCAACTAGTGTATCTTTTTACCTCAGGTATGTGTTTACTAATTCTCAATATATACTTCCTACTTAGTTTTGCTTTCTTATTAAATATTAATGTGTGTATATATGTTGGTAAAAGATATTTGGGTGAGTTATATCTCTCCAGAGATGTCGAGAAATGTGCAAAGTATTCCTTCGTCTCCCCCCAAGTGTCTTACTCCATGGGTGATAGGATACGGTCCATGGAGGGATTTGTTGCACACATGCTGATATATATTGGGAGACACCATCTCATTTTTTGGCCAACAAATATGGGGTAAGTACAATATATATTTTATTAAAATTGTTATTCATATAACAGACAATTAATTTTAATATTCTTAATATAATATAGGTCTCATTGGGTGTTGATCGCCATAAACATGAATACATTTGTTGTGTATTTTATGGACCCAGCTATGGATGAGATCATTTTACATCATTCTGATCTAATTTCATATATGGAAGCGTAAGTTAATTTTTTATGTTCTAATATAATAACTTGTTTTACTTTTAAGATTATGCATATGTAATATATTTTAATTATAATAAAAATAGTGTCATGACGATGTTATGGAGTTGTCTTCCGAGTCAAGGCTCAAGATCTTTGAATAAAGTGAAGTGGGAAAATATTAAGGTAAATTTACTTTAGAAATTTATCAAATTAATATAAAATTATCATAATTGTAGTACGTGGCCAAAATTACTAATCAACAGGTTCCGAGGCAACAAGATAGCATCCACTGTGGACATTTTGTATGTTGTTACATTGAAGATATAATTCGCACTTCTTGGACGACTATTCCTAACAATGTAAGTCTATATATCTATTGATTTGAATTATTATTGATTGAATATAAATTCGTACTACCTAATTAAATTTTTAATGTTTATAGTTTGTCTATGAACGTCCGCTCGCTTCTTACTCCAAGAAAAGAATGGACAAATGGAAAATGGATTGGACTGGATATTTTTATAATCGATTTTTGTATTCTATGTCATTAATATAACTTTTGGTAGCATGTAATTATAAATTAAATTGATGACATATATTTTATATTTTTGTGTATTTAATTGATGTGTATATTTATTTGTTTGATATTTTGGTTGTATATCGGTATAGGTTTTGGTTTTGGTTTTGTATAAATAGATTTTTTAGAATATAGGAAAATATATATGTTGAATAAAAAAATTAAAAAGACAAATATGTTAGACAGTGTCTTGAGTGAAAAAAAAAAGAGGTTGAACACCGATTTTTAATCGTAGTCTAAATGGGCTTGTAGAACGATTCATAACTGATGTCTAAGTGAAATTTTAGACAATAATTTTTTAACGATTATCTGAACTTAGACCGTTGTTACTTGGACAACTCTTCGTGGGGTAGGGAGAGTAGTATTGAAAAAGTAAAATGCAGCGACCCAATGCACATGCATATACACTAAGATGAATCCTAGTCTCATTTAAAAAAAAAAAAAATCCTAGTCTAAAACAAAATAATGCAAATTAAACAGGAGCATGTTATACTTCAATATAAACAAATAAAAGCACGTATTTATGGGGAATATATATGACACAGCACATAGCCCATTGAATTATTTTTGAAAGTTGTCATCGGTGATGACAACTTTCGTACGTGGATTCAAATCACCAAGCCAATCATCAACTTCAATTTGCAATACAAGAAATAATATTGTAAGTATTTATTTGGTTTGTTAGTTAACCTGAGATAAATTAAATTATTTTATCTAATTTGATGTTTGGGTTAATGAACAAATGTCCAAGATTAATAAAAAGCCTAAAACTAAAATTCAATTATCTATGAATGGTAGATAATATTATCTTAGTGAAGAGGTATGATGATAATCCATTGTGTTTATCTTTACTAAAATACTCCTCTTATATTAAAAAGGAGAATCACAATTCACTTTTTTTGTTTATAATATAGAGGGCAAAATTGTTAATTGCATTTTTTTTTTGAGAAAATATACAAAAAGACAAAAACTTATATAGAAATTTCTACCGTAGAAATTTCCAAAAATAGATTTAAAAATATATAATCCTCACGCGCGCAAATCCTGGGAACTAACATATATACTCCAATACTTAATTTTATTATTTGTTATAAATTTAAAAATAAATTAAATAATATTATATAATAAATTTAAAAATTTGTTCTCAATTTATGTTAGTATAATAACATGTATTTGTCAATATAGTAACACATATTACCCATAAAATAACATAAACTGGAGAGCAAATATACTATTAGAGTAAATCTGTGTTACTATACTATAAAATATTATTATTTTACATGCATTTATTTGTTTTTATAGAATAGATAATTTTCACATAATGTAAAAGTAAAATGTATATTACTATATTCACAAATATTGATTATTCACAAATATTTACTTATTTTTATAGAAATAATTATTTTTTTCATATAATAACATATGTATTACATGAAACAATAAACCTAGATTTAAAGGGATGATGAATAGATTATGAAAAACATATTTTTTCTCATAAAATATATTTTGCTCATATAGTAACACACATTTGTCCATATAGTAAGACAAACAGGGAGACAAATGTGTGTTACTATTAGAGCAAATGTGTGTTACTATCTTATAAAATATTGTTATTTTTCATATATTCATTTATTTTTATAGAATAAATAATTTTCACATAATGCAAGAGCAAAATGTGTGTTACTATAAGAACAAATATTGACTATTCACAAATATTTATTTATTTTTATAGAAGTAATTATTTTTTTCATATAATAACATATGTGTTTCATGAAATAATATACCTAGATTTAAATAGATAATAAATAAATAAAATATACATATTTATTATCATAAAAATATACTTTGTCCTTATAGTAACATACATTTGCTTATATGGTAATACAAATTGGGAGAAAAATGTATGTTACTATAAGAGCAAATGTGTGTTATTGTAAAATTAAATATGTGTTATTATATGTATAAATATTTATTTATAATATAATATTAAATGCACATTTTAATTAACACAATAATTAAAAAATAAAAAAATAAAAATAATCGAAAGGGTTTATGATGTTGGCGTGAACTAAAATTAATTTGTACGTGGCTATGGGGGCGGGATGGGGTAGGGGGAATTAGTATTTAGGCATTTATGGGATTAGGGGTGGGAGGGATGGAAATTAGAACGTGAGTGTGGAACAGACTCACGGAAGCTGCGCGTGGGCTTTTTTATTATTGTTTACTATATTTGAAAATTCCTACCGTACAAATTTTTACACAAGTGTGGCTCACACAAAAATGCCTTTTTTGAGGTGGGCAATATCTATTTTACCCTGCTTCAATAAATCTTTCAATTTTGTCCAAATAAGAGAGAAAAAATCCAAAATACCCTTCTTATTCCATTTTTATTTGTAAACTCAATTTTGACTTCTTATCCCCTGACCAAACATAACTTAATTAACTCCTAACTTTTAGCACCCAAAAAAATCCAAAGAAAAAGAGAAAAAAAAATACTTCTTCACAATCAATCCTTTGGGAAGCCAGAATGACTATTCCTTGCCGGAAAAAGCCATTGACGCGCATATATAGGAGATTCATACGCCGAAAAAAATTAGGAAAACACACTTTCTCCGCCGACCAACGGTTACAATCGGCCCAATCTCTCTTCCACCGTTCGCGCCGTCCCTTCCTCTCTCCACTCCGTCGCTGCTAATTTTGAATTTTGCAAGAAGGTTTCAATCGGGCCCAATTGGGGAAGAACAATCTCTGTTCTTTAATCTGGATAATTTAGACTGGGGAAGAAATTGTGTAATGGGGGACGACTTCGACGATAGCTTCAATGGCAGCCATTAATTCCGGCAGAAAGCTTTGACCTGGGCTTCAAGTGCGGCTGCGCTGTGAAATTTTTGGCGATTTTTCACAATTTTAGGATGAACACGGTTTTGGATGAATTGATTTTCACAATTTGGGGATGAATTGATTTGAAAATTTTGAAATATTTAGAAAAGGTCGGAAAAACAGAGATGATATTTGGGGTGTTGAGCTTCAAGATTTGGTTATGGTTATGACAAATATGATGGCCTGTTGGTGAAGATGATGGATCGTGGATCATTTTAGGTGTTCTATTTTTTTAAATTTTGGAAGAAAATGTCAATTGGTTGTGTTGGGTACATAGTATAAGAAGTCAAAATTGAATTTAAATTAAAAATAAAGTAAGAATGGTACTATGGTCTTTTTAGCTTGAATTTGGGCAAAATTGAAAGTTTTATTGAAGAAGGGCAAAATAGATATTGCCCACGTAAAAAAGGGTAAAATTGAAAGTCTCCATTTTTTTTTTTATTAATTTTACAATCCAAACATTCAAAATGAAATTATCTTACATTACTAATTATCGTAGTCCATCAATCCAAATATACTATTTAACTCACAAATAACAATATCTAGATTATAATTATTTCTAATCTATTTTGAGTTATTTATCTTGTCCATTGAACCAAATGAGCCCTAAATATTCACACCAAGTTAATAATTAGCTCCAACAAAGAAAAAAAGGGTCCCTTACATATTGGTTTAAAAAAGTAGCTATATTTACAAATTGGTTCATAATTTCTGCACATAAATATAATTTTTTCTTCCAAGAAAAAATAATGCCAAAAACTGTTTGTTCCAATCTCAGAGTTTGCCGAATAATCTTATTTCCACTTTTAGGCCGATTGCTATAGGTTAATGGTTTAATCTCATTCAATCACATGTTTGGTTCACTGGACAATTGAATCCAAGTTTTTTTTTTTAAACCCTACCTCCATTTTTCTTAATTCGTTCTCAAAGGGAATCGAACACAAGTCACCCACTCAAGTGAAGAGCCCTGTGACCAGATGAGCTAGCCCAACTGGTTGGACAATTGAATTCAAGTTTAGTCAATTCAGGACTAAAAAGGGAGTTAGTCCCTTTGCTATCTGTAGGATTAAGTGATCCCACCCATGGTTACATAATTCAAAGAGAAAATTTACCAATTTAACTCTATCTTCA
Organism: Prunella vulgaris; assembly: GCA_026898435.1. Lineage (NCBI taxonomy): Eukaryota > Viridiplantae > Streptophyta > Magnoliopsida > Lamiales > Lamiaceae > Prunella > Prunella vulgaris. The sequence continues at coordinate 477,633 of JAPKLY010000111.1, read as the reverse complement.
TATTTAAATTGACAATTTTAACCTTCATTCTAAATCTAGCTTATGAACAATGCGGCGCATTGAAGCTTTGTGGAGATTGAAGACGATTCTCCATTTCATGCATGCTGTATCAAATTCAAATAGCGCAGCATGCAACTATGGTGCAAGACATTCATATCTATCTCTTCTACCTATAAAAACATAACAAAAATATATAAACAGATTAATTTTCCGCCTAAATTACATTCCAAAGTCAAAAGGTTTATTTTTCCCATTCAAATTGCAATAATTTTTTTTTTCAACAATAGTATATCAAATTAAATATTTGTTACTACAATAGTTTATTTGGCATTCATATAGTATATTAAAATAAATTTGAATTGTTTTTTTAATTAGTTGAGTTTAAATTTGTATCTCTTAATCATAAAAAATTCAGAGCTTGTAATCAGGCCATTCTTTTCATCAAGGTGGTCCATTATCGAGGCATCCATGTTTGTAATGACAACGAGAACCAGAGATAAATCATAAAAATAAACAAATGAATATATCATCAGAAATTGCCATGGATGTAGAAGTCGAAAATCGGTAATCGAACGTTTTCAGGCCGCCTAGTTTTTTTTGTTTTTTTTAAATAAAATAAAAATACAAAATTAGGGCCGCCTAGAACCGCCTAACTAGGAGTCCGCCTAGTTTTTTTTTTAAATAAAAAAATAAAAAAAAATAAAAAATTAGAACCGCCTAGAGGCCGCCTAAGTTCGAAAACGCCTAGAATCACCGATTTTACAGGAATCGGATCGACATATGGCCGCCTAGCGCCTAAGCCAAAAAATGTCTAGAATCACCGATTTTACAGAAATCGGGTCGGCATGTGGCCTTATGCGTCTACCTAGCCCTATTTCTGCCTCACTGGGAATTATATATATAAGCGTGTTAATTAAATTGAGGGAATTCGATCAACCAATTATTCCTTCAAGAAAAGCATTTATGGATGTTTCTGTTGTAATCGAGAGAAAAGCGCAAGCATAAAAGTAAATGACACGATATTGATGACCCAGTTCGTCACGGAGTGACTACGTCTGGGGGCGACCAAGCCAGGAGATTATACTAATAAGAACTGCCGTTACAATGAATGTGTAGAATGTAGAGAATACAAAGGGAAGATACAATATATAAAGGATACCTAACCCTAAGTCTTGTGGGCTTAAAGCCCACTGGATATATCTAATATTATATCCATAAAATATAATAATATATTTACATATATTATAACAGTTTCATCTTTTGAAATGCGGTTACTAACCGCTGTCTAAGTGCCCAACTTGGACAGCGGTTCTCATTTTATATTTAATTGATATAAAGCCCTAGATAGTTCCTCAAACGCCCAATTCTTCATTTTCACACCAGCAGCCCCTCTCTCACCACAACCGTTCCACCACCGCCGTCCCCTTCACTCTGCAGCCAGACGCTGCCACCGATCCCGCGGCCCTCACGCCGGCGCACCGCCAGGTAAGCCACCTATTATAATTATATATACGTATATTATACTGTTATAATGAGTTTATATATATATTGTAATTATTTATATATTGAACAACTAATTATTGAATATGTTTTTTGTGAATTCGAATTCACATGAACTCATATTTTTTAATAGTGATATCAATGATAGTTCATAAGACCGAGTTCACTGTGAATTCAAATTCATACAATTTTTTTTCTAGATTATATTTATTGTGAAATAAGTGTTAGCAGAAATAATTAAATTTAATTAATTAAATAAATATAATTACTTCATAAAATTAAATAACGATGTTTGCTTTAATTTTACTCAAAATTTTAAATAAAAAGATATTTTATTTAGGATTAGTCTTGTATACATCAGTTACACGGTGCAACTCAAGTTCATTTTTAAAAAGTTAAACAGTTTATAACTGAAAAGTTAAACAGTTTATTACTGAAAAGTTAAACTATGAAAGATACACTTTTCAGTAATAAACTATTTAACTTTTCAATTATAAACTGTTTAACTTTTTAAAAATGAACAAGAGTTGCACCGTATAACTGGTGCACATGAGACTTAGTCTTTTATTTAACATGTACTGCACAATTTTAATAAACTTAGTAGCAAGTTGATGAAAATGGACTACATTTATTATTTTCAAAAGATTCAAATAGAAAATAGAGTTTAGATGAACAAAAGTAAAAAATCTAAGGCTTACTTGATCCTAAAGAATAAGTTTAGGAGCTAACTGACCATTTTATATTTATTAATTAATATTCAATTGTATGTGACACATTTGAACAAGTGCTAAAGAGAAATATATGACTTTATTGAATGTTGTTTTTTCTGCTTTATTGTTATTATTTTTTCTGCTTTATTCAATGTTGTTTCTATTTATTTATTTAATGTTGATTTTTTCTGCTTTACAGAATCATATTTTATCTGTCATATTCCGATGATGATGGAGATGATGAAGATTATCATGCTCATTCAGATGCAAATGATATGGACACAGATGACATTCAAGGGATAAATGACTTGGGACAAAGTGACAATGATACTCCCACCACTTACAGCTCTGGGGAAAAGCGTGTGAGAGGTATGGTGACGATGTCTTCCTTGAAGAGAACTTGTTCAGCAGACGATAGGAATAGAGAGTGAGAAATTTTTGTACTACCTTGAGGAAGTAGTTAAAACAATTGTCCCGATTGTGTTGCCAACCAACGATTGGCGTAGCGATAAACTCGCTTCTTTGAAGGAAAGACTATGGAATGAGCTTGTGGTATGTTAATTATATGCTCATGAAAATTATTGTATAACATGTGGAGCTTGTGAAATTACTAAATGTCATATGCTTACAGACTACATTCATCGGTAATGACCAAACAAAGAAGAGGCAAATACTAATGAAAGCTGGGGTAATAGCCAAGAAATTTCGGGCTGAGGTGAGGAAATGCTCGCGAGATCCTGACACTGGGTTGTACTCGCCTAAGCCGCCTATTTTATATGAGTTCTACCCTTTAGTCACCATGTACTGGAAGCAGTTCGTGATTAGATCGATGGCTGATGATATTCAAGTAAAATTAATCAATATCATTTCCTATATTCTTACTGCATGATATTTGTTATTATTTATTGAATATTTATTACACTATAGGCAGAAAATAGGAAAAATAGTCAACAAGCTAAGGAGATGGAGGCGCGATATCGTGGATCTTCCAGAGCTTATGCACTCATAAGCGAAGATATGGTAAGATCAAAATTCTAGACCTTAATTTTATTAATATATTCACTTTTAATATATTTAATAAAGAAGCACGTCCATCATTACCGTAGATAAAAGAAAAAAAGAAAGGTGGAGAGAGTGCACCTTTTATTAGCCGTTACGCGTTATTTCAGTCTATCAGAAAGACTCGAGATGGGAATACTTCCGATTCTAGTTCACAGTGCATATATCTAGAATAATTAAATAATAATTATTTTGTGATTTAGGAGCACATATCTCAGAACATGACGCCTGGCGATCTCCTTAGTATCTGTAATAATGATCTACTTACTTACATAGACTTATGATTGTTAGGAGCATCCCAGACGCATGCAGAGTACTGAATTCGACATGACGAAGACAACATTGGCAATTACATCTGATTTTGCAACCATGGATATAATGGATAAACTTTCCAAGCAGGTTGCCTCATTGGCTAAACAGGTGGAATATTTGAGTTCTCTACTTCCAAGTCACGGGGCATCGTCGAGTGGAGCAAACCATCAAAATAGTTGTCCGATTATATTTTCCTCTAATGCTAGAGATGACTTCGATTATACACCTCAAAATGTCTATCAGGTATCAGATGTGTCTTGCATTTGTTTTAATTTAAGACTAATGTATTTTCTAATTAAATTTTTACTCTAACAGCCACCGATCATTTGTTATCTTTATTTGGAGCATCCTACTCGATTGGTTGCCACGGGAATGTTGCACAGAAGCACCAGTGGAGTGATTCATGGTTGCCCCCTCACTCCTGATTTTCAGAGGGTCACACTCAATGTACCCGTACTTGGAGAAGAGAATTCGCCGGTGCCAAAACCAATAGATAAGGCAATCACAGTCGGGACATCGATTGGACACTTCCTCGAATGGCCGAGCCACTTGGTCTCTCTCACCAAAAAGGTAAACTATATATTATTAAAGTTCATTATCTTATTATTCTAAACAATATTGCATATTGATTGTAGAAACTACCGACTCCACAAAAGACTAAACAAAAATTAAGAGGTGTCGTAGACAGTGAGAGAGAGAGAACGAGGGGTTCCACTGGTGGAGTGCACAGAAAACTACTAGGTTATCCTTTGACAGGAGATTTAGCTCACGGTATCACTCTACAGGCTACGGTGAAAAAGCTAGTTTCGTCCCCTACTTTCCAACCAGTTACAGTTCCTATGCATGCTTACTTTCATCAGATTGGTTGGGAAGATTGGATCAGTCAGGAGCATGTTCTAGAAGTCTTGCACGATAAGTGGTTGAGTGCAACTAGTGTGTCTTTTTACCTCAGGTATGTGTTTACTAATTCTCAATGTTTACTTCCTACATAGTCTAGTTTTCTTATTAAATATTAATGTGTGGATATATGTTGGTTAAAGATATTTGGGTGAGTTATATCTCTCCAGAGATGTCGAGACATGTGCAAAGTATTCCTTCGTCTCCCCCCAAGTGTCTCTCTCCATGGGTGATAGGGCACAGTCCATGGGGGGGATTGTTTCACATATGCTGATATATATTGGGAGACATCATCTCATTTTTTGGCCAACAATTATGGAGTGAGTACAATAAATATTTTGTTAAATTTTTTATTCATATAACATGCCGTTAATTTTAATATTCTTAATATAATGTAGGTCACATTGGGTGCTGGTCGCCATAAACATGAATACATTTGTTGTGTATTTAATGGACCCAGCTATGTATGAGATCTTTTCACATCGTTCTGATCAAATTTCATATGTGGAAGCATGTTCTGATCTAATTTCATTTATGGAAGGGTAAGTTAATATTTTATGTTCTAATATAATTATTTGTTTTACTTTTAAAATTTTGCATATGTAATATATTTTTATTTTTAATTACAATAAAATAGTGTGATGACGGTGTTTTGGAGTCGTCTTCCGAGTCAAGTTTCAAGATCTTTCAATAAAGTGAGGTGGGAAAGTATTAAGGTAAATTTACTTTAAAAAATTATTAAATTAATATAAAATAATCATAATTGTAGTACGTGGCTAAAATTGCTAATCAACAGGTTCCGAGGCAACATGATAGCATTCACAGTGGACATTTTGTGTGCTGCTACATTGAAGATATAATTCGCACTTCTTGGACCACCATTCCTAACTATGTAAGTCTATTTATCTATTTACTTGAATTATTATTGATTGAATATAAATTCGTATTTCCTAATTAAATTATTAATGTTTGTAGTTTGTATATGAAAGTCCACTTGCTTCTTACTCCAAGAAAAGAATGGACAAATGGAAAATGGATTGGACGGGGTATTTCTATAATCGATTTTTGTATTCTATGTCATCAATATAACTTTTGGTAGCATGTAAGTATATATTAAAGTGATGACATATATTTCATATTTTTGTGTATACTTATTTATTTGATATTTTGGTATTGGTTGTATATTGGTTTAGGTTTTGGTTTTGTATAAATAGATTTTTTAGAATATAAAAAAATATATAATGAATAAAAAAAATTAAAAAGATAAATATGTTGGACAGTGTCTTGAGTGAATAAAAAAAATTGAAAATGAGATTGAACATCGATTTTTAACCGCTGTCTAAGTGGAAGCCTTGGAGAACGGTTCATAACCGATGTCTAAATGGAATTTTAGACAACGATTACTTGAACTTAGACCGTTGTTACTTGGACAACTCTTTAAACCACTGTCTAAAGTATAAAATAACAGCTGTTTAAAATCAAATCTGTATTTGTGGCTATTGATCATCTTAAAATTTGCAAAGCATATTAGAAGCTCTCCACAGAGTAAGCAAATGAAATGGCTCTCACCCCATCCATTTAACAATTTCTTCAATTATATTCTATAACTTTTCAGCTTTTGGGTTGGTATTCTCAAAATCTGTACATCAAAAGTAAGTTGTAAAAAGGTAAACGGGAGACTACATAATAAAATTGTAAAAATTCATTCTACTAAAAAGAAAAATCAATTAACTGATGTACTTTCAGAATTATATAAATTTTATTTATGAAAATCAAGGAGACAGCTTGATCCACAACATGAATAATGATTATTCTGAATGGTGGTTTAAAGAATCAACTCAAACAATTGATTGTGATGAAGACTTGTGTTACTCTGCAAGTAATTGAGTCATTTTATTTTAGGTTGCTTTATCTGTGCACTTTAATAATGATTATTCTAAAATGGTTAGTTTAAAAACAATCAACTCCAATAATTGATTATATTATGAAGATCTCTGTAGTTAAGACCAAAAATTCAGTCAATTTCCCCGGTGGAAGAAAGAGAACTTTATGAGAAGAAACAGAAACTAAGACAGACAAATAGGGGGATTAATACCAACATAGTCTCATAATCTTTTTATTTTTTTAATTTGGTCCCATAACTATGTAATATTTTAATTTAGTCGGATAACAATTCAAATCTAACCAAATTAGTCTCATAACTATGTAATGTTTCAATTTAGTCTCATAACAATTCAAATCTAACCAAATTAGTGTCATAGCTATGTAATGTTTCAATTTAGTCTCATAACAATTCAAATTTAACCAAATTAGTCCCATAACTATGTAATGTAACCAAATTTGTTTATGATTTGGAACTAATTTGGTTAGATTTGAATTGTTATAGGACTAAATTGAAATATTACATAATTATGGGACTAATTTGGTTAGATTTTAATTGTTATGGGACTAAATTAAAATATTACATAGTTATGAGACTAATTTGATTAAATTTAAATTGTTACAGGACTAAATTGAAATAATACCTAGTTATAAGATCAAATTGATAAAATTGAAAAGTTATGAGATGATTTTGGTATTGATTCCGACAAATAGGCCCAAAATATGCATCAATCTACAATCTGGCAATGCAATTATGTGCAAAATTCATTTACCAAAAATCTAAGTCTCGTGGGCCTAAAATAGAAACTGGGTTACCAAACTCTGTGTTATTTACTTTATTTCTCTGTGGGTAAAAATGAGCATAAACTGGGTTACCAAACTCTGTGTTATTTACTTTATGCTTGCGTTGTTCTCTCATTTACAACACGTTATCAGCACGAGTCTCTACGAGCAATAATGATTTACGAGAGGATTGCTCCCGCTGTTTTCAGAATCAAAATTCAGGATTAATTTTATAAATTGCTGAAACGGTAAGTTTCGTAATTTAATTTTTAATCTGATAATTATATTGAGATCCATGATTTCCTACAGATTATGATTTAATGAATATGCTAATCTGCAATTATATTTATTCATGCTTAGATAATATTGTGTATATTGCAATCTGTTAGTATTGATAATTATGGTATGATGCACTGATCGTATACGTTCATATATATATATATAGATTTAATGTTTATGCATTCATATATGTAAACAAACCCATACATGCAATCAACACATACATTCGGATACTATTGAATATGCATCCCAGTATCTGCAATCATCTACGTATGCAATTATATGTATATGATTCTACATTTTTTTTTATCTGCATAGATGACTTGCATAACAAAACCCAGAAAATCCCAAATCTGATTCTGAACACCAGAAACCAAATCGTATGCACAGCCATAACCAAAAACCTTCGAAGCTTATGCTCTGTTTTTAAAAACAATTCAAAACCTGCTCAAATAGAAATTTGACCCACCGGTTTTCGAACTCTTCGACTTAGAAACAAAATTGAAAATCCCCAAATCTAAATCGCCAGTGGCCTTCGATCGGATCGCCACGGCGATACCAAATCGCGCCTGCCGCTACTCTGCTTCGATCCAAATCGTCGATGTCTGATTCATCACACGCCGGCAATCCGACGGCCCCTGAAGTGGCCAACGGCGGCTGTGTGAGCGCGACGCCCGCGGCGACGGCGATGGGCCGCGCGCTTCGTGCCGCGACGGAATCGCGTCGACGGCGCCTGACCTGCGTGTCCACGATACAGCGATGGCAGGCCGCGAGCCGCTCCGACCGACGCGGACAGCGCACCTACGCGACTTACGGCGGGCCTCAGGCGCACGACGAGATGCGTCGACCACCGCTTGAGGTGGCGTCCTCTGTTCCGCGCGACGGTGGCCTCCACAAACATCGACCGCGATTGCGTACGGCGATGCGCGAGCGGCGATGTGGCGACGCAACGCTGGCAATGGCGACAGCCATCGTACTACCTCCACGCCGGCGTTGCACGGTGACGCCCAAACACGCCGGAGGGACGCGAACGGCAAGGAGCGGACGCCGTGAACGGTGACCGCGAACACCCCTACGCGTACGGCGCAAAATTCGGCCACTATCTCGTATTCTCGTTAGTTACTCAATTGGGCGAAAAGTCAGGCGGTCAAATCCGTGAAAAATCCGCCACGAACCTGACTTTTTGTTGAAAACCTTGACCAAGTCATATGTTGAATACCAATTCGCCTACTGACTGATTGAGCCCTAATTCTTTAATTAGAAATGGGCCTGCATATTAATTAGAAATTGGGCCTCCTAATATTTACTTTTTGGACTTTTAACTGGGTCTGTTTTCCTAAATGCCCGAATCAGTATTAATTAAAAAAAAAAACATTTTACTTGGCCATTTTTTTATAATTGATTGGGCATTTTATTTAGTTGATCCTAATTAATTTGGATCCTAACAATTATTTTTGGCCCGATGTCCCATTAATAAAATTCATAATGGTATTATGAAAGCTCAAATCATCAATTTTTTTAAGAGACCTTATCCAATAATTATTTTTGGGTCCAAATTCCCAATAATAAATGTCTCATAAAAGTCATACACCCAAAAATATCAATACCCCCTATAATTAATTAATTTTTGTCTTAGCAATATTTTATTGATTGATTCTTAATTATTAAATGCTACAAACAAATAATTTTAATAAATTTTCATTTATTAATTTTTGTAGTAAAAACATGTCAAACATCACTAAACGTGAATTCGATTAATTGGCACTTGATTGCCATAACTATTTGACATGGGCTCTCAACGTTGAAATCCACTTTGTCTATAAAGACTTTACCGACACAACTAGACAACCATCTAAATCCACAACTGCTCAAATGGCACAAGCTCTAATCTTCTCAAGATATCATCTTCACAAAGATCTTAAGAACGAATACTTCACTGAAAAAAATCCATCGACGTTGTGGAAATCCCTCGAGGATCGATTCCAACAACAACACGATGTGATCCTCCCCGAAGCCAGACATGCTTGGATAACACTTTGTTTCCAAGACTTCAAGTCTGTAACGGAGTACAACTCCGCCTTACATCGCATAGTTTCTCAGCTTAAGCTGTGTAAAGAAACAATAACTGATGATCAGTTAATTGAAAAAAAAATCTATTTCCACTTTCCACGCTAGTAATCTTGTACTCCAGCAGCAGTACAGGGCCAAAGAGTATCAATCACACTCCGACCTCATTTCTGCATTTCTTTTTGCAGAAAAGCACAACCAATTGTTGATGAAAAATTACAATACTAGACCGGTTGGCTCACAAGTTGTGCCTGAAGCACATGCTACTCAGAGGAACTCTAGAGACCGTAAACGTGGAAATGGAAATGAGGCGAGTGGGGGACGCGGATCGACCCGAGGTCGAAGCCGTGGTAGGGGAAGAGGTCGAGGTCGCAACAATGCACAACCTAGTGCAACTGAAAAGAATGCACCTCAAAATCAACCATCGAGCTCACGTGCACAGAACAAATAAGTCTGTCACAAGTGTGGATGCGACGACCATTGGTCTCGCTCGTGTCGTACACCAAAACATTTGGTGGAGGCGTATCAACGTATGCTAAAAGACAAAAATGGGAAGGCTCATCACGGTGAAACACACCACACCGACCTACTCGAAGCAGACTTTGTCATAGACAAGGATGACTTCTTGGGTGAACATATGACTATTGTCTACAAAATTTAATACGTTCTTGATAAAGTAGGACCTAAGTGATCCCTTGTGCGGCTGATCAATCAGCGTCTGTAATCTTGGCTCTCCTTAGCATTCCTCATATCTAAACGTATCTAAACATACACTTGTGTGCTTATGGAGATTAATGTTTTGTGCTTAGTAGATAGTGCTACTACACATACTATCTTAAAAGATAGATAATTTTTCTAAACATTAACTGAAAAGAAAGGAAGTGTCACTACTATTTTCGATGACGACATACAAATCATTGGCTCCGGAAGAGCCTCGATCATTCTACCTATGGGTACCGAATTAATAATCAAAAATGCTTTATTGTTCCCACAATCAAAGCGTACCCTCCTCAGTTTCAAAGACATTCGACAGAATAGCTATTACATTGAAACAAATACTGAGGACAATAGTGAATATCTGTTGATGACAACTTTCATCTTTCTCGTCTGGCTTGTATTACACATACATCAGACCCTCAAATCTCCATATAGCACTCAATCTAAAATTTAATGATCCAAATTCTTTCAAACTATGGCATGAGCGGTTAGGACATCCAAGACAAACTATGATGCATCAGATTCTTCATCTGGCCATAACATAACACACAACAGAATCCCTTCTGTTAATGAATACATATGTGATGCTTACACAATGGGTAAGCTAATAATTCGTCCTTCTAGTAGTAAAGTAAGAACTGAATCTCCTAAATTCCTTGAACGGATTCAAGGAGATATTTGTGGACCAATACACCCAGCATCTGGACCATTTCAGTATTTTATGGTCCTAATAGATGCATCCACTCGGTGGACTTATGTAACCATGCTATCCACTCGCAATACTGCTTTTGCAAAGCTTATTGCTCAGATTATCCTATTGATATCACAATTCTCAGATCATCCAATCAAATCCATGCGCATGGACAATGCCGATGAATTCACCTCTAAGGCATTTGAGGATTATTGCTTGGCATTGAGAATTAAAGTGGAGCACTCGGTCCCTCATGTTCATACTCAAAATGGTCTAGCCGAATCATTAATTAAACGTCTTAAATTAATCGCTAGACCGCTACTACACAAAACGAACTTACCTGTTTCATGTTGGGGGCATTCAATCTTACATGCATCATCACTAATCCAATTCCGACCAACTGCATATCATGAATATTCCCCTATTCAACTCGTGCGTGGAAATGAACCCAACATTTCCCATCTGCGTACATTCAGTTGTGCAGTGTATGTTCCAATACCACCACTTAAGCGAACATCTATGGGCCCACAAAGGAAACTCGGTATTTACATCGGTTTTATATCTCCCACAATACTTAAATACCTCGAGCCTTTAACTGGGGATCAGTTTACAGCCGTTTCGCTGACTGCACATTCGATGAAGATCTATTTCCGGCCTTAGGGGGAAAGAAAATACCACAATTAATAAATGTCATGAAATTACTTGGAACACAAAAGATCTTCAGTTCTTAGACCCACGCACAAATCAAACTTGAACCAGAAGTTCAAAAGAAAATAAACTTGCAATAATCAGCAAGTAATCTGTCAGATGCATTATCAAATGCATTACTGATTATAAATGAAGTGACTGTGAATAGTTGAGGTTCCAATGAAATCAAATAACATTGATGCCCTTGTACGCCAGAAGCGTAATGAACCTCCTTACACAAAACCATGGTATATTAATGCTAATAATATATTCAACCACTCTTAAAATCTCCTGAAGAGATTTGTCCTGAAGACGAGAAATCCTAGTAAAAAGCACGTGCACATAGCAATCAAAATACTAGGATGGCGGAACACCCAGATCAATACATACCTATGGGAAATGATAAAGATCGGGTTTACATGAATCTTAAAATAAATATAGGAGATAAACATATCACTGTTGTCGACAACATATTCGTACATATAGTTGCTCTTTCTAAAATCTGGCCAGTATCTAAATTTCGGTGCCCGAAGCACTTTGATTAGATGCAATAGAAAGAAGCAAATATGGAAGAGCTAGACTCGCAAAATAAATAAACTATTTTGTTCTATCGATCATACCCCCTAAATATTTTATCCTTGAAGGATATAAATGGGTATTAATACGAAACAAAATGAAGTTGAGAGATACAAAGCGAGATTAACAGCTTAAGGGTTTTTCGCAGTGACCCATTATTGAGTTTGATGTGATCAAACAAATTCTCCTGTTGTTAATATTATAAAGTTCCGCCATATATCACTGGCAGTTAAATGCAGTTAATGAACATAGTTACCGCATACTTGTACGGATCATTAGATTCTGACATCTATATGAAAATCCCTGATGGGTTAAATATTTCCCAAATGAGGAATAACGAACATCGTAGTATGTTCAGCATTAAATTGCAACGCTCGTTATATGGCTTAAAATAGTCAGGTCGTATGTGGTATAATCGACTAAGCGAATTCCTCCTGAAGAAGGAATATGTAAATAACGAAACTTTTCCTTGTGTCTTTATTAAGAAATCCCTTAATGGTTTTTGCATCATCTCGGTGTATGTTGATGATCTAAACATTATCGGAACAAGGAAAGAGATTGAAGAAGCAAGTTCAATCTTAAAAACTGAATTTGAAATGAAAACTTTGGGTAAAACCAAGTTCTGTCTCGGTCTGCAGATCGAGCATTTTCCTGAAGAAATACTGATACACTAATCAGCTTACCTAAAGAAAGTGTTGGAGAGATTCCATATGGATAAATCTCATCCTTTAAGCACTCTAATGGCTGTCCGTTCCCTCGATTTGGAAAAGGACCCATTTAGACCTAAAGAAGATACCGAAGAGCTATGTGGGACCTGAGGTTCCATATCTAAGTGCAATTGGTGCACTGCTCTATCTTGCAAACTGCATTAGGCCAGATATTGCCTTTGCAGTCAATCTACTTGCAAGGTTCAGTGCCTCCCCTACGAGGAGACATTGGAATGGTGTGAAACATATCTTACGATATCTTCAAGGTTCACAAGATCTTGGTCTTTTCTATCAAAGAAACCAAGACAAAACACTTATAGGTTATGCTGATGCTGGTTATCTATCTGATCCCCATAATGCGAAATTGCAAACGGGTTATGTTTTCCTCTGTGGTGGAACAGCCATTTCATGGAGATCTGTCAAACAAACTTTGGTGACCACATCGTCAAACCACTCAGAGATCATAGCTTTATACGAAACTGCACGAGAATGTGTGTGGTTAAAGTCCATTGTAAAACACATTCACGATTCGTGTGATATCCCTTCTGTTGACTTAAGCCCCTCAATTATCTATGAAGATAATGCTGCATGTATTGCACAAATGAGCAATGGCTATGTCAAAGGGAACTTGACGAAACATATTTCCCCAAAATTCTTTTATCCTAACGAACTCCAAAAGAGTGGTGAGATCACAATAAAACAAGTACGCTCAAGTGACAATCTAGCTGATTTGTTCACTAACTCCCTTTCCACTTCGACTTTTGAAAAGTACGTACATGGAATCGGGATGCGTCGACTTGGAAGGTTGTTATCTTCAGGGGGAGTATCAAATGCTAAACAATCATGATGATTGAATCCTCGAGGTCATTTATAATACTCCACTGGGTAACTCTTGCATTCTTCCTTATCATTATTATGTCCAAGGGGGAGTGTTATAATATATTCATAATATATTATATTATTGTATGGACATAATATTATTAGATTATAGTCCAGTGGGCTTTAGGCTCACAAGACTTAGATGCTAGGGTTAGGTACTCTTATATATTGTATCGTTCCTATTGTATTCTATACAGATCAATATTGTAAACACTTTACGGCAGATATAGTTTATACTCTCCTGGCTTGGGCGCCCCCAGACGTAGTCACTCTGTTGCGAACTGGGTTACCAAACTCCGTGTTATTTACTTTATGCTTGCGCTTTTCTCTTAATTACAATAATTTGAACCAAAAAAATATTTTTGGATTAGTTAATACATTTAATGATACGAGTAAATATAATAGTGTAAATTTCATTATAAATATATTTCACCGGACCCCTATTCTAAAACTTGAGTATATTATAACGGGCCGAAGGATGGGCCATAGATTTATGAAACTCAAAATTTTATGTTACAAAATATAAATTGGGCTGAGGCATTGGCCCACTGATTCATGTGAAAATTTAGGGTGTAAACGGACTTGCTTTTAGAGGAAAATTTTGCTGTGAATTTGAGAGAGATCATGATTCATGAACCCATATTAAAGGATCCGGATATTCTCCCCCCATAATAAATATTTCACCCCTCCCTTCACTTCACCTCCTTATATTTTCTTTTCACCACCAATAATTGTCCTAACTAATCCTTACTATTGTATGAATTAATTATTTTGTAAATTCATCCCCACCCTATTGGAATCAGCGGTTGCGTGGAACAGGGCAGCGCTCTTCGCGGAGGCAAGGCTGCAGGCAGAATTCGGCGTGAATGGTGTGACAGTTTCAGGGCATGGTTAGGATCGACTCCGGCGACTGTGCGACGAGAAATTCCGGCGCGGGGCGAGGTTGCTGTCTTCTTCCAGTTTCTGGATTTCAAGGGAACAGGGACGCTGTGTGCTTCCATGGCTATTTCCCGTTGACTTTGATTTCTGAGTTGACGCGGCTGTAGGTGTTGTGGCTCGGACGGTGGACTCTGGTGTACCGAATTTTGTGGATATGTTCGATCGATTTTGCGAACAAGAAACAGATTTCGAATCAAGAATTCAACGAATGTAGGTTTCGTTTTTGTCGAACAAGTGTTTGAACAATGCTCACCGAACCTGGAGCAAAATTTCGAAAAAACTGACCGAACAAGTAGCAGATTTTCGAAAACTGTATTCGAACAAGAAGCCAAATTTTTTCGATATATTTTTCCGAACATGTGTCATATTTTTGAATTTTTTGGTCGAGCCTGGAGCATTTTTTCGAAATTTTTTGGCGAATTTGTCTGTTATTTCAATCATTTTTTTCGAACATTTCTGTTATTTTTAAAATTCTGAGACAGTTTCTTTTTCGTTGACCGAGATTAATAGAGCTAATATTAGAGCCAATTTTATTACTCTTTTTTTATGGTTTTTTTTGTTCCACAAAAAATGGTATCAGAGCAGAAAATCATGCATTTGTTCGGCCATTTTTACGAAATTTGTGGAAATGTTACACGGATCAGAGCCGAACAAAATTGATTTGAAAAATAAGGGATAAAAAAGATGAAATTTCAGTGCCCATGGCAGACTCTGGCAAGTGGTTGACTGACGGTTTCCGATTGGCGAATGGTGCCCATGGCAGACTTCTGCGGGTTGCGGCGTGGACCCGAGGTTCTCTCTCTCTCTCTCTCTCTCTCTCTCTCTCTCTCTCTCTCTCTCTCTTTTCTCTTCCTTCTTCTCTCTTTCCTTTTCCCTCTCTCTCGTGGGTTTTTAAACAATGAAAATTTTAGGGTTTTATTCGAAAATGTTATGTGTAGAAGAAGGGAGGTGAACTGATCTAATTATGAATTAATTAATTGCCCTTAAAGAGTATAATTGTCCTATTAAATTTAATTTACAAATAATCTTGAAGTGGGGGTGAACTACTCATTTTTTGTGGGGGGAATATCCTGGTCCCATATTAAATCTTGGGTGACTTAAATATTGGTTCAAAAAAGTGACTATATTTACAAATTAGTTTATAATATCTACAAAGAAGTGTAACTTTTTTCTACGCAGAAGTATTATTATTAATTTTTTTTGCACAGAACCAATTTGTAATTTTTGTCAATTTTGAGAACCATTTTGTAATTTTTCCTTCAATTCTTTTGTGGGAGGAATTTGTTCTCACATTTAAACATCAACATTACACGTGTATATA
Organism: Prunella vulgaris; assembly: GCA_026898435.1. Taxonomy (NCBI): domain Eukaryota; kingdom Viridiplantae; phylum Streptophyta; class Magnoliopsida; order Lamiales; family Lamiaceae; genus Prunella; species Prunella vulgaris. The sequence goes on along the minus strand of JAPKLY010000111.1, from coordinate 461,628 downwards.
TTTTTAATAAATTTATTAGTAATATAATATACGAAAATGGAATTGTACTTTTATTTGAGGTATCACAGGAATTTAATAGGTTTGTTAGAAATTATTCAAATTTTTATTATTGGGTCAAGCGTCTATCCTTTATGAATAATTTCTTTCAATAACTCTTCATGCTGTTGATTTTTGTATGTATTTGTTTTTTGAAAAAAATATAAAAAAAAAATGTGTTAATATATATGCTATAAAATGGTTTTTTTGTGTGACGCTCAAAATTTCATATTACTTGTCAATTGTCATATTCTAAAATATCTAATTGTCTCTCACCACAAATGAGTTTATGTCTCAATTAATATTTGCCTCTCCACGTGTTCTGTTAGTAACATGCGATTATTCTGCATGATTAATTGAAATTGTAGAATTTTTTGTTATGGAATTCGTATTAATTATTGTAATTATTTTTATTTTAGTGATATTGGTGCAATACTTACTGTGTTTGAAAAAAAATATATCATTTCCCAAATCCCTTTTCAAATTAAGTTTGTGTTGTGTTAATCAAGCAAAATCGAATATATTTCAATTGCAATGCTAATGCAATAATTAAATTACATATACGTGCACCAACACTGAAAGCACATGTTTGGGTGGTGGAATAAAATTATTGGCACCACCATGTCGATAATCATGTTTAGAGCCAAATCAACCACTTAATTAGTAAAGCTAGATTTCTAAAATATCAATAATGCAATGTCACTTGCTGGGGGCTTGGAATTTGGTAACATGCAAGCACCACGTGTGAACAAATATATACTACCTCCGTCCCACAAAAAATTTGCATACTTTCTTTTTTTAGTTTGTCCCACAAAAGTTTGCATACTCCTAAAATGAAAATATTCCTTTAAATCTTCACTTTTAAAATTTTTACCTCACAATCTCCCCATACACATTCTACTCATTACACTTTTTTTCTTAAAACTTGTGCCCAGGAAAATACGCAAACTTTCCTGGGACGGGGGTAGTAATTATTAGTAAAGATTTTTAAAAAATATATGAGACTGTTTCATATATAAACACACACAAGAAAAAAAAATCTTTAGTTGAGCTAATGTGGAACGCCTAGTGTCTCGAAGCAACTCCGACGCAGCAATACTAGTTCACCGTTAAAAATGAGTGTGGAGCTGAAAATGTACTCCAATCAAGGACCACACCCTATCTCAATGCATATATATGTGAACAGTGTCGTGCTGAGTATGACGGCACTTTTTACCAGCACTATTTTTTTTTTTTGTTATGTTATATATTTAGGATTGTAATATTTTTAGGTTGAATAATTAAATTATAGTAATATTTTTAGATTGAATAATTAAATTATAATATTTTAAGTTGAATAATTAAATATAATATTTTTTATTTTGTGTAGAGACCCACGCGTGACACTTTGTAATGCATTGATTGATCAAGTGTATGAGGAATATTCTAATTTTGAAATAGAAAAAAAATAAAGAGGGACACACTTTTCTCTTAAATTACAAAGAGTGGCAAGTGTGGAAAAATGCACACTCAAAAGCACACTTAGAATAAATGTGCAATTATTATAAAAATTACACACTTGCCCCTATTTGTAATAAAACTAAAAAATTGTCCTTTTTTGTAACTGCCCATTTGTAATCTTGTCTACTATTATTGATGTTATAACCTTTTTTTTTGTATTTAATTTATATTTTTATTATGTAAGATTATATTATTTTATTTTAAATTAATGTGTATAACTGTATCACATTATTAAATTTAATGTTATTCTATAGTTTTTATTTATAAATTAATATATTGTTTTTAAATTAAAAAATTTATTTATATTATTAGAAAACTAATAGTAGAAAATAAAAATAAAAGATTGTGCAATTATTAAATTAAAATTATATAAATTAAACTTTATATAAACATATATGTAGTGTAAAATATAGTACAAATTGTTGGAGATAAATTTGAGTATTAATGCGAATTTTGCGATTTGAGTACCACAAATTTTACGATGGATTGACGGCAACTATGGAGATGACCTAAGCCACTTAGGCGGGAACTGGTCGAAGACTAGTTGGTAGGAGTCACTTTACTTTTCTTTAAAAGAATTTACCTATATGATTCACTATAAGTTTAAAATTCATTTTATAACAATTTAAATATGATTAAAATTTTAAAATATGCATAACTTCCTAAATCAGTAATTTAATGGATAACAATTAATAAGGGTACGTTTGTTTTGAGATTAAGGGGGTCGTGGGAAGTCATGACTTTGAAATCCTGAGATGTGAAAACCTTGATGAAAGTAAAAGTGTGTGTTTGTTTTGGGATTTTAGTAGGGTAGGATGTTACTTTATGTCAAATCAAAGTGTGATAATGATTGATTTTATAGGTATAATAATAGATATAATATATATTTTATGAGTGTTGTGTTGGAAAGAGTAATAATAGGTTTAATAGGTATTTTTAGGTGTGGATTAAGTTTGAGATGTGAAATCCGAATGTTACATCCCAAACTCGTGTAGAGACGTGATCGCAAAGTCCTACGTCCATCAGTGGTAGTCCCAAAACAAACATACCCTAAAGATTCCAAAATTGTCAAATTCAAAAAGTTCAACTAAAAAATATGTATCACATAAAATTAATTGATTTTTACGAAACAAAACCGACAAAAAAAAGGTCATTTAAAATCAGATCAGCTGATGACCACTTAGGGTCTTGGCAGACCCGTTTTTGCATTAATGGTCGGATCTTTATTTTCCTTTCAAATGTGAAATTTATAAATCATACCCACTATGAATAACATATTTTTTTTTAAAATATGTGTTTTATATATAAAATAGTAGCATATAGATAAATATTTATATAACTTTGTGAGTATACACGCAAATTAATGTTTTTTTTTAGTAGTGAGCAAATTTGTGTGAAATGTCCAAATAAAAAAATATACAAATTCATGTGGGACAGAGTGAATATTAAATAAGATATGTTCCACACTAATTTTTATAAAAAGAAAAAATAAATAATACAATTCGAATTCGAGCCCAACAAATCTCAGTATTTGTATCTGTTAGGAATTTATACGCACGCACACGATAACGAAAAGAATAACACGAGATTTGTTTACCCAGTTCGTCTGGCGACTACGTCTGGGGGCGATGTCAAGCCAGATTTTTCACTATATGATTTTCTGATACAGATTACAATAAGAGGATATCAATATATAAACAGCATTCGCCCTAACCCTAAGCCCATTAGGATCAACTGGGCAGAAGCAAAAAAAAGGGCCCCAAATTTAGACTCGTTATAGGGCTCGCGATTCAGTCAATTTAGACTCCACACTCCAACAGTATCAAACCAATTGTGATTCATATCTTGAAAATTTTGGAATAAAGAGTAGAAAAGAAATTGGTCAAACCAGGTGATTGTGCCAAAGGAAGGAATTGTACGGCCCTGCACAGGCTGCAGGGAGGACACCATCGGAATTTTCTGCCTTGACTTGAGGTAAGAGAAGAAATATGAGAACGTGACACATATATATGTTTTAATTGGTTAGTAAATTTATTGAGCCCCGTATAATTTAAGTTTATTTTTAAAATTTTATAAAAATATTATTACTAAAAATTCACATATGTTATTATTGAAAAATTACACATAAATACACTCTTCAATAATAATATGTTTGACTTATCAATAACAAATAATACAATTTTTAAAAAATATATTTAAATTACATGGTGCATTGAGCGCATGATTCGGGCTTAATTGGTCAAGGGCATTAAGTTCAATATAGATATACTGGTGTGTTTATTAAATGTGGGGAGGATATCTACTTCAATTGTCAGTTTAAAGTGTCCATAAAATAAATTGTTGAATATGTCTCTACCAAAGACAATGTGGATTAGAGGGGCCGAGTAACATGAAGTTGCTCAACACTAATTAATTGTCAAAAAAAAAAATCCAGCTACGATGTACATACAACTCCATGTTGCATGCTATCACTATATATATGTTTGAATTTTCAACGGTGGATCCATTTCCAATTGGTATTCTATTGTACTTATCCGTCTCTGAACACTCTTCATATAATTTTTACACATTTTTTAAGAATAATAAATAAAAAAATAGAATATTAAAATGATGCATAAAGTTATATTATTAAAGTAATAAAATTTATTGAATTAAATGTAAAAATAATAATATTTTATATAAATATATAAATATTATGATAATAAAATTAAAATAGTTATTTTTATTTATAGGGTGCTCAAAGTGTTGTGGGATGAATTAAAAAACAAATGTGCAAAATATTAGAGACAGAGAGAAGTAAGACATGTATATTAAATTAATAGCATCTATACACTAAAATAATGATTTTAGCAAGGGCAATGCAGAGGATATGCCCTCGCTAAACTAAATTAACGAGAGTTTTAACTAGTACTCGTAAAGTTCATTATGTAGTTAATATTTTATGTTGTCAATGCTCTCGTTAAACAAATACACGGATCAAATATTATCAAATTAGGTGGATTAGTTCACCTGCCCACTGAGCTTCTCGCTTAATATTATTTGTGAATGCATTCCTAAGAATAGAGACCACATTCGTGAAGGTAACCCACTTTACAGGACATATTGAAAAAGAGTGTCGCAGTATTTTTTCAATAAACAAAAAAGTATAGTATTTTTTTTCTAAACAAAGTGTTTTCAAGTACTCTGAGGAGGCCACCATCATACTATGTTACTATGTCGTACACCACATCGCTCTCATACTTCAACAAAATTATGTGGTCTTGTTGTAATCTTCTTTCTTTTGGATAATTTCATATATCATGAGAATCATAGACCTCTCTCCTAATCAATAATTTAGTGTACATGCATCAAAACTTAACCACACTTATTAATTTTTTTTTTATACTCAATATACGACCCCAAAGATCAACTAATAATATGTATTTCTCTATCCCAGAGGAACTTGCAAGTTTTCCTTTTCGGGACGTCCCAAAGGAACTTGTAGATCCAAAAGAGGAAACTCTTTTATAAATTTCACCCTCACAATATCTACATATTTACACAAAATGTTATTACTTTTTTACTTTTTGGGCCCACATTACACTCAATCCAACTAACTTTTTCACTTTTTACATAAAATTTTATCAAATTAACCCTCAAAACACTACTTTTTTACTTTATTCTACTTTCTTCTTAATTTGTGTGCCTCTCCTCCCTTGCAAATTGCTCTGGGACAGAGGGAGTAGTTATCATTGTCTTTTTACTTCAATATATGAAGCCTCTCTTAGGAAATGTTCAAATTGTACACCTTTGTGAATTATATATATCGAGTTAGATTATGGAAATGGTTTAGAGCTAATTGTAAAATAAAAGGATGTTTAGTTTGGTCGATTGACAGGATAATTCTAAGGAGTGTCTAGAAAGGGGTTCGGTTTGCAGAGAAGGGTAATTGTACTCGTTTCTTCAATATAATATTACTTTTTCCAAAAAATAAATATTCATTGACACATGATTTAATCCATTCTCCAAAATGGTCAAACGTTGATTTAAATGTTGCATTATGAAGATGAAGGTTAATTGAAGATGATGAATGCACAAGCAAAGGAGAGGCAATTATCGAAGGCATTCCCAAAATAGAAGCAAAGAAAGAGCATGCGACCGTGTATATTAGAAAAAGCATATATAATGTGGAGTCAACTACAAGGAAACCACAATAACTGTTCCAATTTAATATTTTGTAATTTGTGCCAAAACTACTTTCACACTTTTCTTATTTAGACGTCCCAACTCTTCTTTCACACACTTAAAAAAGAAATTTTTCTCTTTCACAAAAGTCAACAAAATACAATTTTTCTTATTGTATTTATTTAACTTTACACTCACATATTTACTTTTCTTTGGTTCGCGTGCCCAGGACTGCTATGAAAGTAGTTCCGGGACGGAGGGAGTATATACTAAGTTTGAACTCTTGAAGGAGTGTGGGTAATCAATTTATTATTTGAGTAAATTGTTTTTCACAAAATTTGAACCCTTATATTAATTTTCCATGTTGAGCAGAATATACATATATGCACAAATTTATTTGATTTTTCTTTAAAAAGTCTCATATAGATTAAAATAGTACATGTTCATTTTTATAAAATCTCATAATTCTCCCTTACTGTTTTTATATGACATTGTTTGGTATCCCAACAAGATGTGGGCAAAAGATTAGGGTCCACATTTGGTCGGGTCAGTTGATTTTGAACTATTTTTTTATCGAACTGAAAGTTTTAATAACCAAAAAATTGAACCGAAATGTATTTCGGTTTGTTAGGTTAAAACCAAAAAAATTTATATTTTTTACAATTTAGTGTATAATCTTATATTTCAAGCATTTTTAAGAATTTCTGACACTAAAATCAAATACAATTAAATACTACCAATTTGACCACTACAACTACAAATTAAATTCACACTAAATAAATAATAATATATTTTTTATTTATACATATATAAATTATGTATATATAATTTTGGCTTTTTCAAATTTTTGGTTTTTATGGACATATAACTGAATGAACTGAAAAAAATAATCAATTATTTAAAATTTAAACCTAACCGAATTTTTTAACCGAAATTGTAAAGCCCCGTAAATTTAATTTGAAAAAGAAAATAAAGTTGTCTTAGGGTTGAGGCGTTACCAATTAGATATTACAAAGTGAAATGTTAATTTTTATAAGCGGAAGCTATAACCAGTTACAAAATAGTAACCCCAAAACAACAGGTGCGTACTGATACGTTTATATACATATACAAAAATAAGATCAAGAAACTTTGCTCCCAAATACTAATTATACATATAACGCGATAAAAGTAACTTCTAGTTACAACACCCCTTGTACCAAAGTACTCAACCAAAGACGTCACAATTTCACACATACTTTTACAGTATTATACTTCATCATGATTATTCTCCCACCACACACTTGACATCTGAGAAAAAAAATATGTAAGGGAGAAAGGTGAGTGTCTCAAATACACTCAGTGGGATAACCTCAATGATTGCACTACTAAACGGACATGCATAGAACATATGATATGAAAATGCAACTCATGCACGCATAGTACGGGCCATTACCCGGCTTGCACATAGTACGGGCCATTACCCGGCTTGCATATAGTACGGGCCATTACCCAGCTTGCATATAGTACGGGCCATTACCCGGCTTGCACATTGTACGGGCTATTACCCGGCTTGCACATTGTACGGGCCATTACCCGGCTTGCATATAGTACGGGTCATTACCCGGCTTGCATATAGTACGGGCCATTACTCGGGTTGCACATAGTGTGGGCCATTACCCATCTTGACAAGTAGTACGAGTCATTACCCATCTTGCAAGT
>JAPKLY010000111.1:432146-454217 GCA_026898435.1 Prunella vulgaris | reverse complement strand
TTTTTTTTTATTATTCTTATTATTGTTACTTACTACACCCACCTATTTATATATATATATATATATAGGGTATGACCGAAATAACCCAATCAAATTTAATCAATAAATTTTTTGGAAGTGGATAATATTTTTTATTTGTTCATATATCATTATGTAATCAACATAGTATAAAACATGCAATATTACATTGTTGTTCATGTAACATTATTATTGATATAATATTATATGAATAAATGCATAATACTATTAAGAGATGACACTCAAATTAAGAAAGTAGTATAATGAGTGGGAATTTAAGAGGTAATTTTATAAATGTTTGAATACTTGTATATGTGGAATTGTGGACCCAAAAATAATGATATTTTGTGTAAAATTGTATATATTGTGAGTGTGAAATTTATGAAAAAAATTCTATTCTTGAGATGTAAAGTTATTATGAGATGTTATTTATTCCAAATGAGAATTTGGAGCCAAGTGGCAAACGGGAAAGGATCATGTCACCAGCGAAGCAATTAAATTACCAAGAGGAAGCACCCAAAATGTAGCTCGACAGCCAGCGACCATTTATAGCGGCCACCAAAAGAAAAAGATTATGTGAGGAGTATACACATTACTTGCTTGAAAGAGATAGATGGTCAGCGGCCACCCACTCTGGACGACCAGAGATCTGGTCGTAATGTCTGTTCGTCTTATTATTTTGAATCAGAAGATCTCAAAATAAATAAGGAATACTTTGTTAACGAGGGATTGAGCAGGTTCAAATCATTTAAAAAAAAAACTCTAAAATCAATCAGAGTGTCACATGACAATTGTAATAATGTCATTTGTCTCAATATTTGTAATTTTAAATATATCTCCTGAAGGAAATTAAAGCAAATATTGAATACAAAGGGAAAAACATTCCCCCTTGAACATATATTGAGTAGCATCAAATTTAATTCTTGTATTTGTAATTGTTAGTAAATAATATCATCCATCGGCCGGTAAATCACCCAACCAAACTTATCTATCAACATGAGATATTCAAAAAAAAAATGTGAAGATTTTTCTGAAATTAACGAAGGAAGTATTAATTTAATACTATAATTTTTAATTAAAAAGTTTAGTTATTTTATTGTAAAATGATTTTTATGAACAAGTAAACGATAAAATTATTTTTACATTAAAATCAACTCTAATTAAAATTGAATAATTAATAAAATTTAGAAAACTCGATTCAGGATGACATATTATGTCAAGAATTTCAATTCCGTGATCGTTTACTCAAAGCCAAACGCAACCTTAAGGTTATCGTGATTGAACTAAAAATAGCATTTTGCTAAATTTTTGGGGGTATCCGATGCAGTGTTTGCTCTTCAGCATGGGCCATGGCAAAGCCAACGGCTCAACCCGATTTCCGGGTCCCTGCCCGCCAAAATCCCTTAATTTTCACTCTGTCTCCCACTTTTTGCGTCTCTTGTAAATTCGAATTCGCATAAACTCGTATTATTATTATACATAATTTTATTACTATTATTCATACGTATTATCGGTGTTATAATAATTTATTTAATTTTTTACCGTGATTATATACATTTTTAATAGTTATATTAAATATATATAATAATAATAATATATGCACACGACAGTAATAAATTTTTGTCCCCTCCCCCTCCCCCTCCTAAGTCCTGATATGGGAGATCCTTCAATAGGCTTTCGGTGCTTAAATTCAATCAATTTTCTTGCAAACAAAATGTCTCACTCAATGTTCCTTCTCACCCAAACAACCCCTACTTAACTTTCGTCCAACCATTAACAAAAGCAAAAGCTGATTCTAATTCTGAGAAACACAATTATCTTTTCTTTTCCCCTCTTTTTGACTTCCCAAATTCTCTTATTATCATAGTTTAAATAATCTTCTCAAACCCCCCAACACTCCCATCTCAATTTTCCACTTCAAACGCCATGGCCGTTGATGTCTGCTCAGAAATCTCCAGTCCCAGTGTCAGCCCACGAATCTCCTTCTCTCACGATCTCAAGGAACTGGATTTCGTCCCCGTTGAATCCCCCCATTCCCGATCCGATGCTCTGCTTTTAAATCCCTCAATCGATTTCGATTTCTGCATCCCCCAGGAAATCTCTTCCGCCGATGAGCTCTTCGCCAATGGCAGAATCCTCCCCGTCGAAATTAAGAAAATCACTCCTCCAAAACCGACGAAGATCGGAGAAGAAAACACCAAGAAGAAGCGATTAATCGAGTTCCTGTTCGCCGATGAAGAAGAGGAAAAGCCGACAACGAAAGCGTTCTGGCAATTCAGAAGAAGCAGCAGCGACGGCAAATCGGTGGCGAACGGTTTAATCGGCCGATCTCTACAGTTTCTGACGAGGAGTAACTCGACGGGATCTGTTCCCAATCAGAAGCCGTCGGGGGTTTCAAAAGTTATGCAGAAGCAGCACTCCTTAAAAGAATCGTCAATTAATCGCCGGAATTCATCGGCTCAGTATTATCCGTACAATAACAGCAACAACTCAAAAAAGCCGTTTCTGAGGAAGAGTAACAGCAGATCGTACGGCAATGGTGTTCCCATAATTAATCCAGTTTTAAACATTTCTCCAACTTATATTGGAAAAGGTACTGTCAGTTTATTTGGCATTGGTTCGTTTTTCTGCAGTAAGAAGTCCAAGAAGAAGAGAAAATGATTATTCAAATTATTAATCATATAGTAGATATTATTTATACATACATTCTTCTTCTTCTTCTTTCTTTAGAGCTGACAGTCTCTCTCTCTCTCTCTCCTTCTCTCTCTCTCTCTCTCTCATGGGCTACATACATCAGTCCATATAGGAATGATCCACTGATAATTAATTATTCTCCTATTTCAATCAATATACTATGAATACAAAGATGCTACATCTACCCGGGTAATTTATCCATACAATAAAAAGATGTACAGATAATGTCTCAATTTTTTTTAATTTCACCATATATTTTTTACAAATATTTTTAAATTACATCTCATTGTATTACACATAAAAATATGTTTATTTTGTCCCTTTTATTTAATTTATTAATATCCTTTCATCAAAAAATTAGTGTATTCGTTTAAATATTAACAAAATATTATAAGTTGGTGGTTAATTAAATAGTTCTCTCACCACAATATAAAATTTTTGCTTTCCCTGTAATCTTTCTTTTCTATACATCTTTAATTTACAAAAGCAAATTCAATATTGTGACAAATATTTTCTAAAGCTGCAGAAGGGTATAACTGGAAAAAATAAATATGGGAGAAAGAAACATTATTTAATTTTGCATATGATGTAATGCTAGAACACTACTTTTTTATGAACAACGGGAAGTATAAATATATAACATTTGAAGAAAGAGAAACATTAAAAATAGTGTCAGTCATACTCCCATTAGTGAATTAAGGATGAATATGTTATCTTGATAAATAAATACACCCATCATTTGTTCATTTTTGTCATTTTCGTCCGTTTCATTATATATTACTCATTTAGTTTTTTACTTTCTTTAGAAATTACTATTCACTTCTTTATTATTATTTTTAATATTTTTTACATTATTTCCTTTACTTTTTCACTTTTTCATTTGGTATAATTGTAAAAAATGAAAAGATAGGAATGAAAAGGGTATGAAATGAAAATCATAGTTCTCGTATAGCTGAACTATGGTTGATTCTTTAGTTTTTTGGAATCAAAGTCATAGTAGAGTCATTCCAAACACACATTATGACTTTGATTACCATTACCCACCTTCAAATGTCACTGACCAAACACCCCCTTATACTTTTTCACGTTTACCTTAAACCGTGTGCCCAAAAGAAACGAGCAACTTATAGGGGACGGAGAGAGTATTTCTTTTATTAATACATGATGATAGATATTTAATATACACACACCGCAATAAGTCTCATTTAAGTCATTCATTATACGATTTAAAATAACAGTAGTTATTTTATTTTATATTATTACTATCTAAATACTTTTTAATTAAACTATAAATACTGCAGTAGAATTTATTCACCATATACCCTGACTTTAAAGAATAAATTGTTGAAGTATGAGAGAATAAAAGTAATTGTATTAATCATTCATAAGTTAGAACCCAAGTTAATTAAATAACTGGTTCAAAAAAAAGTGTATAATTAATAAGTGAAAAAAGTTTTAAGAAGAGAACAAAAGATCCCTCTTTAATGGGCTGTGTGTTTGCCCCTCTCTCTCTCTCTCTCTCTCTCTCTCAGTATTTGCCGAATGATATAATTTAAAATTCATATATATAAAAGGTGAAATAATTGAATAACTGGCTGTCGTTTGTTCTCTTTCGAAAAAATTATTTTCTGATTAGTTGAAAAATGCTGTTGAGTTTGCTTTAATTGGGGTGGCGCTGTTCTTCACAGGCAGAAGAGGACAAGAGTAGAATTGGATCCAAAGAAAAGTTGTAAAAAGTATTAATCAATGATTGGAAAGTTTCACTTTAAAAACTAACTCCTACAACTAACAAATTTTGGCCTCTAATCTCTAAGAAATAAGTATTATATCATTCAATTATTGGAAACTTATTTATCTTGCAGCTCTTGTTTAATTGGAAATTTTAGTTTCCTTTGTTATATGTCTAGAGATGTAAACGAACCGAATATCATTATATTCGAGTTTGGCTTATTTAATTTTTTATAGAGTCGAGCTTGATTTGAACTTTAAAATTGTGTTCGAATTTGATTTGTGTGCAAAATATTAAGTTTTGGGTTGTGAAAAATTCATTAACTAAAAGCAAACGACTCTGATTTGAATTTCGCTCAGGAAAAAAAAAAACACTCATTTGTAAATTAACCAAATATCGTTAGAACTCAAATTTAAAAAAATTATTTAAAAATTAATCAAATCAAGTTCGAAAAGCTCAATTAAAAAATTAAATAAGTTCCACTCAATAACAGTAAAAAATTGATAGCTGATCGATTCTAATTTGTTATATATAAAAATATATATTTGATATAATAATAAAAAATAATAATTAATTGAGTCTAACTCGAGTTCATATAGAACCTAGCCACGAGTTTATTCATAAAATTTTGTTATTCTTTTATATATATAATATATGAAGTGAAAATATATATATAAAAAGTAATTTCACACATGTGTACGCTAGCGTGTCAACATTTCACGAGCTCCGACGAGATACATCATCAGTTGTTGGGCGGAAAAAATGTATTAAATTAAAAAAAGATTGTAATTTTTTGTAATAATTTTGAAGTTCAGGATTAAATTGAAAGTTGAGTAAAAGGTGGTGTATTTATATACAATTAACCCTTATATATATATATATATATTTAAAATTAATAAAATTAAGGGGTGTGTGTACTACACACAAAAATATGGGTGTACGTAACATGCGTCATGAAAATTATACATTTACTAAGTCGAAGCACATCATGAGGCCCAGCCCATTATATGGCCTGACACAATAGCTGGGTCCATATTCGCATCAACAGCCCAGCCCGTCTATATATAATTATAGGGCACGGATATTCTCCCCCATATTTGAATATTTCACCACCCATTTCATTTCACCACCCTTAATGTTCACTTCACCACCAATAATATTCCTAAAATACCATTTACTTCATAGCTGAAAATAAAATTCGTAACTTCACACCCTCTTTCCAACCTCATAAACAATCACCCCCTTTTCACCGGAGACGGATGGAGAGACCAATTTTTATTTTCAATGTTCGAAAAATAGGATTCGGTATGGATGGGTGGGTTTGTACGTCGATGGATTTTGTGTTTTGATGTTAAATCGATCATGTTCATGCTTGGTGGATTGTGTTTTCATGTTTTTTTCATAAAAAATACATTCGAATCTGGTTTTCCGAACATATGCTATGCGTAGGATTGGATTTTTTTGAATTAGTGTGATTTGTTCGGTCAGATCTGTCGAACAAAAAGATGATGTTCGAAAGATACAGTCGAACAATGGCACTATGTTCGCACGTGGGTTTCTAACAAAAGCAAAAAATTTTGATTTTTTTTTCGAAAACTGGGCAAAAATTCGACAAACCAGGTTCGAACATAGGTATACGGAAAAAAAATGGTCTGAAATTCGACGATACGTACCACGGCCAGGTTCCGTCGCACATCTCGGAGTGGAAACCGTCGGCGGCGGAGGTGAAGGATTCCACGGTGGTGGTTTTCTGGTGTCTGGCGTCGTCGTCTTCCGTCGCGAACGGCGGAGATTCAAAGTCGAAAGTGGTGGTGGAAGAGGAGAGCTCTTGCTCAAGGGTTGTGAACATGACCGATAGGTCCTGGATTGGCTCTTCTCGCTCTTCTTCTTCGTCTAGGAGAGAGAATGTTGTTGAATGGTTTTTGGCACTTTGAATTTGGGGATTTATCGTCGAATTGGGGGTGGAATTCTTCTCTGATGGGGTTTGGCCGGAAATATACAGGGGTTTCTCTATACTGTGGCGGTCAACCACTTGTTCCCGGCGGTGGCAGTGGAGAGACAGACAGAGGGTGAATTGATCTTACTATAATTTTGGAAAATATAATAAAAGGTATTATGTCTTTAAAATTTGATTTAGAAATGAAAAATTATATGGGTGGTGAAGTACTCAAATATGGAGGTAGAATATCCGTGCCGATAATTATATTCAGTAAATTACAAGTTGACGGCGTTTTATGTGCGACAATCTTACACAGTAATATTGGAATAATACATTTTTAAAACATGATATACATCATGACTTCATAAACACATGAATCATATAGTAAATTAAATAAAATTCATTTTACATATTAAATTGTCTCATGGACATTTGTGTCTTATTAATCAATTACTATTATTATGTTATATCCCTAGAATTTATAACTTACTCCCTCCGTCCCAAAACTACTTTCACACTTTTTTTATTTGGACGTCTCAACTCTTCTTTCACACACCTAAAAAGAAAATTTTTTACACTCACAAAAATTAATAAAATACATTTTTTCTTATTTAATTATTTAACTTTACACTCACATACTTATTTTTTCTTAATTCGCGTGCCCGCAACTACTATGAAAGTAATTCCAGAACGGAGGGAGTACCTTTTTTCTAATAGAACGTGGACGGTGTCGAGAGACAGTGAAAGAAATTAGAGGAGTATTAAATATTTAATTAGAAGTATCAAAAAAATTTATCAGGTGTATAAAAAATTTAGGTCAATAATATAATATTACAAGTATTATATTTTTATTTGGCACCAACTTTTGATACTTTTGAGTGAATATTTTGATATACTTGTCAAATACTTAATGTTTTAAAACATATTTTTGATAAGTTTATCATAAACTACTTTTATGTAAAATTTTCTCAAAAAATTTGAATTTTTTGGGTATTTATATATTGGTTCAAAAAAAATTATATTTACAAATTGGTTCACTATATTTGCATAGAAAAATATTATTTTCCTACAAAGATTCATTTTGCAATTAATATTAAATTTTTTATTTTTTCTCTTTCTTAAGTACACCTGTAGTTTATGATTTTTGTATCTATTAATGTCGAATATTAGAGTGGATGAAAGGGGTGTACCTATGAATATGGTCGCTGTATGTAATCAGACTGTGTAGCTCTGTCCAACGGGCCAGGTGATGCAATCGGTTGAATTGGATAAGTCCAGTGGATCTAATTGATTCAGCTTTTTTTTTTTTTTTTAAAGTAGCTAATTTTTTAACCGAGGATGAAATATTTCGATATATCTCGGATATATTTATTTTTTGTAGTCACCGATATCAATATTGGATAGAAACGATATTTTCATAATATTCATTAAAAAATAAAAAATATATATCAATAAATATGGGTCTGCTTATTTTTTCTATAAATTAAACCACATATCTTAAAACATAGAGAAAATATCGAAAGATATCGATTAATTTTTTAAAAAAAATCCAAAAAATAGTGTGTATATATATATAAATTTATCACAACTGTAAAATCTAATCAAATTCTTTTGTTAAATTTATGTATTATATGTTTATTCTTCAATTTTTATAATTTTACCAATATCGATATTTGATATCGATATCTTCATCGATATTTTCATAAATTTAAATTTTTAATATTTCCATCGATACCGATATTTTAACTAGTCTATTAAAAATAGTTGATTAGCATAGTTTCGAAATAAAACTATAAAATAAATAAGTAAACAATTAGAAATGAAAGTGAAAAAAATAGCTTAACTATTTATTTTATTTATCTATTATCTATGCTCAAATAATTTTTTAAAATTATAATAATATTGTGCTAATATTCTTTTTAATATTTTCAGACATGCCGTGTATTTTCTTTTAAATAATAATAAAGTCTTAGTAAAATCCCACACATATATTTTTTTCATTTTTGCCTATATTATTTTTTTTTCCGTTTATTTTTGTCCTTGTTAAACAAAACGTATATATTTTTTAATATATTATATAATATACCTTTCAAAAAGTAAATATATTAAAAAATATATTGAATATACCTTTGAGTCCTAATCAAGTTATATATATATATAACATATTAAATATCTTTTGAGATATATCTTTAAATTATATATAATGATAAGACTTGAAATGTATATGATAAAATTTGAAAACTAAATTATTTATACATAGTGCACGATCAATACAGAAAGAGTCATACGAAGAAAAAAAAAAGTGAGCCGCAGTACAAATGCAACAAAACTCAAGTTAGTTACTCCTCTTATTCATGACGATAATTTTTTTTTTTTTTTAATCCAAATAATCTATGTTAGATGATGATTTTATTTTATGGAAAAGTTGAGTGCTATCCAAATTTCTTAATTGTTTCCTCTAAATTGATTCTATGTTTATACTATTGAAGAGGTTGGGTGTTCCTCAATTTTTTAAATTACCTTCTCTAAATTGATTCTATGTTTGTTTAAATTAGTTACTTGTTAGTAAATGAATCATAATTTTACGCTAATAATTTTTTTTATAAATAAATTGTGGCTCAATCATATGACCTCTCTGTTATAGGTAATGAAGCTCTAATTAATCACTTTATCAAAACTTCTAAATTAATGTTTGGATGGAGGAAAGTGAAACTATAAATTCACAATCAAATTAAATCTACAATACTTGTTTGGATAAAAATTACATCATTAAAATATAGGATCAAGATTATAATATTTTAAATATAAAGTCGATTTTTTTTTTATATCAGAGTTAATTAGATTGAAGGAATTTTGAAATCGAACATTCTAGTTGATTTTATAATTTTTTTCTTATATAATATAAAGATATGTAGTATATATGTGGTCAAAAATATTTTATATGAAAATTAAACATGCTGTCATGGTGAAATTTATAAAAAAAAAAATTAGAATGTGACAATTAAGTTTTATTTTAAAATTTTAATATTATTTTAGGACAGATGTAAAAATATAAATATAATCTGGAGGTATGGGGGAAAAGAAAATTTTAATGGTAATATTTGAGATAAATCTATTGTAACAAGTCATCAGGGGCGAATCTACAAGGGGGCTGCACTGGGCTAAAGCCCAGTGCAAGCCCAAATATTTTTCTATATGCCTATATGTTAAAATAAATTAGAGCCCAGTCCAAATTATTTGCAAAAGTTAAGGAAAACCCAAATTCTCAATTTACAATTTCAAATTATTTTAGTTGGGACACTTCACAAATAACAACAAATATTATATATTTTTTACACTGTGGTCTCAGCTTTCATATTGTCTTTCGCAAAAAACTTAATTACAAAATTTTGAGGAAAAATCTTTATCAAACTAAGTAATTCAACTAAAGTATTAAGTAATTCCATTAATTTCATATTATTCGAGTTAATAATTTATTTAGTATATTGTCATCTGGTTACAAGAAAGTTAAGTGAGGATGAGAATTTGAAAATAAATTGAATAACTTATTTGAAGGTTGTTAGATGCTTCATATTGAAAGAGATATTTGTTTAAGATATAGATTTTTTTTAATTATTGATCCATTTTATATTTTGAATTTTCGTACGACACAATTTAGAGCCTATTTGGCTGAGCTTATAAATATTTTTAAACAGTTTATAAGTTGTTTTAACCGCTTATAAATCCCTCAAAATATTTATAAAACATTCTTTAAAAAAATTATTTGGTAACACAAGATATTTAATAGCTTATTAGATTTCAACATAAGCTTCTTATATCTTATGAACTGTAAAAAAAAATTCACCTCTATATCAACATAAAAAAATTTAAGAGTAATTATTTTATGCTAAAATTAAAATTTAAAAATATTTATTATAAATTATAAAAAAATCTTATATGTTTTATTAGTCAAATACTTTATCAATTCATAAGCTACTTTATAACGTATAATAAACTATTAAAATAACTTATAAGACGAAAGATCTTATAAAATATTAATAAGCTTAACTAAATAGGCGCTTAAAGGAAACATCAAAATATTTTGTTATAATCTAAATTTTAAAGTGTCAAACCGTTAATTTTTCAGCCCACCCCACTATTAAATTCTGGATCCACCCCTACACGTCATATTCATTTTATTAATTAATGATAAAATATGATAAGAGTTCCTTTTTTTTTTTTTAGTGGCACAAAGCCTTCGAATTAATATGGAGAGAGGGTGGAGTGGGTGGGTAATGGTGTCAGGAGGGGGCTGAACCCATTGGAATGGATGTGACTGGAAGGTTTTGCTCCCTCAGGCAGTATTTCACGGGTCTAGTCGGCACTAAGGGTAACGACTGGTTCTAATTTGATAGCACAATTTCTTTTTCTCCTATTTTAATAATTTGTTTTGAAAATGTCTCTAATTAAATAAATTTGCCCTAAAAATTCTAAAAATATTTTATGTAATTCTGTAGTTGTGAAATTTTCATGAGTCTTTTTCTTTCCCTTTGAGTTTATTGTTGCAGGCGATAGTAAAATTTTGGCTTTGTTGTATCTGACCCAAATCTTCCAATTTGTTCCTTAATTACATAAAATATATGTCATTATTCAATGTAGCGCTATAAGAAAATAAAGCATTATCAATGGGATTTGTCCAAAATAACTACGAAAATTTTAATAGAAAATTGTATACTGTGATCACTTATGAAATTGCATATAAAATTTTCTAATTATATAGACATTTTTATTACTTCACTATAAATAATTTGCCAGTAAAATTTTTGTAGGCAAATTATTTGTATGTAAATTTCTGTTGACAAATTGCTTTTAATTACTCAGGAATTTCATTTCTTAGATAAATTGTTTGTAAATTTAGGAATGAAAATGCTTACATGACTAGAAAATTATGTCAGCAATTCGTAGTCAATTCCTCTATAAATATTTTTTGATGAAAGTTTTGTAGCCAAATTTTATTTGTAGGAAATTTTTTATTTTTCTTATAGTGTAATGCTATATAAGATCATTGAATAAATTTTGTATTTATAAAATTTTCATGAACTTCTTCACCATCTCTTGAGCTTGTTATAATTGTATCATAGGTTCTGCTTTAGAATGTCTTTTAAAACATCTTCAATAGAGATTTTTTATTTTTTTTAGTAAATCTAAAGTGGAAAATTTAAGATAGTTCATATCGTATTTTGAATCTCAATTTTATAATCATGCAATTGTAATATACCAAATTTATTAAATTATAAATTAAGATAAATTATTTAAACACATATGAATTACGATTAATCTACTCATTCAATATAAGTTAATTGGTAATTACAGTTATAATTGTTCCAATTTTGTTGCTATTTTAACAAAAGGCTTATTTGAGTTCAAGTGTATAGTTTATGAGCCTAATTGAGCTAAAAAATAATTTAGGGTCATAATTGTACTTGATATAATAGTTTAATATCCCATTTGTACATTTTTCCTATTATAAATTTTTTTTTAAGAGACTATCCAAACCTAATAGACAAAATATCACTTTTACCGTTATATTTTGAAAAATGCCAACCGTTTTTTAAAATTGTCCATGTGCGATCATGTACTATCTTCCCATAATTTTTCTGGGATCTTTTCAGTGACATTTTTACGGTTTAAAAAAAAAAATTACGTGGCATTTCCAAATTTCCCAAAAACATGACCTAACTTATTTGAGTTGATATTTTCTTTACCACAATCCAAGTATTTTACGGGTCATTCGGGCCGTCCCATCACGGGTTATTTTGGCTGTTCCATTAGCCCGGAGTAATTTTTTGAGCTTTATAGTCACCAATTTTGGTTATCCCATCAAACTAGATTAATTTTGTTAATTACCGGGAAGTACAAAAAGGAATTGACGAAGTTACTGCATAGTCATATATTATTACATACTTTAGTTGAAAACCCCAATTTGAGCAAAAACAATGACATTAAACCCGAATATAGTAAGGGCAAGGGGTGGAGACTTGGAACAAAGTGCACACAACTGAATAACACATCACCAAATCAAATGACAGAAGACTTTATAATCAAGTTAATACTCCATTAGAATGGAGTAAATGAAATTTATGGACGAAAATGACAAATGCTCATTACAATTTACAGATGATCGCATCATTAAATCACAGGAGGATTTCTGGAAACATATTGCAGTAAGCCAATTAGGTCTCCAGTATTCTTCATTGATTTCAGAACAAAGCCATCAGCTAAAAATCAAAGAGAAAAGTGGACGTTTACATGTTTTTTGGCCTGAGTATAAAGAAGATGAATGCTTGCACCTTCTTCTTTCCAATGAGGACATATATATAGTTGCAAGAAGAAACACAGCATGAATCTTCCAAAATTCTCACAACCAGAAAGCTGGAATTTTGGTATCACCACAGAGAGAAATGCTACAAGTTTGAAACAATATTCGGGACGAGCAGCAGATGCATATCCCTGAACAACAATACAACAATACAAACTAGCAAAACTAGTTCGTCTCAGGGGGAAAGAGAGAGGTGTTCAGACGGAGCAGAAACTTGACATTGCAGATCTAAGGAGCTTAAGAAAACTCACCTCCTTAGCAAATGCCAACAATTAACCAGAACAAGAAGAAAGTATAAATCTTTACATGCTTCACACACACAAATAGCAATGTGTATCAATTGCTATCATGATCAGCCACCTATGTCCCATACACAGAAACCAATTTCATAAATGCTGCAATACAACTACAAGCTTAATAACCAAAATCAGCAGAACAAGAAAAGACACCAAACTTCCAAGAAACACATTTCTGTGCTAAAAAAAAATAACAATGGGGTCCAATCAATTGGACAATACCACAGAGTACTTCTGTTAGTCAGAAATGAGAATTATGAGCTTGGATTTCATAAAGGATATATAGTGTCAATTGGGAAACAAAATTAAAGAAGAAAGAAAAAACCCCCCCACCAACTTTTCCACTATGTTGAACTTTATTCCATGAACAGAACATGTATATGAACAATTATAATCAGGACTAAACCTAAACCAATAAAAGAAAGATTAGAATTCCCAAAGCAGCTAAAACCTTTTCTGAACCTTGATAATGTTGGTGCAATAGGCCACTATAACAGTACATCCTTCAAGGAGAATGAAGCCCATTCCCAAATCCTTCAAAACTGCAAATCAAATCATCAAATTCAACACTCTGCTCCAAATGAAAATGAATTGTATCAAAATGTATAAGGAAAGAGAAGAAGAGAATTTTGAAATTAAACGCAGAGATTTTACCTCTTCCTTACGGAGCAGGCTCAACAACCTTATACATATCTGGTGTAACTTCCTTCAACCACAATCCTGGAAATAGGGTCTGCCAAAAATCAAAGAACATGAGAAGGGGATCAATGGAACAGTGATATACCCAAATTAAGGGATCGTAAATTCAATCTGGAAATTGAAATTTTAGTCAATGTCGATTCAGAATTTTTATGTACTTACATCCAATTGTTTCTGAACAATTCGAGCTCTCTTCTTCGGTCGGCGCGGTGGCCGGTGACCAACCATCGCGTAGAAATCCTCCTCGATGTCATTTTTGGAAAGGGGCACTGAGAACTTCGCCCTCTCTCTCTTCTCGCCGCTCGCCGCCGCGCTGTTGCCGTCGTTTCTGTGAATCGGTGACTTCAGGGATGTGGCCGCTGCAGTCGACGGCCGCATCTGGGAGTACCCTGAATTGGGCCTGGGCGCATCAACCCTCAAGCCTTTCCCGCCGGCGCCATCACTTCCGGCGGCAAAGCCACTCACCGGCGTCTTACACGCAGCTCGCCTCGTTCTCAAATTCCACGGACAGTACGCGTCGCAATCCAAGGACGCTGGCGCAGGCGGCGGAGGTGGCGGGGGAGGCGGAGGCAGAACCGACGGCGAAATAGAGACCTCGCGCTCCTCAAGGCCGTCCTTGAATATCGCGTCTTTCATCTTATCCGCCGCCGTCTGGAGATCGAACATCACTTTCTGTCGCGTAGCTGCAATCCCGCCATCGTCGTCATCGACGAATCTTCGGTCACCGTGGGATGCCGGCGGAGGAGTGGGACCCACTCTGGTCGATCCATGCCCAAACTCAAAAGAAGAGTCGTTGTCTCTCTCTCTGTCCCTGTCCCGGTCTCTGGTGGTGCGGCGCTGTTGAATTGGATGGTGGTGGTGTTGATCAGAGGAGCCGGAGGAATTGTTGTTGAAGCGGTGAAGCTGCGAGATTTGGCCGTCGGAGTTGACCTTCATGCAGCGGAGAAATCGCTGATTCCCCCAGCGCAGACCGCAGGGCATGGTGAAATTGTGCAACGCCTTCGATCTCTCTGTCCCCATAGCCATGAAGATTACAATTCCATACCCACACTCGAAACCAAAATCTTGCAATTTCAATCGGACAAGAAATGGGTGTTGAAGCAGGGAAGGGTTTGTTTGCTAAACTTTTTAGCTATTTTAATTTTTCTTTTCTTTTTTTTGTTGGTTTTATTATGGCAAAATCGCCGGGAAGGGAACCTGCGGGCATTATATACGGAGGTGGAGGGGTGTTTCCGTCTTTTTACATTGGCTCTCTTCCCGTTCGGGAATTTTTGAGTCGGGTCGTAGCTGTGCTAAAGTGCGCGGGGTTGGGAGAGAGCTGCAGCTACACATTTTTAATAGTCGTAACACGACTTTCACTTAATCTCTATATGGGTTTCAATCATAATTAAAAGCGCTGGGGGTTAATTTTTCCGCCAACCACGTCGCTTAGCCCCTTTTTTTTTTGTTAAAAGCTCAAGAGAATGTTGTTTTTGGGTTTTAATCAGTGTTTTCATAACCGGACCGGTGACCAAACCGGACAAGGCACCGATTCACGGTTCAACCGGTCCAACCGGTTGGATTGGTGGTTCAACCGTTAAAATAATTTATACATATTTTTAATATTTTATATGTTAAATAAAATAAATATCCACTTATAAAATTAAATAAATACAATATAGTCATAAAATAATAACACAAAATACAAAAGAGACAAAATAACTCAATCAAAATAGGTTTTCTTTAATTTCTTCTTAGTTCTTAAGCAGTTAAGATTTTTTTTTTTGGAAAATAAGATTTTGGGTTTTGCTTAAAAAGACAAATAAAAATAAGTAAAAAAAAGAAATATTAATATTTTTTTAAAAAAAATAACCGGTTTAACCGGTTATGCCCGGTTTTGAGCGGTTCTGACCGATTTTGAGCAGGTTTGACCGGTTTTGACATGTTCAATCGTAAAACGGTTTTTTGGGTGTAATCAGACCAGTTCCATGACCGGTTCCCGGTTGAATCGGCCGGTTCGGTTCGGTCCGGTTCTGAAAACAGTGGTTTTAATCGTCTTTTAAAAATTAATTTTTGAAAATTGATGATTTTTAAAATCTAGAGAAATATAACATTTGTGTTCTTTTTAAATTTTTTAATAGAATGAATTTTAACTTTATAATGTAAAAAAAAATTATTGGGTTAAGTTAATCACAAAAATTTATATACAACGTTTTGCGGTGCGAAATATACTTAAAATAACATAAATTTACAGATCTTTACCGAATCGGGTCGGATTTGGATAATTTTTTTT
The DNA here is from genome assembly GCA_026898435.1 of Prunella vulgaris. Lineage (NCBI taxonomy): Eukaryota > Viridiplantae > Streptophyta > Magnoliopsida > Lamiales > Lamiaceae > Prunella > Prunella vulgaris. The sequence continues at coordinate 438,212 of JAPKLY010000111.1, read as the reverse complement.
TAAATTTTCGCACAAGCAAAATTCCAAATTTTTCGCTCCTTGTTTGTGTTACTATATAAGCAAATGCATGTTACAACTAGGCAAAATGTTTGTTACTACCAAACTAAAAATGTTATTTTTTTAAATGTATTCATTTATTTTCGTAGAAATAAATATTTTTTCATACAATATAAGAGCAAAATGTGTGTTATTATATGAAAAATATTATTTTTTCATAAATATTCATTTATTTGTATAGAAATAATCATTTTTTATAATAACACATAAAATAATAAAAATTATGTTACTACATGAATCAATATACCTAGCATTTAAGGGATGAATGGATTATGATTAACTTAAGAAACATATATTTTTCTTAACAAAAACTCATTTTATCCTACAGTAAAACATATTTGATCATATAGTAACACAAACTGAGAGCAAATATATGTTACAATTAAAATAAATGTGTGTTACTATCTTATAAAATATTGTTATTTTACATATGTTCATTTATTTTTATAAAATAAATAATTTTTCACATTATACAAGAGCAAAATGTGTTACCATAGAAACAAATATTTATTTTTATAGAAATAATTTTTTAAATATAATAGCACATATAAAATAGTAAAAAACGTGTTACTACATGAATCAATATACCTATATTTTAATGAGATGATGAATAAATTAAGAAACACATAATTATTTTTATGAAAATACATTTTGTCAAATAGTAATACGCATTTGTCCATATAGTAACACAAATTGAGGAGAAAATGTGTATTACTGTAAAATCAAAATGTGTGTTATATGTACAAATATTTATTTGTTCTTAAAAAATACTATATATTACTTATATTATACAGGTGGTGATTGGTAGACAATATTAAGGGTTACAAATTTTGTAAGTAAAATCTATATAATGTTATTTGGTAGAGCGTAATATAAAAGTCACATAAAATTAGTCCTAAAAAGCAATCTCACTTGATAGGGTGTAATATAGAGAGATAAAAAGTAATTTCATTTGGTAGGGTGTAATATGTAGATATATAAGAACAAAAGTTACTATTCAAGCCATACAAAATTGTAAGGTGTGGAAGGCAAGATAATTTATTACATTGTGAACAATGAAAAGGGTGTAATATGACTTCTTCTTTTACAGGGTCGGCAGTATATAAACCGGGTCAGTATAAAATTTGTATCCTCTACCAAGCAAGATAAGTCAACAAAAATTCATATTATATCTCTTATACCTTCTACCAAACACCTCCAAGGTATTAAAACATGTATTGCTATATTAACAACATATTATCAAAATAAATCAACAAAAAATTAAAAAACACATATTTATTCTTGAAGAAATATATATTGTCCTTATAATTACTTTAAAATTACAAAAAATTAATTTTTAAAGAATTAATAACACACATTTTGCCTTTAAGTAACACACATATTTGTCCATATATTAACACAGTTTGGGAATAGATTTTCTGAAATAAACACTGCACAAATTTTTCTTGAAATTTTTATTTGACCCGACTTGATCCAGTTAGGATCCACGAATTAATTTTGACTTGGAGCGACTCATAACTCATGAATTTTGAATTTATATTATTTTTAGTCTTCCACATAGTTAATTGACATGTTTATGTAGATTATTTCACTACAAAAAAACGGGTTTTACCGATCGATTTAGCGATCGAAAAATGGTCGCTAAACATATATACCGACCGAATTACCGACCGATCACGGTGGTCGGTAAAACTGTGGTCGCTAACGTTTATTGACAGAATTTCAAATCGATCGCTAATTTAGCGACCGTCTAAACGGTCGGTAATTAGTCGCTAAAAGAACCGGATTTTGACCCGTTTTGGAATGTTACCGACCGAAATATCGGTCGGTAAATATATAATTACCGACCGTTTAAACGGTCGCAACATATAATGTATATTATTTTTTAAATTTTTTTTCTATTTGGCGACCGATACGACGGTCGCTAAAACAATAATTATATTTTATAATTTTTTTATTTTTTATTTAGCGACCGCCATATCGGTCGGTAAATATATAAAATACCGACCGATTTTGCGGTCGGTAAATAATGATTATAATTTTTAAATTTTTTTATTTTTTTATTTAGCGACCGCGTAGTCGGTCGGTAATTTATATATTTACCGACCGATATGGCGGTCGCTAAATTTTGTCGTGAAAAAAAATTTGGGGCCAACGTGGTTCGAACTCAGGCCTCCAGCGTGGCTCAGCATGACTCGAACCACTTGGCCAAACCCCCAACATATTAGCACATGCACCACATCCTTTATTTGAGTCATAGATGGCTCAGATTAAATAGCCTAAATTTGCGCCTGTGAGGGGTCGAACACACGACCTCTGGGCGTCTCAGAGATGGCGTGACCACTCAGGCGCTTGTCATTATTGTTCATTTTTATGCAATTAATTGTATATAACTCCAAATTGAGTCACATTTTTTTTAAAACGCTTCTAATTAAATGAGTATTGTTTCTACTTTATTTATGTATATATATATTTCATTAAATATTATAATGTTAAAAATTTATTATTTAATATTACGAAAAATTATTAATTTGTTCATTTTTTTTGCAATTAATTGTATTTAACTCCAAATTGAGTCACATTTTTTTTTTAAATGCTTCTAATTAAATGAGTATTGTTTCTACTTTATTTATGTATATATATATTTCATTAAATATTATAATGTTACAAATTTATTATTTAATATTACGAGAATTTATTAATTTGTCCATTTTTTGCAATTAATTGTATTTAACTCCAAATTTTTTAGCCACGTTTTTTTAAATGCTTCTAATTAATTGCTTGTTGGTTCTAATTTGTTTATGTATATATATATTTCAATAAATATTATAATATTATAAATTTATTATTTAACATTACAAAAATTTATTAATTTGTTCAATATAAAAATACAAATACAATTCGTTCAAAAATTTTACTTTCTTTGGATTTTTTTTAATTACCTCATCCAAATAATTTCTTTTTTGTTTCTAATTTATTTATTTTAATATTTTTCAATAAATATTTATAACCATTCGAAACTAATTATTTTACACTACTAAAATTTAAACATTCAACCTAAGGCCAAACATTGAACATAAAATTACTCAATCTCAAATATAAAAACATCCAACATAAATAAAATTAATTGTTCAACAAAAAAAAACTACTCTGACGAATTAAAGTCGTCGGCGTCACCAAGATCGACGGCCTGCTCATCCTCATCCTCATCCTCATCATCCTCAGGTTCTTCTGGTGGAAGCTCAGGAAATTTCGGGACTTTCCAACCCATCGTTCTCGAGGCATTCTCAACCCAAGCCTTCATCATTTGTGTCAGGTCCTCTGTTTGCTTCATCCTATCTTTCATCTGCTTCCCCTTTGTTTGATATTTCTCCAATTTCTTTCTCACGTCGGAGAGTTGACTTTCTACATCGGAGGAGGGGTGAGAGTCGAGGGAATAGGAAGAGCTCCCCTTCTGGGATAGGCGGACAGCCTTACTGTGACTGTCCAATCCTATATACTTCCCCTTATTTGGTTTGACCAAATTCAAAAAAATTTGGTCCTCGTCAACAGGGGCGGGGGAAGGATTCTCCGGGGCGGGTGCCTACGCCGTCTGAGCCTCATCGAGGGTCTGTCTCATCTGATTCTGAAATTAAACAATAATCATAATTATAATTTAATATTAATTAGTATAATTCATAAAATAATTAATTAGAACAATAATTAATTATAATAAAATACATACGTGAAGCTCGGTGGTGCGGCCATAAATGGACTGTCCACCATCCCCAACCGGGTGAGCAAAATGCATCTTCTCGATGAGGGTGACTTTCCATCCGTATGCATGCTCCTGTGAGTAAAAAAAAAACTTTTTAATAAAGTAAAATTAATAAATTTAAGTGTGAGTATATTAAAAAATTAATTAAATACTTACAAAAGCGAGAGCATGCTCGTAAATCGTCCGGGAGCCTGCTCGATGTATGGCTATGCCTTGCCCGGTGGGGTCGCTCATCCTATTTCTTCTGGCCGCCTCGGCCCTCGCAACATGCTTTGGGTCTAGCCAATACTGGAGTAGTCCCTCCCAGATATTACGGCCCTCTTCGTCCGTCCCCATATTCTGACTGATCCCCTCATTCGTCCACTTGTCTTTCATCATGTGTACTAAGTCTTTCATGCGGTTCTGGGCTTTTTCGTAGAATAGACCACGCACCGCATTCTCGTGTCGCGGGTCCCACACGCAGAGCTTCTGTAATAAAATTCATAAAAAAACATATAAATTAAATTCAATAATAATTTTTAAATTAAATAAAATTAATATTATTACCTTATACTCTTCAAAAAATGCTTTCTTCTTGGACTCGGGAACTTTAGACCACCATCCCACTCCATAAGGCCAGACAACACTTTTCAGTGCATCCGTGACCAAGCTGGAAGCTTTATTACTCGGAACCAAGCTGCATAAATAATTAGGTATTAATATTATAAAACAATTATGTATTAATATTATAAAAAAACACTTACATTCCGTCAGACGGCTTTATTGGTTGCCGAGAAAGATTGATACCTTCGTTAAGAACTACTGGAGCCTGTTGCACTTCAGTTTGGAATGGATCTTCAAATTGTGCAGTGTCTCCTTTGGATGAAGTAGGAATTTCCACCAACGACCTTGCCTTGACCTTACACACTGTTCTTAAGTTCGGTTTGCCTGAAACCGGATACTTGCAGTAATATACCTGAGATGCTTGTGATGCAAAGATGAATGGGTCATATGCAGCTGGGTATTTTTTGTTGATCATAATATCAACAATCTTGTAGTTTGCATCGACTCTTTTCCCTCCTCGTCCTGGATCATACCATTCACAAAAGAACATAACAATTTTTCTCGAAGGCCACCCTGGATATTCCACTTCAACGACTTCTTGCAACACACCATAGTACTCGATCGGTGCTTCATTGTAATTTCTTCACATTTCAGAGATTTTTTTTAAGGTTGGGGGGTAAATTTTCTTGAATGAAAAGGAAAGAAAAGGGCAGTGGCTGTTCTATATTCGAAATTTAGCGACCGCAATTTTATATTTACCGACCGATATTTCGGTCGCTAAACATGAAAATCGAATTGGGCAATAATTGCCCACCTACCCGCTTTCGGGTTTTAATTTTAGCGACCGAAAAAGCGGTCGCTAATATTAAAATAAACTACCAACCGCCTAATCGGTCGGTAATATTATCAGTCAACAATTTACCGACCGATCCGGCGGTCGGTAAATTATTTTTATATTACCGACCGCTTTTTCAGTCGGTATTCAGTCGGAAAATTTAGGGTTTGACCATTAGATAACGTCGGTCGCTAATCGGTCGCTAATTACATAATTAGCGACCGACTTCAGGAGGTCGCTAAAAAATGATCGGTAAAACCCGCTTTTTTTGTAGTGTTTATAGGGGGTTAGAGTTATGATTTTAAAAATCTATTTTTATAATCCAAACTAGAATGAATTTTAGATTTTAAATTATTATAAATTTAGCTTTTTAAATTTAGAAAAGAACATGAGTAGGTATTATGTGAGAAATACTCACGGTAATAATTTCGTGAACGACATAATTTATTTCACGCAGTAACGACATATATAGCCTATATAGCCTAGGAAAACGCTCTCTAAAAGAATTTTCCCCAACCCAAGGTTCATCCCAAAATAGAGTACTTTTCCATCTTTCACTATCTTTCTCAAATTATTAAAAAACTAGCTCTCACCCACCTCTACTGCTTTTAGAACCCCACCCCACCAACCAGCAGGAGCAATCCCCCTACTTGTACCCGAATAACCCACCCCTTTTGCCCAAGAGATACCCCATCTTGACTCAATAACTCTAGCCTATAAACACTTCCTCTCTTCAAAAAATCATCAAACCCATTTCCCCAAAAGTGCCTTATTAAAACACGCAATATCTCTAACTCCAAGGCCCCCATCTTCCTTTGGTTTTCACACATCGGACCACTTCAGCCAAGCTATTTTACTAGCACTCTGAGTTTTT
>JAPKLY010000111.1:411010-424282 GCA_026898435.1 Prunella vulgaris | reverse complement strand
TAAAAAAAGTAATATTTTGGAGATAAAATCTCGACAAAAAAAAAAAACATAGTTAAAAAATATCTGATTAAGTGTTCGGATCTTTTTTTTTAAATGAGACCATTTCCAAAAATTTGAAAAAAAAAAAAAAAAGGATGGGAAGGGGAAGAGGCTGGGGTGTGAAACGATATATTGGAGTTCGAGACACTTTCTTATTGGGCCTTTTTGGACTCATATTAAGAAAATCGGCCCAACTATATACCCACCAATTTTATTAGATATTCCTATCCTATGTATTCACCCTATTTTCGACATATCTTTGAATGGATTGTTCCATCTCAAGAATGTATTCGCATCTTGATAATTTGAACCTAGAATCTAAAAATAAATATACTCTTAAAATCATAAATCCTCACCACTGGGCCAATCCCCAAGGCTCAATTTGGATGGGTGAATTTGAAATTCGTGAATTTCACTCACAAATAATCACTCTCTCCATGAATTTATAAATACTTAGATTTGAGTTTATGTTTAAAATGGAGGAATTATAAATCATTTTCAAAACCATGTCATTTATGAAATCTCTCCTCTCTGTTCCATTCCATCTCTTTCTCTCCTCACTTTTTCTCTTCTCTCTCATCTCCTTATAATTCTTAACTTGAAATATATGATTTTCTTGCATGTATTTAGGGGTGTGCATAATTCGGTTATTAACCGAAATCCGAACCGAAATTATTATATATTTAATAAACATTAATATATATATTTAATAAATAATATTTATATTTAATAAATAAATAATATAATATAAAAAACATAAACCTAAGTAAGTATAATATAAATATTTAATAAATAAATAATATAATTATATTTAATAAATAAATAATATAATATAAATAATATTTATATTTAATTCGGTTATTTCGGTTATAACCGAAACCGAACCGAAAATTTCAGTTTCGTTTATGTTTGGTTTTACATAAATTCGGTTCTATTTCGGTTACTTTTACCTCATTTCGGTTCGGTTTCGGTTCTTTTAATTCGGTTCGGTTCAGTTACCGAACCGACAGTTGCACACCCCTACATGTATTTTTTATTAAATCCATTCATTTTCAAATTCATCCATCCAAATGATGCCTGAAATTATATATATTTATAATATAAACGGAATTCTGAACTATACAAAATCTTTCTTCAATATTACTATTTCATCAAAACTAATAATTTAATTTATGAATTCAAATGTTAGTTTGAAGGTTATCCATCATTCTTTCTAAGCCGTGGTTAAACCAAGTCTCTTAATTCAGTAATTCATCTCTTTTGATTTTTGTTTTGAATAAATATCATTTTTCTTTATAAAAATTGAACATTGTTCAATTATTTGGATAGTTCATAAGTGATTATTTATATTGAGGGGTGAACTATGAAGGTCAAAATCGACAATTCTGGATAATTTTTTTGGGTATAAGTGGTTCAAGGCTGCCTTAGGCGCCTTTTAGGCGGTCCTAGGTGTCCCTAAATCTGTATTATTATCTTTTTTTTTTTTAAATTAAAAAGACAGTCTAGGTGCTAGGTAGCCAGAAAATGACCAATTATCGATTTTTTACTTTTGCACCCTTTTTAATATGTAAGGTAAAAAATTTATATGAAAATTGTTCATGATAAGCTTATCATGAACCAGTTTTAAAGTATCAAACGTTTGATTAGAAATACCAAAAATCTCATCAGAAGTATCAAAAACTTGGGTCAATAATATTGTATTATAATTGTTATTGGTTTTATTGGCTCTACCTTTTGATACTCTTAATGAATATTTTGGTATATTTAATTAAATATTTGATACTTTAAAATAATTTTATGATAAATTTATTATAAACAATTTTTGTATAAAACCTATTATTAGTGCAAATGTTCATTACAAGTAAGCGGGACCAGTTGGGCTACTTCTCTTCTAAATATGACACTCTTTAAGGCATCTGTGATAGCCCTAGCCCAGGCCCAGCAGAAATGCACTACCAATGTTGAGACTCATATCTTAATTAATTTATTTGGATATTTATTCTGTAATTTTTTTATTTTTTTTTGTAGATTTCCTCCTTATTATAGAGTCTAAGATATTTAATATTCTGAAACAATCAAAATGTTTTTACGAAATGAAAACACTGAATTCTGAAATGTTTTCCAATTTTGCTTTAACATACACCGTCTTTTATTTGTTCAAAGTTTTGATTTAAGTATTCTATCTGCTACATTTATAATATATATGTACTTTTTTATTTGCAATTTGTGCAACACTTGCTTCAGCTTTGCAATTTGAAATATCTGATAATTTTTTATCAGCAATTAAATGACATGATTGTTAAATATGCCACGTACATAGACACTAGGTAAATATCAACAAATGAAATTATAGTTTTATAACTAGAATAACTTCTTTAAACTACCTTTTCATCTGTAGAAATATAACTTAAAAATATATTTTGAAGACGTTATTATTTTTAAAAAGTAAAATTTTATATTGGTGTGCATTTCAGGCAGCAGCGCCATTAGTTTTTGCCAAAAAATATTAGATATCTTAAATTATAAAATATAAAAAGATAGTGTATTAAATTGTAAAGAAATAAATTCATATTGTAATTGATAAAAATCATAAAATTTATAATTTATTTTGCAATTAACCCTAAAAAAACATCTGCTGAACAATATTTACTACTTTCAATTGACAGTCAATACTTTTTTCGTTGTATACGAAGTAATATTTTTATTATATATAATAATACATGTTGAACTCTCACATTTATGTAATCTTTTATGTAAATTTCACTCAAATGAATAGAACGGATTACATTGGTTTAAATAGGAAAAGAAAGCTACTAGAATATTCTATGATTGTAGCTAACAAACTAACCGAATCTTATGCTAACAAACTAACATAATCGGTAGACTATAGTGTAGGCCAAACTAATAGAATTGGTAGACTGTAGTGTTGGCCATAATGTTGAGCAGAGTAATACTATAACATGCACCCGTTGGCTATGGACCACCTTTTAGAAGTAAGCCAAAACGGGAACACAAGCTGCGGAAACGTGAAGGAGAAAGCGGTTTTGTAAACATATCGGCCGGTTGATCTTCCGAAGAAATAAAGCGAACATCAAGAAGACCAGCTTGAACTCGTTCTCTGAGATAGTGTACATCAATTTCAATATGCTTGGTGCGAGAGTGTAGAGCAGGACTGAAGGAAAGAGACACAGCCCCTTGATTATCACACCACAAGAGAGAGGGTGATTGCAGAGGAATATGCAACTCACTAAATAAAAAAGAGATCCAAGTAAGGTCAGTAGTAGTGGAAGCAAGGGACCTATACTCAGATTCAGTGCTGCTGCGGGCCACAATTGATTATTTCTTGGAGCTCCAAGAAAGCAAATTAGGGTCAAGCATAATGCAGTAACCGGACGTACTTCTTCTATCATCAAGGTTTGAGGCAAAGTCTGCATCAGAAAATGCCTGCAACTGAAAGTTAGAAACATGTTTGAATGATAAAGCACAATGTAAAGTACCTCTCAAGTATCTCAGGACCCTTTTACAAGCATTACAATGATTGATGGTGGGTTGAGCAAGGTACTGGCTTAATTTGTTGACACTAAAGGCAATGTCAGGTCTTGTCACAGTGACATATTGAAGTGCTCCAATCAAGCTACGAAAAAGAGAAGGTTGGGAGAATAAAGGGCTGTCATGCTTAGAAAGTTTAAGACTAGGACAAGCAGGTGTTGGACAAGAATTGCAAGAGGACAAGTTTGCTTTGTTTAACAGTTCTTTAATGAACTTGGACTGAGAAAGAGTGATGCAGTTAGAAGATGAAGAGGTCTCAATGCCAAGAAAGTAATTCACAGTGCCCATGTGTTTAAGAGAGAATTGATGATGTAGAGTGTTTATCAGCTGAAGAATGATCTCATCATTGTCACCAGTAATTAATATATCATCCACATAAACAAGAATGAAGAGCATGCTGTCACCATTCATTTTGTAAAAGAGACAGTGGTCCAACTTGGAATGATGAAAACCAAGAGAAAGGAGAAAATCTCTTAGTGTATCATACCAAGCTTTCGGGGCTTGTTTTAACCATAAAGTGCCTTAACCAACTTGCAAACATGAGTAGGCTTGGAGCTGCCACAAAACAATCCGGCTGAGTGATATAGACTGTTTCTTTCAACTGGCCATTCAAGAAGGCATTATTGATATTCATTTGCTGAATTTGCCACCCTTTAGTAACTGCCAAAGAGAACACAATGCGAAGAGTAAGGGGCTTGAGGACAGGTGAGAAGGTCTGGAAGTAATCCACACCAGCATTTTGTTGAAATCCCTTGGCAACAAGCCTTGCTTTATACTTATCCAATGAGCCATCCTTATTGTATTTGACCCTGAAAACCCACTTGGTGGTAATAGGAGTGATATCAGATGAAGAAGGGACAAGATCCCATGTATGATTTTTTAGGAGGGTTGTATACTCAGTGATCATGGCCTTTTTCCACTCAGGATGAAGAAGGGCCTGGGAGGCTGTATCTGGTTCAGGGATAAGGGTCAAAGAGGAGGAAGATAGAAAAGATTTAGGTTTTGAATATACCACTTTTGGATCTGGTAACCATATGATGAGTAGGCTGGGGGAGAGGAGGAGGAGCAGATGTGGCCATAGAAGAGTGTTCACTAGAATCAGTGTCAGATGGATGCAAAGGGGAGTATGTGGAAGGAAAATTAATGGGTGAAGAATGTGTAGATGGAATAGTTGGAGAAATATTTGGACACGGTGTAGGACTCAAGGTAGGAGGTTGTGTAGGAACAAAGGTAGGAATAGGAGTTGACTGAAATGAATGAGAAGGAGCAGAAGGTGCAGTAGTCATAAGTGCAGAATATGGAAATACAAGTTCATCAAAATCTACAGTATTAGAGATATAGACTCTACCAGATGGATGCAAGCACTTGTAACCTTTATAATGTGAACTATACCCTAAGAAAATGCACTGGGATGATCTGAATTGCAACTTTGAAGAGTTATATGGCCTTAATAAAGGAAAGCAAGAACAACCAAATACTTTAATGAAAGAGTAGTCAGGTTGTTTGTTGTATAATTTCTGAAAAGGAGAAACATTATGCAGAACTGGTGTAGGAAGTAAATTGATTAAAAACACAGCACTAGAGAAAGCATCCCACCAAAATTTCATAGGCAAAGATGATTGAGCAAGCAATGAAAGTCCCATTTCAGTTATATATTGATGCTTCCTTTCCACAAGACCATTTTGTTGGTGTGTGTGAGGACATGAATGCCTATAAACAGTCCCATGTGTAGTGAAATAAGAATGTAATGAAATGAATTCACCTCCCATGTCAGATTGAAAGCATTTAACATATTTATTAAATTGTCTCTCAACAAAGGCAACAAACTGAATCACTAAATGATTAACCTCAGACTTATTTTTCAAGGGAAAAATCCATGTGAATCTTGTGTGTTCATCAATTAGAGACAGGTAGTATCTAAAGCCATCAGAAGAAGGTGTTGAGGAAAGACCCCATACATCAGCATGTACAATGTCAAAAGGAAATGAAGCATGAGTCATAACAGAAGGAAAAGTAGACTGGTGCATCTTGCCAAGTTTACAAGCATTGCAAAAACTAACATTCATTGAACTAGGAATCTTCAAACATCTTAGTACAGAATTCAAAGTATTCAAACAATGATGACCAAGTCTACAATGCCAAAGATCAGCAATAGAAGCTTGTTTATTAGACAAAGCAGAAACAGAAGCAACATTACAATTGAAATCAGCAGACATAGAATCCCTTTTCAAGGCAGCAAGATTAGTTGATATAAGCCATCCTTAAGCAGTCCTTTCAATAGTGTTCGTTTGGAAATCTTATCCTTAACAAGACAAAAAGTGGGATGAAACTCAATAAAGGCATCATTATCATGCAGAAATTGAGAAATGCTCAGAAGGTTCCTAGTTATATCAGGAACATGCAATACATTTTTTAGAACCAGATTTTTATCATTATGCATGCTACTAATGCCTAAGGAACCTTCATGATAAATGGGAAGAGATGCACCATTACCAACAGTAAGAGAAGACATTATAAGGAGAGGACAAGTGCATATTTCCTAGGGAGGATGTGATGTGGTGTGTAGCACCACTGTCAACACACCAATCAGCACCAGAAGAGGGAGAACCAGAAGTGGATGCAGAAGCTGATGAGATGGTGTTAAATTGAGGTGCATGAGCAGATTGAAACATGAAAGGATTAGGAGTAGCAATGTAGGCAGAAGGAATAGGGGAAGAGTGTGAATATGCTGAGGGAGTAGATTGAGGAGTAGTGATCTGAGATAAATGAGGAAGATTTTGTTGATTAGGGTATTCAAGACCAGGAAAAGAATGATCGAATCTCTTGAAACATTTTGCAGCAATATGATTTGTTTTGCCACAAATTTGACAGGGCACTTTGTTTTTGTTGTAGAATTTGGGTTTGCCCTTAGATTTATCACCAGTAAGAGTAGATCTATTGCTTTTAGCTGCAAAATTAGCAGAAGCAGGAGCTGAGGAAGATGAGGATGATGGAGGAAGAAGCTAGTTAGTAACAGAATTGAGGATGCGCATTTCATGTGTGTGAAGAATGGAGTGAATTTCAGAAAAAGAAAGCATGTCAGGACGAGTGGTTAGATTGACTACCACAACATCGTAATCAGAACATAAACCACCAAGCAAGTTCATGATCAAATCGTCATCAGAAATTGATTGCCCTGCAGCATAAGAGCGTCTGCAATTGCTCTGAGTTGAAGTACATACTCATCGACAGTAGAACTACCTTTCTTCAGAGTTTGAAGCTTAAATCGTAAATTAATCACCTGAGCTCTAGATTGTGACTGAAACAATTCATCGAACACCTTCCATACCTGAAAGGAATGGACACAGCGATTGACATAACCCAACATAGATTCAATAATCGAGCTGAGAAGCCAACTTAAAATGAACTGATCCTTGCGATGCCAAATATGAGCATCATCATTCAGCTGAGGAACACCGTGATCATCAATGGTGAGGATAGCAGAAACATCTGCATCAGTGCAGAAGAGAAATTTATCAAAATCGTGGGCACGAACCGTGGCAAGAACTTGAGAACGCCAAAAACGGTAGTTCGATCGATCCAAACGAATGGATAGAGTGATAAAGGATTTAGGCAGAAGAGAAGGATTAGAATCCATGATAAGAAGAAGAATCAGAATCAACAATCAAAGCCAGAAGATCAACCCAAAACCAACCGAAGAAATGAAGGTAACCGACTCATGAGATACCATGTTGAACTCTCACATTTATGTAATCTTTTATGTAAATTTCACTCAAATGAATAGAATGGATTACATTGGTTTAAATAGGAAAAGAAAGCTACTAGAATATTCTATGATTGTAGCTAACAAACTAACCGAATCTTATGCTAACAAACTAACAGAATCGGTAGACTATAGTGTAGGCCAAACTAACAGAATCGGTAGGCTGTAGTGTTGGCCATAATGTTGAGCAGAGTAATACTATAACAATACATTCAATTATTATTTTGTACTATGATCCAAAAAAATTTGATTGGATAAAAATCTATAATTAAAAAATTGGTCCAATTTGCATCATTACACAACTACTAAACCGAAAATATTCCTCTTAGAAAAACTAAAGAATTCTCTCATTATAATCTTCAAGGCTTTATAATGTAGTAATACTTTAAAAAAAAAAAATCAGCGTTCACATGATTTTTTTTTCCGTAGAACAACGTCCTAGTCGTTGAAATTTTTTCTGAATATTTTTATCTAATGGTTCATTTGGTTCGTAAGATAAAAGTATCTATTCAAAAAAAATATGCATGTTTTTTACGGATAGATATTTTTATCTTACGAACCAAATGAGCCCTAAAAGTATATATAATGACTCGAATTAATTTCAGTTATTATTTATTAAAACAAAAATAGAAAAGGTCTAAAATCAATTTTCCACCAGTAATATATCATTTATTTCAATTTGCAACATGTACTATTTTTTTTATCAGATTGCAACCGATCTGTACTAAGAAGAATTTACAAAATGCTACCTAACGTTAATTTTTGTTCTTTATCTTTTTGGCAATGCTATATTTGTTAAGATTATACTAGTCATTCCACATTATTCATTTACTTAATTTATATTATTATAATTATTAATAATAAAAAATTAATGTTAAAAAAATCTAATTTCTATAGAACGACGATAACATAATTGGAATTCGATTTTTAACCCCATGGAAGAAATACGATTTTTTTACAGGCATCGATTTTTATGTGGCAAAAAATAAATATAAATAAATTATTGATATAAATTGACGAATATAATCTTGAAAAATATAGCACTAACAAGAAAAAAGAGTAAAACTTAAGTATAGATTGCAATTAGTCAATTTTTTATAATACCGATTGCAGTTTGATAAAAAAATTAGTACGAGTTGCAGATTAAAATAAGTGATATAGTATAGATGACAAATTGATATTAATCCTTAATCTTCTTAAGTTTAGTATAAAATTCATGATGCATATCAATAATTTAGTAAGATATATATCCAAATGCTAAGGTCAATATATATATATATATATATATATATATATATATAAAACAAAAGTCCCAATTAACTATTTGATTTATAATATTCTCCGTGTGAGATTTCACTACAACAAAAAATGGCTTTCCGGACACTGAAAAGTGTCCCGATTTGTACTTTGTTGGGGCACATATAATTTTAGAGGCACTTATTACATGTGCCTCAAGGTGTAGTGTCCCTAAAGAATTAGGGGCATTTTTTAAGTGCCTCTATACCAATGACTCTCTAGACATATATATATGACCCAAGTTTTATTTTTTGAGGCATATGTGAATGCCCTTTAAAAGGCTTTGAATTCTAATGATAAGTATATCAGGACACTTATTTGTGTCTTTAAACGAAATGTACAGACACTTATTTATGTCATTATATTAACATTGGGGCACATAATGTGTAGTATTAAAATTGTGCATGCCCCTAAATTATAGTCATAAGGCACTTATGTATACATAAGAATGCTTATTTGTGCCATAAAATGAAAGATAGGGGCACTTATATATGTATAAGAACGCTAATTTATGCCCTGATATGAAATATTAGGGCATTCATATATATATATATATAAGAACACTTACTTTTGTCTTAATACAAAATATTGGGGCACTTATGCATGTGTAAGGACACATTCTTTTGTCTTAATATAAAATATTGGGACACTTATATGTATATAAGAACACTCAAATGAAATATTAGAATACTTATGTGTCTTCAAATAAAATTTTAGGTCATTTATTTGTGTTTTTAAAAGAAATATCGGGACACATTATGCATTCCTAAATTAAATATCAAAGGGCACTTAAATGTGTTTTAAAATGATATCTTAAGGCATTTTTTTGTGCATTTAAATTAAATTGGAGACACTTTTATGTGTATTATAAAAAAATTTGTGCCCCCAAAATTTAAATCAAGGCACTTATATATAGCTTGTATGCTAGATCAATGTGTCTCTATTATGAAAAATACAACTAGATTCAAGTATTTCTTAATAATATCATTCATATAAAAAATCATAAACAATTTATGTCAAATAAAAATGTACTATAAAATTTATAATGTCATATAATAACTAAATATCAAGCAATTCAAACTAGATGTAAAACTCATCTCTTATCAATTATGTCCAAACCACACAAAAACAACTAAAGAGATGTATATTGTTGTTCCACAAAATACGAAAAAAAATCCCACTTAAATTGTGAAGATCCTTTGTTCTTGTTCCACAAATTCTTCCATCAATTTTCATCATCGTCCAAGACAATCTGCGTATTGAATAGAGACAAAAAAATATTATAAATCAACAAGTTAACTCAAAATATAGATATCTTCAATAATAATGCTTCGATACACAAATAAAACTTAATTTTTTTTTATTATTGGTAGTTTACTAAAAATCTATCATGTACATAGACCTTAAATCTCTAACCACATCCTTAGTTTGAAAACTCAAATTATTCTACTGAAACAAATTTATACACTTATGTACTAAACTAAAAAAAGACAAGCCAATTAAGACCAAGAAAGGTAAATACTTTCATATTCCAAAAAAGGCTATAAATGGAAGTATACCAGAGTAAAACAGAGCCTCTTTGGACAACACATCGGCTAATTTCGAGTACAAGAGCATAAACCTTACAGCCATTGGTAAGTTCACCCATGTTTTCAAGAAAGGTATAATTTCAGCACTTGACCCTTTTGCTGTCACCACTAAGACGTCCTTTGTATCTCTTAGGATTGTGTAATTAAATAAAATACAGAAGAACATCATCCCAAGTGGTATGATTTTCTTGAAAATGACCATAACAAGAGAAAAGAAGTTACCAGTGACAAAGGCCAAGCGACGGTGATCCAATAGAATCTCCAATTAATTGCATAAGATCAGAAGGATAAATCAACATTTCTTCAGCCCTCAGAATAGATTGAACAACTACCTCACAAATAATGGGCCCAAGGTCTCTACCATTTAGTATAACACCACCTATTGCTCTCAAAATTCCAATTGCAACGGTCTCATTAACATTACCAAGACTTTTCAATTTTACATATGCTCCAACCTGAAATTTATGGTCTCGTTAATAACAAAATTGACACATGTATAAATTGATATTCATGTAATAATTTAACTTCGTTTGTTTACCCTTATAAGAGTTGGACGACTAATTCCTGTAGAACTTTGATGGTTTGAAGATGAAACCGGTGCTCTTTCTGATTGTGATATTGTATGCACCAAAGCTGCCAACTCTTCAACTTTTTCTTTCAATGCTCTTATTTCTTCTTTCTCTTCCATAGATTTTCTATAAAGTGCATCACGACTGGTCTCCCACCATATATATCAGCTGGTTTCACTCCCATATCATACATGCGTAATCGTCCATCTTTATCCTTGCCCATTATCTTGGCAAAAGTATCATCAGGATCACGCACCATATCAAAATTACTTGAATTTTCATCATTTTGTGTAGCTAGCTCTTTCATCTTTTCCTATAACAAGAGAAATATGATAAGTGTGTTAAAATTAATTAAGATATCATGTTATAAATGAAAGAAAATTAATTTTTATTAGAATATATGTTAACTTACAATTGCCTCTTGAACTGCCTCACTCATGGCCGACCCATCTGAAGTATTACAACACCTCTCGAATAACTCAGCTCTAGTGGGATACCTACCCATATGTTCATTCTACAATAAATTGTGTCCAATATTACAGTAAGTTTATGGTATTAGAATTTAACATATATATAATTAATTTTATTGGACAAATTATAGTAAAAAGTTGGTTTAACTCTTGATTCTATGAAAAAGAAGAGGTATGCAGATTCTAAGGAAAATATTATTTCCCTACAGTTAGGTGAATCAATAAGATTTGTTCTAAAGAACCAAATCCAAATCGAACCCCAGAGGCAGCTTATCACTCCATATAAACAGTACCTAAAATTACAAGCAGAATCCCTCAAATTATGAAACACAAAATCAAGAAGAGTAAATCCATCCAGCTAGTAAATATAGTCATATTTCACCACCCAGTAAGTCACAGCCAAAACAGATTCATCAGCAAACATCAAACAAAGAAGAACACAACATCACAGCTGAAAAAGTGTCTGATACTAATTCCCAAACATCAAAACAGATTTTTCATCAGCAAACTTAACACAACATACCAAACATGATAGTAAAACTCACATTCAAGATATGCAGCTTTCTCCACAATCCTCTCAAGAGTATCATAAACCAACTTACTGTCCACCAAGAACTTCAAATACCCCTCAATTGTAGGGTCCCACCTTTCAATAGGCTGCCCCTGCGGATATCTTCACTCTGATAATCAATGGATCCTGTAGCTGTGCCGGAATAAGTTACAACTGCTGAAAGTACTTATGATGTCATATGAAGGATCAAAGTTTGTCAGCTCTAACACTCCCCAAAATCTGGATATAATATGCATCAAGCTTCGTTCAAATATAACTTATGATGTTGATCGTTTTGTATGTGATTGACTTTCAGAGTACTTATGCATAAAAATATATGATATTTGAAACAGAATATCACAAGCTTTAAGCATTAATTCCAACTTATTGTGCCAATAGAAGTGTGTACCCTCATCTTCAACCTCAGGCACTTCTGGTTGTATTATGGGTAGGATCGAATAATAATTCCATGCTGCACAACGTCTCAGTTTCAAGAAATTCAGTTATTTTACGAAATAATAAATAACCATCTGCTCACAATAACTATACTCCATCCTGCTATTTATGTTTGATTAGGGTGTCTTTTTAATGTAGAAACAGTCTGGGATAGTAAATACGAAGAGAAGGGTGTAAAATGTAGGGCTTGCCCGATTTAACGGCCCACAAACTAGACAGGAAAATGACAAAAGTTCAAGAACCTCCCAATCAAGGTGCAACTTCATATTTAGTGAGGATGCATTTCAAGAAAGGTAATTCATTAGCTTGTATCTTCTGTCACTGATAAACATGAACAAGATAGAGCAGCAAGATTGGACTAATGCCATTATGAAAACCATCTCATTCAATCATATATATATATATATATATATATCTCAACCGTCACGTCTCCAGATTGAGTTTTGATACGCTTATTGAGAGACGAGTGAAGTGAAACCCTATGATTCCAAAAAAGTATTCAAGCGGCATATTGTGAAACAACATATTATAAGAATTTCAGATTTTAAAGTTTAATTTGATTAATGTTATTCATTTTGGATTTGGATGCTAGTCTTCATTTAAATGTTCTGACTTATATCATTATATCAGCTTAAAATATTTTAAAAAATATAAATTTAGAGTCCTTTTAAAAATTAATCTTATCATTCAGTGTTGGACTGTTTTTTAGTAATTTAGTTAATGAAATTTCTTCTTTTATGAATAAAAAAATAGCTCCATTTAAAATTATATATATATATATATATATATGAGTTTAAAACATGAATTGAAAACCTTATGCTAAGAATTCAAACTTGCATCTATTGTTAAATTAATCTAATGATAATCACAAATTTTGTTGATTAGGTTTTAAAAAGTAAATACAAAATAAATGTCATTTTTGTGACCTAATAAATGATTAATCTCAAGATTAGAGAGACCTGACGAGATCGGAAGAGCGTCAGGTCTCTCT
>JAPKLY010000111.1:332588-410910 GCA_026898435.1 Prunella vulgaris | reverse complement strand
ATGTCATTTTTGTGACCTAATAAATGATTAATCTCAAGAATTGTGAATTCACTAATAATTAGCAGAGAATTCATTTCAAGTCAAAAATATTTTTTTCATTTGTATGGATTGATTGATCATTCAGAAATTATTAATATTTTAAGAATTATAAATTTAAAATCTAAAAAGAATATAAACACTATTAAGTTCCAAGCCTACATATCACTTGATTAACTTTTAGGGAAAAACATTTTTAAATAATAGAAGGTCACAGCTAGAAAAACATGAAGCTACAAAACTGGATGATGCTAAGGTTGCATTAGAGGGGAGAGTAAATGCGGCCACCAGAAACATTCAAGTGATTGTGCCTACACTTATGACTTGGCTAGATAATGCCAGTAAGATTCAAGCAGAGCAGAAAGGAATTGAGGCTGAAATTGGAAAGTGGGAAGTGGTTACTTAGCAATGAAGTCGCATTTTGTACTAAGCAGAAAAGCTACCAAGATGGCTAAACATATGAAAGAGCTTCAAGGTCATGCCAACTTTGGAGAAATATGTCATCCTCCTCCTCCCCTGGCAGTAGCGGTGGCACCAATTCCTCACAGGCAGACTTACGAGCTTCAATCTAGAAAACATCTTGAAGATGATATCATGTCAACTTTGAGAGAGAAGAAGGTGAGGGTAATGGGATATGTGGGATGGGAGGAGTCGGGAAGACAACAATGGCAAAAAAAAATCATGAGCAGAGCCAGTGGAAAAGCCTTATTTGATGAAATCGTGATGGCAGTTGTAAGTCAACCAGTAGACATGCTGAGAATTCAGAGAGAAATAGCTGAATCACTCGGTTTGAAATTGGAAGTTGGAACCTTACCAGCTGGAGCAAATCTATTAGGCAATAGACTAAGGAATGACAAGAGTAAACTCATAGTGTTGGATGATCACGACATGAAAAACGATACACTGCTTTCAATACTATACAAAAACTTTGAAAGTCGATCACATACAAAACAACCAACATCATAAGTACTTTCAGCACATAAAACTTACTTCACATATATGCATCAAGCTTCGTTCAAATATAACATAAAAATCAGATAAAAAAATTGTACTTCACCACCCTAATCACATTTGATGTATCAACAAACTTACTGATCATTGACTAGCATCTGCTCAGCCTTCCTCACTACAAGCAGCAAATCATAGACCTCGGTCAGATAAGCTCCAACGCCCAAATTCAACTTAACAGGTCTCTGATCTTTGTTGTAAGCAACAGTAACCTGTTCCATTTACGATCGGAGATCCAAACATATCAGCACAGATTTAAGAACAGAAAACAAAACACGATAGAACCTTAATTGAATGATATTACTGAAAAGAACACTAGAACTATATCATAATTGATTGCAATCACTCCCAAGACAATAAATGAAGAGAAAGGGAAAATCAAAGACCTAATGTTTCCAAAAACTACAATCCACACAAATCATCAAAGAAAATGCAAGGAAATTGGACATGTTCGTCACTCCAAGATGTTGATATTGCAAATCATCGACATATTTACCACCAAGGGCTTCTCCGTACAGGAAATGGTCGCTCTCAGCAGCGCACACACCCTCCGGTTCTCCCACTGCTCCGAATTCGCAAACCGGATCCTCAATTACAGCAAAACCGCAGATCACGACCCGACAATGAACCCGGATTACGTTCAGGGGCTCCGAAAGCTCTACGCTAACTACTAGAAGGATCTGACGATCGCAGCGTTCAACGACCCGATGTTGCCCGGGAAATTCGATAACACGTAAATCTGTAGAGAGGATTGGGATTGCTGGCAACAAATCTAGCTCTGTTGTTTGACGGCGTGGATGCGTACCCGGCGAATCAGACAAAAAACTCACCACGAATAACTGTGAATACATTAAACAAACAAATAACTCAAGAGAGATATACAAAAACTCACCGCGAAATAACAAGAGACTGGAATTGGGGACTCCTGCTCAGAAGCCAGAAATCAGCGACTCTAATTTGCTCTAATCGGGGACTCTAATGGACGGAATAGTGAGCATGATTGGAGATGAAAATTGGGCATAGTGGATGAAAAAATACTGGGAGGGAGATCAGAATTATGGAAGGAAAAATGAAAAGTGTTGGGTGGAAGATGAAGTGAGCCCTAATTTCTTCACGCGGGAATAAAAACCGGGAATAGTTTTAAGTGATAATAATTTTGATAATAATTTATTTAAGTGACCAAACATTAAAATTAATTACCAAACTTGATTAAGTGTCTCAATCACAGTAGTTTGAGACATTTATCCAAAAATGCCTCAAAAAAAGTGTCGCAATATTTAGTTTTTGTTGTAGTGTTTGTTGCTTACCATGCCTGTGTCTTGTAGATATAATGGGGCGGTTTCTGAATCATCAGTTTAATAAGTGGTCTATTTAAGTAAATTTTATTTTTATATTTGACTAAGGAAAACAAGAATATATATATATATATATATATATATATATATATATAAAATTGAGTACTAAAAGAAGCATCATTACGAGGTGGAGCTTTAGTTTAATGGAGGGTACTTAGTACGTAACACACCTAAGAAGCTTATTCATTGGTTAATTTAATTATATACTCCAAAAACAAGAATCTTGGCCATCATTACTCATCAGATCCTACCCATCTCAAACAAATAAACATGTACATCAAATATATATATATATATATATATATTAAAATTTAACTCATTTCTATTATGCATAATTGATGATAGAATTATTGGGTGGAATCTATTGATATATATATAGGTGTATAATTATCAACAAATTCAAAAAGAAAATTACATTTTTAACCCATACCCGAGCACACACATATATATAATTATTATTTTTATAAGTATGTTTTATATTTACATAGAAAGATGTAATTGTGCAAACATCATATTTTTTTCCGTGTTCATAAAAATTTAAAATTAATTATTCCTACTATAAAGCATACTGTGATTCATCAACAATTAACACATTTGGACATTATTCATGATGAGTGGAGTAGTAGTCCCAAAACACACACATGCGCACACATAGGAGGAAGAAAGTAAATTAAATATCCATGAAATGAAACTCATATATATATATATATATATATATATAAAAGTATGTGTCTTGTGAACTCGAGTTCACATGATCTTCTATCACTGTTATATGTAGTCACTATCACTATTACTCATATATACTATCACTGTTATAAAAATATACTTAATTTTTTAACAGTGATAGTGTATATGAATAACAGTGATAGTGAATATGCATAACAGTGATAATTGATAACCCGAGTTCACCGTGAAATCGGGTTTATACAAATTTTATATATTTATGTTGAATAATGAATCATGCATGCATGCATGCATGGGTCACATGAGTCATGAAGGGGGATGGGGTACACATGAGGAGATGGACATGATTGCCACACTTTGAGGAAGCTAGCTAGCTATCTTGGTCTCACTCACCAAATATGTTTAAAAAAATGTCAGACAAAAGCTAATTAAACTCTGAATTTTCAGAACAAGATTGGTCCCTTTACCTTTTAACTTCTATATATGTACATAAAACTACATTGGAAGATGACTTCTCTCTACATATTTATATGTCCCACCCACCCACCACCCCTACACAAAAAACTTAAAAGTGTAGGGTAGGTTCTTGATTGAGTACATGAAAGTGGCTGTCTGAATCATATTCAATGCACTGATCAAGGAAAAGTATATATAGGGTGGGTCCCATGTTAACAGCTTGATTTTTTTTGTATGAGAAGAAGAAAAGTTGTGGAATAGGATTGGTTTAAATCTTCCAATTTTAAGCTTGTAAATGATCTTGAGTCAATTTCTCACTAGTCCCGGCCATGTAGTTGAGCATGACAATGCAACATTGCAAATTGCTCCCCGTCCCGCTATATGTCGCTCGCACTTTTTGAGCACACAAATTAAGGTAAAAATAAAAAAGTACAAGTGATGTGATGAAAAAAATAAAAAAGTATAAGTGATGTGATGGAGAAAAGTAAAAAAATAATTAAAATAGTGTAAAAAATATTGAAAATAATAATAAAGAAGTGAATAGTAATTTTCTCAAAAAAGTAAAAAAGCAAATGAACAATATATAATGGGACAGACGAAAATAACAACATGAGCAACTTATGGTGAGACGGAGGGAGTAATATATTGGAAGCGTAGTGACAAATATAATAGAAATGTGCAGACTAAATACAATTAAAAA
This sequence comes from Prunella vulgaris, assembly GCA_026898435.1. Classification (NCBI taxonomy): domain Eukaryota; kingdom Viridiplantae; phylum Streptophyta; class Magnoliopsida; order Lamiales; family Lamiaceae; genus Prunella; species Prunella vulgaris. The sequence goes on along the minus strand of JAPKLY010000111.1, from coordinate 406,671 downwards.
TATAAAATAAATCTATTAATAAAAAATTAAAATAAAATATGAGGATTAATATAAATAAAATATATATGTGTTATACGAATAATTAAATGTGATGAGTAAATGAATATAAAATCCGTACATGAAAATTGTTGAACAATATTTTAATAATTAATCCAACATTAATTAATTCATGTACAAATATGTCAAAAGATATCTACCACTTTTTAGGTTAAGTGCACAAGTTTTCAAATCTGCCCCTTTCTCTTTTTCACCCAAAGATGGACTCATTGTCATCAATAACTTCAAAAGGACAAGAAAAGCATCCAATCCAAATTGATCCCTATTACTCCCTATTATTTCACATTTAAAAATAAATAAATACATTTTCACACATATTATTAATATATAGTCCCAAATCTCTGGGTGCAATGGTTTATATATATATATATATATATATAGTTGTACCCTCAAGATTATACTTTCGTCACTCCAATAATATGTTCTAGTGAGTGTTTATATAATTATTTTAATATATTATACGTCTTTGTAAAATAATAAAATTGAGTTTTTCTATTCATATATATATATATATATTGCAACGAAAATGGTGTATGAAGGTGTCATGATAAGTTTGGTGGGAATTAAGTGAATGTCCAAAGAGGAGAAGAAAGGGCATGCGAAGCGCCGACTTTGGGACACACCTCACTTTGCACCGATCGAAATTAAACAAGTTGGGATTTAAGGATATTATTTTGTCCCTCCTACATTTTCACCTAATTTTCTTCAAAATAAATTTATTTATTTTATTTAACTAGTGATGAGCAGTTTTTAATTAGTTTTTAATGCCTACACGTAAGCTTCACTATTCCAACACACTATTAATGGTTCATATTTACTAAGTTGCATGTCAAAATATATGGTTGATTTTTAATATACGTACTAACACTGTATCTATTTTTATGGATAAAAGATATGTTTTACGTAAATAATATACTTTTTTTTTAATTATTTTCCTTGTTCATTTCTTTTTTTGGACTATACTTTTGATACGAATTAAACCCGTATTATTTATGAAATAATATCCGCCCCCACTTTACTTTCTCAAATCTTATAAAAATACACGTTTGGATTTATTCATATACTACTACTTCCACAAATTACGTACATTTTCTCTCTTTATATTTTTTATAATCTTTTATATGGTCCGACCTTTTCGACATCTGTAATAATAGTTGAGACTTGAGAGGTGTTTTAATGGATTATGTGGACGTATTCTTGTGTTTATGAAAATTAATGATATGATATTTTATGGTTTTAATAATTTGAGCGACGGAAAATGAGTATTTTTTAATTTCTCTAGACAATAACTTACTTTCATTAATTATTAATTAAATTTATAGTCACTACCATTTATCAGTAAAAAAAAAATTAATTAAATTTATATGACACGCGTGCTAATCATTTTTAACGGTGTAACAAGAGATTTGGACGACAAATATATCCAACCTTCTCCTGGCTAATGCTGTCCAAGAATATGATGGAATAAGTAAATTACGAGATCGATGCACTTTTTGTAAGGAGGATTAATCCGCGTGAAATTTATATTATTAATTAGTTGTATTATTAATATTATTAGACATATTAATTAATGTATCAATTAAGTATATTAATGGTATGAATCTATAACTATCTAATAACAAAATGTTATTCCTTTTTTAGAAACTTTTTTTAATAAATTTTTTTTGCTTTTTAAATTTGTATTATTAAAAAAAATATCAGTTATTAAAATTTGTAAAGTCTTTTCAACTTTCTTAATAAATGAATTAGCTATTGGAGTATTATTATTATTATTAAAAAACGAAACACATATAAATAAAAGAATGAGCCTCTTAACCTCCTCTAACCAAATATCAATATAGATATAAATAATTTTTTTAACTACCAAATAAAAATCATTTGCATTCTCTTGCTCTCTTTTTAGTGATACTATTTAAAAACTGATACGTAATTAAATTAAAAAAGCCAAAGAATATCTATCAAAAAATCCTTTTACATTCTCTAATCATTAAAACAATTTTAATGATGGTAACTGAAACAAAAATTATATATCTATCTATACATATATAATAATAAAATTTTGGAACGAATTGAGCCCAAAATTATTTTTACTTTTTTATTTATGTTAAAACTATTCTTATACCATATCGGGATTAATACCAAAATCGTCCCATAATTTTTTAACTTTTTCGATTTGGTCTCATAACTTTGTAATATTTCAATTTAGTCCGATAACAATTCAAATCTAACCAAATTAGTCACATAAGTATGTAATGTTTCAATTTAGTCTCATAATAATTCAAATCTAACCAAATTAGTCCCATAACTACGTAATGTTTCAATTTAGTCCCATAACAATTCAAATCTAATTAAATTAATCCCAAATTTCACTACAAGAAAAATATTCTTTAGTCACAAAAATAATAGTGAGGAGATTTAATACCCTCACTAAATGTGCATTTTAGTTTATTTTTAGTGAGAGTATAAAAATACTCTAATTTGTTTATGTTATTTCCGGCGATTTGAGACTAATTTGGTTAGATTTGAATTGTTATGGGACTAAATTGAAACATTACATACTTATGTGACTAATTTGGTTAGATTTGAATTGTTATCGGACTAAATTGAAATATTACATAGTTACGGGATCAATTTGGTTAGATTTAAATTGTTATGGGACTAAATTGAAACATTACATAGTTATGGGACCAAATCGAAAAAGTGAAAAAGTTATGGGACGATTTTGGTATTAATCCCTACCATATCATATAGTTTAGGTGACTGTAATTTTTTTTTCTTTTTACTCTAGGTTACAAGGTTCAAATCCTTGCACCGATTTTTTTTTAATGGGTGTATATTATTATCTGCACATGACAACAAACAACTCATAAAAAATTTGTTAGTGATTGAATCAATAAAAAATGTATTTTCAATGATCCAAAGATTAAGCAAGTCATACTCTGTATTAGTCTATAATAAAAGATAAATATATTTTTATAGTTTTATCTTATGTATGAGAATACATTGTATTAGATAATATTATAAATGAGATAAAACTTTAATGAATTCATATTTTAAAAGAAAATACAATTTAAATAGTAAAGTGAAGCTTTGTCCCAATTATAAAATCAACTCACAAATCACTTTATTTTTAAATAAAGTGAATTCACACATATTCGGGAAATATTAGTAAGAATTAAGATTCATGGTATATAATATTTTTATAATATAATAAAAATAAAAAATTTAAAAGATATATTAATGAAGTTTAATATGGATTTTATTTTTCATAATGGTAAACTTTTATTTTATAAAAAAATATTAAAAGTTTTTTGTTATAAATATTTATTTGATTGATTAAACTATTTTTTTAAATAGATAGTCCAAGAAGAATTTTAAAATTTTGTTGATTAATTAAATTAATATGCTTAACGTACTCATATAAACTCATATATATTAGTTTAAGTAAAAAATAATATTAAAAAGTAATAAAATAAAATAAATATTTTAATTTAGTTTTAGTTAAAAAAAAAATTTGATATTAAAAGGCTCATATTTCTTAAAAACTGTTAATTTACACATCAAAATTTTAAATAGCAAATTAACAACGCGCCATAAAACTTAACCACTCTCTTTGTTCTAGAAGATATTATATAGTTAAATTTTGTGGAATTTTTGTATATGAGTTAACTTATAGTATTTAAATGGATAAAATAGTTTTTAAAAAGGGTAAATTGCTTAATTTAAGTGAAAAAAATGTCTTTGAGTGTAATTATTAGTAGAATGTGATGCATTATAGGTTTTTGTGAATAATGAACAGTGAATTGTGTAATATTTTTTAAATATATAAAGTGATATATAAGAGAATTAATACTTGACTTTGTAATTTTATACTCATGCATATTATAAGATAATTAATGATATTAATAAAATTAATTTTTTATTTTTAAATATCGTTGATCGTGCATCGCACGGGTGAAAATACTAGTAAATATAATGAGATTTGTTTATAAGGGATTTTTATTTCTTTAACATGTTATTTTAAAGTCAATTTCATATTTTAATTAATAAATATTACTTCCTCTGTCCCACCATAAGTTGCTCATGTTGTCATTTTCGTCCGTCCTACTATATGTTGCTCATTATTTTTTTACTTTTTTTGAAAATTATTATTTATTTTTTAATTATTATTTTAACTACTTTTTACATTATTTTTATTATTTTCTCATTACATCATTTGTACTTCTTCAATTTTTCTATCACATCACTTATATATATTTTTTTTTCTATCACGTTGCGGGACGGAGGAAGTAAATTCGCACATTTAGTTCAAAGTGCAAACCAAACGTGAAACGACCTATGATTTGACGGGCGCTTAATATGTCACTGAATCAAGTGGTGTATGATTATTTATTAGACCAACCAATACATGAGCTGGAAAATAGACGTACTCTTCTTCTTCAGTCTATCCCATTTTATTTGATGTTTCAAAATATACCGACAACGTACAATTCTAATTTAGTTTTATTATTTGAGAAAATGGGCCTAATTAAAGATCATGTTCTCTCTCTTAATTATACATATGAAAGGGTCAGTATTTATGCATAATTTCTCTTGAATTTCTAAAAAATAAAATAATTTAATTCAACTTTAAAAATCACTTAAAAATTGGAATGAAGAGAGTAAATAGTACCCTTTGTCCCACAAGAATTTGTACACTTATTTATTTGGACGTCTTACACAAATTTGCACATTATTTAAAAAAGAAATAATAATTTATATGCATACTTACAAAATTATACATATATTTATCTATATGTCATTACTTTATTTAAAAATATAATTTTTAAAAAAAAAATGTGACATCACTAAAATACAAGTTACTCTGGAACGGACGGTACAACTTTGCTATGAGCGGAACACAATTAGATTAAAATTCTTATATTGTCTATTATTAATTAATCTCATATATTACTTTAATGATTGACTAACCCAATAGTGAATTGTCGAACGTGAGTTGGAAACACCATCAAATCGCTAGCTTTTCACACATTTATTTTAATTAACTAGTCCCACAACGTTTTTTTTTTCTTTTTTTTTTAAAGAAAATAAAGCCAATAAAAAAATCATACAATTGTTACAATATCACAAAAACAACTGTAGGCTAAGTCTTCAAACAATGAACAAAAACCCCCCCTCTAATCCAACCATGAGGAAGTGGAGAGCTAACAAAAGTGCAAGCGCGTGATTTTTAAATTAGATGGTCTATTATGGTGAAAAGAACACTATGGTGTCTTCACCCATCTTCAACGCGTCTCAACTCTCACCCTTCAAAATGAACATGACAACCATATAAACTGAAGAAACCACAAACGCATCTGACTCACTATCAGATCTAAATGGAACAATCGTTTATCTCCAAAAAAATCAAACCCCAAATGAGAAAAGAGAAGAACGCGCACAGGCCGAGAGGATCTCACAACTGAAAACCTAAATCTAGTGGAGGGGAGAAAACCATAAACAAGTAGCAAAAACATAAAAATTGAAAGTACATAACATAAATCACCAAAAATAAACATAAAAAACAAAACAAAAATACAATTATCAAACAAATCAATCTACCAAATAAGCACCGTAATCATGTTACCATTAAAGAAAATTGACTCGTTGATCTAAAAAAGAATAAGAAAAAATCTTTATTTAAAATTTTAAAAAAAATTCCTAGGGAAGGCGGAGGGAAGAAGATGGTGGCACAACAAAATGCAGTGTTGCAGGCTGGTGGGTGGCAATGGTGAACGGTGACAGAAATGGAAGGGAGAGCGACAGAGTTTTTTTCTAGAATTTTAGAGTAAAAAAGTGTTTTGATACTAAAATTAGATAATAATATTAATAAATAGAAATTTCGTATAAAATTCAACTTACTATGATTTTTATATCATATATAGTGTCTGTTTTAAAATTTTATAAAATTGTAGAATAGTTTTTTTTTTCAAAAGTTGTGAGGGATAGCTTTAAAAAAAAATCTAAAAATAGTTTTAAATGTTCAAAATAGACATATATATATATATATATATATATATATTGTCTAGATTCCACGTAATTTAACATCATGCAATACAAATTTGAATGGCTGTGCAATTGTGCATAAATTAGATAACTACAAGGGTAGTCATTATAACTATAAATTAATATGAAGTACTAATACGCATTATGATCTGACGAAGTTTTTAACAATACTAAAGCCAAAAGTACTGGTGTGCATGTGAAGGGTCCGACGTAACCTAATTAAATAAGCCATATATGTGAGAATTGTCAAATTTGGAACTGCACTTCCAAACCAAAAATGGCTTAATTAAGAATTCCTTCAAATCTAACACTCCACATTGCTTGTCCTCGATCGAGTAGAATATATATATATATATATTTATTTGGAATTAATCTTGTATGCACCAGTTACACGATGCAACGTAACTCAAGTTCATTTTTTAAAAGTTACACAAAATACTATTGAAAAGTTACACATGTTATTATTGAAAATTGTATTTTTTATAGTGTAACTTTTCAGTAATAATTTGTGCAATTTTATAGTAATAAATTGTGTAATTTTTTTTTTAAAAAAAATTGAGTTGCATCTTATAACTGTGCACATGACACTTACTCAATTATTTGTCTTTTCTAGCTTTAACAAAAGTTTATTTGTTAACTATTTCGTCAATTGTAATGTCATTCCAACTTCCATCCCTTACTATATTATTTTATATACGCGAAATTTTGTATGTATATTGATCATGGTAAATTTTTATTGTAAAATTATTTTAAAATATTAAATATTTTATCATAAATATTTCGATTTTCACTACAATTAATTAAATAAAATACCTTATTATTCAATTTCATTATATTCAAATACCACGCTCATGTCAGAATTAAATAATATTTAATTATATATTTCCCGGTGGGTGGTATTCATATATATGATCTGGCTCTCGCCATTTCCTTGTTTAATTATATATATAATCTTAATAATTTTATAGTACTCTACAACTAAAAATTAAAACAAAAAGTACATCCGAGTACCATCAACCAATTAAATATATAATTAACAATGTCTTTTGTTCATTTCAAGTTAATTAAGATTCTCAATATTTCATCTCACTAAAATCAATCAAAATTCATTTTGAAACACACACATATATATATGTACACATAGTGAGATAAAAAATACAAAAAAAAGAAAAGAAAAATCAATTGGATGCTAATCCAAATTAAATCACAATTTCTTTACCAGAAATTCCAACTTAAATACCACAAACACCATGTAAATGAGAAAATCTCCCTAGATAAAAATAATAAATAAATCTGAAAATGTACAAAGCCTAAGCTGATTAGTCAAAAGCTAAAATCAAAGTAAGCCGATCGAGCTAATCAAACTTACGGCGCGGCTGGGGCTAGGCTCAGGTGTAAGTCCAGCCCGAATGAGTCATCGAAGCCCGGCCCATCATCAACCCTTGAAAATCTACTTAATGACGGCCCGTCTAATCTTCCGCTATGGGCCTTCACGGGCTGTTGAAGCCCAGGACTCATGAGGCCGGGCTCCGCTACGCCGCTGGCGTACGGTAGGTTCCCTGCGCCCCTTGCACTGCTCGCGGCAGGAAACACGCAGCCATGCGACACGTGGAACGGCTGCGCGGTGCGCGGAAGGTAGACCCACGACGGGGACGCGGCGGCGGAGGGGGCGAGGAGGTGGGGCGGAGGGGCGAAGGCTGAGACGATGGGATTTCGCATGAAGGAAACGGCGGCGTTTCGGGTGGCTTGGATTTGTGCGCGCTTGAGCTGCTGGCGCTCCTTCTTGTGTGCGTTTTGGTGGCCACCCAAGGCTTGGGAGTTTGCGAACTCCCGGTAGCAGTACTGGCACTCATATTTCCGGCCCTCGGCGGCCGACTCTGACGTCGGCGATTTGGTGGAGCCCACCTCTTCTTGATCTTCCGACGACACGTCGAAACCGAAGAGTTTTAAGCGCCCGGGACTGTTGCATGGTTTGTTTTGATACTCTACTTCCCCCATGCTATACATATATATATATATATATACAACTGCGTGGTTTTGTATGTGTAGTTTTAGTGAGAGAGAAAGAGGGAATTATAGAGCAGAGTGAGAGAGTGAGAGTGGGGCGTGGTTTACTGCATGTTTGGGGGTACTTATAATACAAGTTTACAATTTTCGCGTGTGTGTGTGTGAGAGAGAGAGAGATGGTTGCGGACATCCAAGAAAAGTAAGTGGGAGAAATAGAGAAGAAACACACCGAATGAATAGGCTCTTGTCTTTTGAGTATGATGGATCTTTATATGTTAATACCTAAGTACATAAATATGTGAAGTTCCTAAACTACCCTCGGGTATTTGATGCCAAGGTTTTGTCCATTACTATAATAATAATAATTATTATTGTTAAAATAGTGCAAGAATCAGAATATGGAAGGACAAAGGAGTGAATTTTATTTGCTGTTTTAGTTGCAAGCAAAGTGAAAGAATGACGTGGTGCATGTGCACAATATTGTAGGGTTGTTGAACTATCAATCTTTATTTTGAGTAAGAAATATGTTGCTCTTTCTTTCTTTCTAGTATAGTTGTCAACAAGTGAAAATATCACTTCATTTGGGAAAACACAGCCGACATAATCATCATTTTGGTTAACAGCACTTAATTAGCTAGCTAGGTTTAATTTTAACCATATATGGGTAATATATATTAATCGGCAATTAAAGGTTTTAATTAATTATAACTAGAAATATTAATTAAACATGCATCATCTGAATTAAACCATTGTCACCGATCATCCATTAATTACTTCAAACCCTCTACCCTCCTATGGTGGACAGTTTAGATCTGTTCATTCGCAACGTTTCAAATAAAATTATAGTGTTACGTTTAAACATAGTCTCACATTTTATTTAATTTACATTTTTTAAATAAATTAGTGTCACATTTCGATTTCACTAATCTACATTTTAAATTTCAGTTAAAACTAGTGACTGCTTCAACAAAATCTAATAAGCTCTTTATATCTCAAAATACAAGAAAAAGTAAAGTATATCAGTATGAAAATAAATAATAAAATATAAAAAGTTTACTTTATTGATTAGTATAATTTTTTTTCTAGAGTTATGAAAAGAAAGTTGGAATATCTCAAAATATAAAGTGTCAAAATAATTCTCTGGGATAGTGTATAAAGGTCTAACTCTACACTTAAAATGAGGTTGTAAGTGAGAGGATTGTTCAGGCTTATAAGCTCACTCAAGACCACACTCACTACCGATATAGGATATCTTAATACCCTTCCCCACGTAAGAGACTCATCAGGATCGACACGTTGTTCCACAGGTGGATCAACACATCGATTAGAGAGGTGGCTCTGATACTATTATAAAGGGTGGGCTTATAAGCCTAGGCAATCCTCTCACTTACAACCTGGTTTTAAGTATAGAGTTAGGTCTTTATACATGGTATGAGAGCCACCTCTTTACTCGATGTGTGGATCCACCTGTGGAACCATGTGTTGAGCCTCATGAGCCTTTTACCTGAGGGAGGGTATTAAGATATTCCACATCGGTAGTGAGTGTGCTCTTTGATGGGCTTATAAGCCGGGGTAATTCTCTCACTTACAACCTGATTTTAAGTGTAGAGTTAGACATTCATACATAGTATCAGAGATATCACGTGTCGAGCCTGATGAACCTCTTACGTAAGAGAGAGTATTAAGGTATCCCACATCGATAATGAGTATGATCTTAGGTGGGTTTTTAAGCATGAGCAATTCTCACACTTACAATTTGAATTTTAAGCGTAGAATTAGCCTTAGTCCGTGCAAATAGCGAGAATATGACGTTTCCTTCTAATAAATTTCTTCAAGTGAAGTAAACTATTTAGAATATATACTAGGAAAGAAGAGAACGAGGCCTGTCTGTAGATCGGGATTCAAAGAAGTTTAAACTATTGCACCCCATAAGAAAACTAATTACGTGTTCCCCAAAATGATAAGAACACTAGCTACGTTTGCACCGATACTATTATTCAATATTTATATATAGGACTAAAACTAAAGTATTCTCTCTCTATATATGCATGTGTGTACCGTATATATATTTTTAATATAGGTTGTCAGAGAATCAAAATATGAGTACTAAAATAGAGAGTGCTAGCTTTAGGCCAATTAGTTATAGCACATAAGTAGCTAGGCAGGGTGACAGGTGATATAAATACCACCAAAAGTAATAATTCATTTGTTATATATATATATAGTGCAGATCAGATGGATGCCTCTTCGTAATCACAAGTGTTGAATGCATTTTAATTTGCAGACCTACTTTATGGGACTTTGATATTAAATCTGCACAGATAGTGGGTGGGTGCACCCCAGTCGTACTCGTACGTGATGCCCATTATCTCTCTCTCTCTCTCTCTCTCATCAGCACAACTTTTCACCGGAAAATGTTGACGCCGTCGTCTTCTCTCCTCCTAAAGTCGATGGATTTTCCACGTAGAGAGGCTTGGATCCTGCAGACACACGGAAAAAGTTGAATCAATTAATTAATATTGAGCCCAATTATGATAATTTTAAAAAAATTGAGACTAATCGAGATCTTAAAAAATGAGACTATCACACAAATTAATCATGTACATATATCGTTCATGGGTGCTAAGCTTCAATAATGACTATTTTTACCCTATTTCATTAATTAATTAATTTTTCACATTAAATTTGGTACATAATTTTATTTAATTTGTACCTTCTCTTCCATTTTATAACATTCTGCACTCCTAATAAAATTTTATATTATTTTTAAAATAATTTGCAAAGAGGAGTAAAATTTTATCGATAAAAGAATCTCGATCACCAGAAGTCTAGGTAGCAGAAGAGATCTCAGAGAAGTATGGCCGTTGTCGCATGTTAACATGCGCCGACAGATACTCTCTCTCTCTCTCTCTCTCTCTCAAACTGCACCAAAGTCAAAGTATATATCCACCTGTAATGACTTCCAAATGAATCCTATATCTTTGGTAAAGCATCAAATATATTATCAAATGAGGACGTCTGTCTGTCTGTATGTGTGTATAGGCATATAAAGAAGTAGGTGCGTTTTACATGTAGCACCAATACCGATCCCACCCTTAATCAAGGTATACATGCAATTTGAGTCATTCATATATCTGCATTTAAAATTTAAAATTTTAATATGCATTTGAATTTTTTTAAAGAATATTTTAGTTATAAATTATTATTACTTCAAAAAGTAATCAAAGATATCCTAAAAAATACTACCTCCGTCCCGAAACTACTTTCATAGTAGTTCCGGGCACGTGAACCAAGAAAAAATAAATATGTGAGTGTAAAGTTAAATAATAAAATAAGAAAAAGTGTATTTTGTTGACTTTTATGAGAGAGAAAAATTTCCTTTTTTGGTGTGTGAAAGAAGAGTTAGGACGTCCAAATAAGGAAAGTGTGAAAGTAATTTTGGGACGGAGGGAGTAGTAGTAATACTTTAATTACAAAAAACAATATAATTCAGCATGTATGAATATTATGTTTTGAAAAAAAAAAAATCACTTAAAGTCAAATATCAAAATGGACCGCTTCATACAAGATTTTTCAATATTTTTATTAATAAAATACGCCAGCCTATAGTAGAGATATTAAAACGACCATGGTTCATATATATGGCAGATCCATAAAAATAAATTTTAAGATTATTTTTTTTCGAATTTGAATCTCTCACTAAAATAAAGTGTTCAATGACCAAGTGAGCTAACTCATCTAGTTAATAAAGATATTGAGTATTAATAATTTAAAAATGCTATTTTTCCAATAATGTTTTATTTTTTTAAATTAAAATTGATTGATATGATTTAATATAAACTAATAATACATGTTATTTATATATTAATTTATAATACCATACGTATCTTTTTAGTTTTATATATTAGTTATATATAATTAAATTGCATCATGCTATACTATAGATATTTTAAATTTTAATAATTTTTATTCCGTAGTTCATTATTGATCCGTGCAAATCATTAGTGTTAGATCATTCACTATTAACTGTTCGTTAAAAATGAACAAATAATATCTTAGACCATTTAGGTCTATTGTCCCAACAAACTGATCCTAATAGGTTAGAACTAAGTATATTTAACATCTATTGCCCATAAAATATATTTTTATGAATATAAATAAAATAAGAAATATATAATGTGGGACCATGTGAGGTGGCGACCATTTACTTGGTGATAAATTATTGTTTAGGATGTCTGCGTGATTGACGTTGAAATCTGTCAATGTTTAAACTTTGCTTTATTTGGGAAAGATCTTCAAATCTTACTAACTACATAAGGTGACAGATAGATTAAGAGAGGGAGATGAAAAAAAAAACCAATACATAGGATGATGAAAATGTGTTTGTGATCATATCTTCATCCACCACCAATTGTATATATAACTTTAAATAATTATGATTATTTTTAGTAAAAGATTATGACTTTATACTGAATAATTATATTATTCAACCAATATTAATATTTGAGTGATTCTTGGGTGCACGGGAATGTATCGGTGCACCCAAAATTCAAATCAATTTTGCATTCAAATCACCGTGAGAATGAGGTCACCACAAACGGCCTTGCATCGTTCAATTAACTCTAACTCGTGCATTAATCCATAATCTGAAAATTGCAAACAGATTTAAGGAAATCTAAAAGCAAATTGAATCTAAAAACATATTTGAAAATATATTTAAATTTCACACAAATTAATCAATCACAATCTGATATTTGGCTTGCAAAGTCTTCACCACAACTCCAAGACTGTCCCACACGCTGTAATAGATATATATATACCACGTTTTCTATGAACCCCAACTAATACGAGGTCAAAAATCAACATTTACCTCAAAGACAGGACGCATTATTAATGCTCTCGGAGGACTGACTTTAATATATTTGGTCATCAATTTATTTCATATATATTAACCAATTCCCAAATTAATATTAATTGAAAATTAATAAGATACTATTACTAGTAGTTGCCAAGGTTGTATATATTGGGAAACAAAATCAACTTTCCCCATCAAATTTGGGTTTTCTTTGGGTGTAGTTAAACAAACATAGACGAGCTTATATAAATTTTTCGTACGAGCTAATAATTATTCACTCATTCGTGTTTATTAAAGTTCGGTAATTTTCATGTTCGCGCGTGAATATTTTGTTAATTAACAAAGAAATAAATATATATTCAGAATATTAAATTTATACCTTTAAATTATAATTTAAATATAGTTTTTCAACAATAATATGTAGTAATTATTAAAAGAACTCTTAAACAAACTTTTTCATGAACAAACCTAAACAAATACTTAAATGACTACTGTTGGGCTTGAGCCCACTTGATTTAGGCTCTTAAGCTCTATTCTCTAACTTTAGGTGTTGTTGGTAGCCACTGTATAAAAGCTATTGTGTTTCTTCTCTCAACGTGTGATCGATCGAAATCGTGAATGAGAGTTGAGAAGTTGTAGTATTGGTGTGTAACCCTACACGAGGAACTTTTGTGCCTTTCAATCTCATCGGTTTTGTATCCACCAAACAGATGGTCTGAATCCAAATCCGTAAATCAAACCGTATATGCAGTTGAATCCATTCTGTATATGCATCTAGTGACCTAACAAGTACGTTCACGAGCTTCCATAACAAACAAGTTATCTAACGTTCAAATTTTGTTCATAAAATATTAAATGAGCCCAATAATTTCTTTTATTAATTTTGTTAATTACGTAAATAAACGCAGACTAAGAATAACTAATTAAGCATGTTAGCAAGTTGTTCGTCGACTGCTCACTTCGCTTATAGCCCTATTTGGGACGAAATGTGGTCGCTCAAATGGTAATTAAGAACACCAATTACTTAAGTCTTATATTTGTATGCACCAGGTAATTAAAATGTATTTTTGAAAAATTATATTATTTATATATTATTAAAAAGTTACACGTATTATCATTGAAAAGTAAATTTTTAAAAATATATTTTTTAATAATGACATGTTTTGACTTATCAATAATATTTTATATAATTTTATAAAATTATATTTGAATTGCATGTTGCACTTAGTGCACAGGAAACTTACTTACGTAAGATATAGTGGTATTCGGTTCTGAGTCACCTAAAGTGAGGGAGAGACTAGAGATGCATGAGAGAATGGTGTGATTTTGGTATTGAGTTCATGTTCCATTTGATTTGAATCTAATTAAAGAGTGGATATTATATGTGTAATACTAACGGAAATAGGATCTGTGTGTAACAATTTGATCCAACTTAAACTGTCAATAAATGAATAGAATCGGATCGAATCAAATTAAAATTGATACACACAGTTTTTATTTTTTGTGTGTATTGCACACATAATACTTTGTCATACTTAAAATATACTCCCTCCGTCTCACTATAAGTTGCTCATATTGACATTTTCGTCCGTCCCACTATATGTTGCTCATTGCTTTTTTTACCTTTTTTGAAAATTACTATTTACTTCTTTATTATTATTTTCAATACTTTTTACACTATTTTCATTACTTTTTTACTTTTCTCCATCACATTACTCATACTTTTTCACTTTTTCCATCACATCACTTATACTTTTTCACTTTTACCTTAAATCGTGCGCTCAAAAGCAACGAGCAACTTATAGAAGGACGGAAGGAGTATTTCTTTCGTCGAAAAAGAATTTGCACCAAGTATGACGCATCAAATAAAATAAAAAATTAAACAGTGAGTAGAATTTTGAAGGGTAAAATAATTTATATATAAAGTAAATAAAATTATGTGCATGTGTGGATTTATTATGGATATTTTGAGAACAAAATTTATAAAATATTATTTTTCTTATCTTTTAACTACGTATACAAATTATTTTAAATTATCGATCTGAATAAAAATGTGTGCAATTTATTATCGAAGAAAGGAGTAGTATATAATAAACTCCTGAGAGGAAACATTAAGAATTAATTAATGAAGCCCCAAACAGAAATTCCCCGGCATATATATATATATATATATATAAAAATTGAGCTGCATGCGACGCTCGAGACAATTAGGGTGTCAGATCATAGTTTAAGGTTAGAGAAAATTAAATTAATAATATTAGGGTTTGGATTCCCTCATTCTTACATGCAATTGGTCTCTCACTCTCAAGACAAGCCCCTATGTTGGGGCCATTGTAAATGCAACCGATAACATTTTTATCAACATATATATTTTACAGTCATGTCGGTTTAATTTATGATAAATATATCATAAAACTATTTTAAAATATTATATATTTAATCAGAAGTCTCAATAATTTTAGCAGTAGTATTAAAATTTATGATCAATAAATTTATAATAATTATAATATAGTACTATTGATCCAAAAATTTTTAATACTTCTAACGAGATTATTGATATTCCTGATCAAAAATATATTTGATATTTTAATTATTTCACGAACTATAATTTTATATACTCCCTCCATCCTAAAAGACATTGCATACTTTCTATTTTGGTCTGTCCCACTAAAAATTTGTATATCTAAAAGTGAAAACTATTTATTAAACTACACTTTCATAATACACATATAATATTCATAAAAAATGTACCTTTTTTATAAACTGTGTGCCTAAAAGACACAATAATATTTTGTGGGACTGAAGGAGGAATAATTTGTCAAAACGTTACGCTCTCATTTTGAAATGAGAGAAAATTCTGACAGTCGTGAGAACTCTTATCAATTGACTAAATGTGTGGTTTTTAGGATTGGATGTAGTGTGTCTAAATTAATTACCTTGTCCAATCGACATTTCAAATCTTGTTAATTAATTTTTTTTTTTAAAATTAGTGTACTCAAAGGGCTTTTCCTTCTTTAATGATTTTCCACACCACCTAAACAAATTAAATACTACTTTTCAAGTGACTTTAATCATGCTTTCTTATTTCTTGTTGATGGGGTGATATCGATCGATCATCATCATGTGAGATCTCCTAAATCTTAGTGTGGGCCCACTAATTAGTGTTAATCAAGACAATGAGAGATGATTACATGGGTTTTAATGCAAGATTATTTCAGACATGATCTTATCATAATTCAACATCACATAACTTTTGTTCCCATTTTACTTTGGAAGGATCCAAAAAGCATAATCCTAATGTGACTTATTTTTCAAGTTGTAATCCCCTTCTTTGGATACGTTCAAAGCATTTTTAAAATATTCCCAAACTATGTAGGGGTCACTTCCATATATTAAATTATTCCAACTGACAAAATTTTAAAACACATAAACAAGTAGGTTGGGTGGAGTTAGCTTTAAGTCATGCGATGTGACTCCTCCATTTAATTATGTGTATTATTTATTCTAACTTCCATGCTAATAATTTTATTTTATTTTTGTAATTAAAACTAATATATCTAATTAACCTTTGAACCCTAACCCTAGGTTATAATGAACATAGTATAATTTAACACTAGAAGATATGAATGTAATTCAATGTTCACATAAGCACCGCATAATACCTTAGTGAGAAGTGGATAAAGTTTTTGGCTTAGTCTTGTATGCACCAATTACATCGTGTAACTCAAGTTTATTTTTAAAAAGTTACACAAAATACTTTTGAAAAGTTATACATGTTATTACTGAATAGTGTATCTTTAATGGAGTAACTTTTCAGTAATAATTTGTGTAACTTTTTAGTAATAAATTGTGCAACTTTTTAAAAATTGAACTTGAGTTGCACGGTATAACTGGTGCACAAGAGACTTACTCAAGGTTCTTTTGTTTAGGACTATAATTTAAACGTATGGTAAAATGAAAGATTTTAATTTTTGAGACTAAGTAAAATGAGGATCATAATTTTTTTAGATTGATAATTTAAAAATCGTAATTTTCAAAAGTTATAAATTTAGATCAAGTTCAGCCGGAAGTCAATTGCCATTGATTCGGGCTGGTTCATCCTCAATTTGCTACATTTTAAAATTACGGTCCTTATTTTGCCGCCCCTTAATTTGCAGTCCTAAAAAATAATTTTCCTGCGAGACAAGCAACAAATAACTTCTGATGGTATAAGATCGAGACTTATGAGTATACTCATTTTTACAGCATTAGGTTCAAGGTCTCTTATATAATCAATTTCTGTTGGAACAGTTCATACAAAATTTTGCTCTGATTTCAACTAGTCTCTTGCTAGTGAACGGTTGGGACTAGTCTCACTGAGTCATACAAAGACCAGCATTAACTGATTCAACTCTCAACTTAGGACATAGGTTATTAATACCATATTTAATGAGCAAATTGTACTTATAGTGGCCAATAAATATAATATATATATATATATATATATATATGCCTCTTTAGATTTCTAAGAGTTATATTATGTAAGATAATAAGTAAATAAAGCTTCTAAGGGGACTAAAGAACTGATTATTAAACATCGGCCAAACAAAAGATTCTAACTACTGAATAAATTATACCGCCTGAATCTAAAAACAATTATTCATATGCATGTGGTCGTACATAAAGGAAATAATTATTATAACTCAGAAAACATGGTGAGCTTTCTTTTGTAAGAACCTTTGGATGCATGTCTCTTGCTATTTTTTAACGAATCTTTTCGATTTTGTACTATATGAAGTCATAATATTTTCTTCATCCTGTTTCCAGTTTTTCACTGAACATCAATAATTGTCAACAGAATCATATCAATTCTGATCAAAGCTCGAAAATATCTGCAAAAATTCACATATTTCAATACTTTACAACAATATATATTAGAGATGAAGCCTTGCCTTTGTCCACAACGCGGAGACGCTTGCACAAACGAAGTTCAACGTAAATTTTTGAGACTGAACCATTTCTTTCCCATGGATTTTTCCTTAGAGTCGGAACCTTTATATCCGTCACCAAATGATTTGCTTCTGTTAGGATATGCGCTCGCACTTGGATAAGAAGCGGGCGTTGTCACCGTAAAACAAGACTGGATGCTGCCTCGTTGTTTTAGCAGCTCATCCACCTAAATGATCATGAGAGTCAATGCTAAATGTCAAGCCAACATCACTAAAACACAATTTTGAAATGAACAGATTTAGGCTTATATATAATGAATCAAAAAAAGAATTCCTGAAAGCTAACTCTTACAGACTGATTTTCTTCATTATATCTTTTGTTTACTTCCTCGAAACGTTCCAACGCCTGGAGAAAAATTATATGCAAAGGTGAAACTGACTAAAACCTTGATGACACAGAGAGCAGGGAAGAAAGAATACCATCCTATACTCTGTCTCAAATTGTTGTAGTTCATTTCTCTTTCTCAGAATCTTGGCTTCAATTATCTTAAGCTTATCAGTCGTATCATTATATGATTCTGTACAAAGAGCCTCAATTGTATATGTAGCAGACTTGAAAAAATTATCTCCTGCAAGAAACAGTGTGAATGAGGCTCGTGCAATACTTGGCTATTTATATGCTATAATTAGTATTGAAAAGATACTGAAGTCGACAATAATTTAAGGTAGAGTAGCAACGTTCTTGCACACATTGATGCAACTGTTTACACTATTAATACTGCTAATAGTGTGTACAATACTAATACTTTTCAGTAAAAACAACTAATACTAATAAAATAATATAAACCTTTTAGTAAAACAACTAATACCATTAAAAAATACACTTGAGTTACACAGTGCACCTTGTGCATAAGAGTTTTTGTCTTCAAGGTAAAAGCAATACCAACCATAAACGGCGAATACATGGCAGCCGGGTTTTAGTTCTGAGATGTCGCAGGGTTGAAAGCTTTCCAGTCTTTTGAAGAGAGCAAATTCTGGGTCCTTAGTCATTGCAAACTACGACACCAAACTAGTGTGTTATTTTTCAATTATTAAGTAATTTTGATAAGGCCTTTTAGTGATGAACTCATACCGCATATGCAGTTGAATCCATTCTGTACACTTGAAAATGCAGGAAGTACATTCCGGCTGATGTAACTTTTCCTGTTTTCTTGCTATCTTCCTACATGTTTAGCATCAAAACAAGGTAAACTATAGGTAAAAAAATACGGATACAGAATAATGACTTCAGTTTTGAGGTAATAGAAGTATGGAAACAAGAAAAGGATCTCACTGAAATGAGAAATGATTCGAATGGAAAGGCTGGATAAGGCTTCACAAGGTTCAGCTTGGTCATTTGTACATATATAAATGTATGTTACAGCTAAATATATAAAAATAAAATGGTAAAAGGCATAGACTCAACAAGGCTCGATGATGCTCACATATTTGGTCAAGTATTGTTAAGCTCAAGCTCGAGCTTGACTTGATTTATGTTCTAGCTAATTACGAGTAGCTTGCAAGCTGGCTCAATTTGCTTTCACTGCTAATCATGAGAAGCACAGCAGAAAATTCAGCTGTCAAACACAATCATGTCCAAACTGAAGAAGAAACACCTTTAACTTTAGTGTTTCAATCTTGCAAATTTATGATACTCGGAAAATAACTGTGGACATTTCATATAAAATAATTTTACACAATCAAGTGTGTCAGTATTTTCCTTGAGAAGAAATTAGGGATCCCTTAACACACTTATTTTATGGTAAATCTGCGGTACTTTAAACTGATGAGTTGAGGAACATTTCTCCTCTAATTTACTGGGTAACTGGTATTTGTCTTTATTTCTCCCTTTGCTATCAATCTTATGTGTTATCCCAGATGAGGTTTATGATATAACAAATATCTTGTGGATGTCAAAAAATTCTTCAAAAAGGGAAAAGAAGAACAAATAATATCTTACAACAAATTATTCAACTGGAACCAAATCAATTACCTGTAATGCCAACCCATATCCAGTTGCATCATTTTGAAAGTACAAGAGCTGAAAATTACACGACAGAGCCATTAGTGTCAAACTCATTCGTGCATGTCTAAAGTCATTAAATGAGAAAGTGAATTCTTCTGATAAGTCAATGAAGTAGATGTATAGAAAATATGTTGACTGCCAGATTTTGACTCAAATTTATCATTAATAAACACCTTAAATTTGCTTTGTGCAGCTGAAGTAACTCTAATTACAATCCCTGCCTCTGCTTGCTCATCATTTACAGATACACCATAGAAGTGAGCACCTTGCTTTTCCACCTATTTTATTAAGACGGAAAATAAAATATATTAAAAAAAAAAAAAAAGTAGATCGGCAATAAAATTAAAGTAGTATATCCTGCTAATTGAGATGGTACCTTGTCGCTGACAGAAGTTCCAATTTTAAGTGGTCTAATTGTGCAACATCCGTGCAGAGCCTCTTCAAGAACATTGGCTGAAACAATGGTCTTGATAGGGACACCCATCTTGCTGTCCAAAACAAAATTTACGTAATACACTTCCAAGTTAACCACAATAATAGAGAACCTTAAAATTAAACTATTACGTGAATATAGCTGCAAACATCGTGTTGACAGTTCCTAGATTGGACAGATCAAGCTCCAGATCCAGTCCTTCAGCATCAAGGGCCTTATTCATTAATACGAATGTAAGAATATCACACTCAGGCAAGAGAGAGAGAGGAGAGATGCTGACAAAGAAACTGTAGTTGCTGATAGGACTACCTCAAATCCAGCATTATCATACTGCTTTCTTCTCTCTGGATCAGATAAAATGCCATATGAATATGCAACCTCCGCAAACAGCTCAGACGCTTCAGGATTGTTGGCATTCTTGTCTGGATGATACCTATCAATCACAAGAATTATACCTTACTATCTGAAGAAAATTTAGAGATTTTCAAAGATCATCTTTCGGCAGTTTATTTGTGAAAATTTGGATTGTTTGTCTATGTGAGGATGGTCTCGATGAATTCAAGAAACCTATATGTCGTTCTTCTTTCCTGTCTGTCTTAATTTCATATGTAATGAATACAGTCTCGATTAAACATTTAACACGTTTCAATCTCATATTGAAGCAACCTTATGATAGATGGATCAGATATCTATTTTATTCTTTCACCGAATAATAACAGAAATCCGTCACTAAATGTTGCAATATATAGTTCATAAACACCAAACTAGCAAATCAAACGACAGCGGAAACCTGATCACAAACACCAAGCTTCCTGTAATAAGAAGTATGTCATAAATCACAAAACAAAATGTCAAATCTCCACCCAAACTATTGAACCAATTGGAATTCAAGAAATTTCTCTAAAATCCCTTGAACTCTCCATCCATCTTAACCCCTGTACTCATATAAGGACTACCATAACATCGAAACTTATTTTAGCACAGGAAACCCTGACATCTGCAACCTTCATAAAAGAATAATTGATAATTTCCGTACTTGTAAACTAAAACTACATTAGAGCTGAATATGTATTCAAAACAAACAACTCATGAAGAAGACAACAATTATCGTCGTTCATCAATATGAAAACGCACCTGAGAGCGAGTGTTCTATAAGCAGCTCTAATCTCCTGGTCAGAGGAATCCGCAGAAACGCCAAGCACCTCATATGGGTCGCGCCGCAACATGGCTGCTGGTCCCTCCATTTCTGAGCCTCCCAAGTTAACTTTTCCTCGATTTTCCTTTTCCTTTAGCTTTTTTCTCTAAAACCTTCGCCTGTATATCTGAATAGCATTCCGCCCAAATATCTCGGCACCCTCTTCTCTACGAATCTGCGATCGAAAACCCAACTTAAGCAACAAATTTGATTGAAAATCACGAAATTCAACACAGAACGAGCTCAATTTTATGACCGATGCATTGATCGCTCAAAATTCTACCCTGGATTAATTGGAAATTTGCCAAAAAATACAATGCCATTCAATCCGAGGAATCTGAATAAGAGAGAAAATTACATGGACATGCGCATCGAATGAGCCGAGCAGCAGATACATGATGCTGCTTCCTCGTTACTGAAATAATGGAAAAAATCTTTGCTGGCGTCAAGTGTTTGATTTGGGAGATCATAGGCATAGCTCGGAAAACGAGAGCTGGCTTGATTTGCGTGCATTTGTTTGCGGTATAATTGTCCAATTACGTGTTGTGTGGTGGTGGGTCATTAATTTGAATTTCCACCCAAATTACAAGACAAAATCATACAATCATTACAGAAATTCTTCACAATTAATTCCAAATCCTGTGAAACCAATGTCAGCATTGCATTTCCAAATACATATTTACTCAACTCCAATGTTAAAATTGATTTTTATTTTTTCTTATTTAGCTTAACGGAGAATATAAATAATTCAAGATAGATTAGACAAGATGATAATTACTTGTGAGTTAAATAATATGTTTGGATTGATAGATTAAAATAATTAGTAATACAAGATAAGTTTATTTTGAATGTTTGGATTGTAAGATTAATAATAAAAAAATATGTAATTGACAATTTTTTCTCTATATCATTAAATAAAAATAAAGTAAATTATGGTTCTCTTTTCTAATATAAGAGGATTATTTTAGTAAAGATAAACACAGTGGATTATTATTATATCTCTTTCCTAAGATAATATTATCTTTCATTCATAAGATAATTGAATTTTAGTTTTGAGCTTTTTATTAATCTTGGGTCTTTGTCCATTTAACCAGACATCAAACTAGATAAGATAATTTAATTTATCTTAACTTATCTTACGAACCAAATGAGGCCTAAAATTATTATAGTATAGTTTTCAATTAATCAAATTATTCATTTTTAACAACATTTATATTCATGAAAATTTTAATTTTTGAGGTTTTATATATGAAATGAAATTCTATTTACGTATACTTCTTCCAATTTATTTTATGTGTCATTTTGACTTTTTATATTTTTTGCAAATTATATGATTTTTTACAATTTTATATTAATTATATTTTTTTTCTAACTTACGAATGTGTTTTTTTAATGAAGAAGATGAATAATTATTGTTGGCATAATAGGAATTAATTTTTTTCTTGATATATGCTCTTTCATTTAGAACGATATACTTTTAAATAAAATTTAGTATTACTTATAATTTGTGCATATTATATTACTAAGCAGTACTATTAGTCCCTAAGCCCTCTCCAATGGTAATACCTAAAAAGCAGGATTTTTTTACTGCCACATCAAAGTCACCTCAAAAATAAAAAAAAACCTCTACTTTCAAAATAAAACTCATCCCCGATCATAAACCCAAAAAGTAAATTTTTTTGGGGACCCACCTCAATTAATATCTTTTTTTATAATTTGAATTTATCAACTATATTAATTATCTAAGTTTAAAAATATATTTTAATTATTTTAATTTTTAAAATTTTATTATATTTTTTAATAATTTATTATTAATTTTTTATTATATAAACAATAAATGAGTTGAAAAAATTTTAGATTAAAATTAGAATTTTGAGGATAAAAGTTGATATTTGGACGTGATGCAGTTTTTCAGATTTTTTAGGAATTGTACAATTACGTCTATTTTTTTTATTCATTTTTTAATTAAAATAGAAGAAGTTTAATTAGAAAATTAAAATATGATAATATAAGAAAAATAGTGAAATGAGAAGATATAGTTAGGGATGGCAATGGGGCGGGTTCAAACCCGTACCCACCTCGTACGGGCCGGGTAAATTATTAAATACCTTTAAGATATCCAATAACAACAGAACTAATTGATTTCAAACCAGTTACAGAAGTGTTTGGTAAATAGTCAAATTCTCAAACAACGTTTGTAAAGCATGGGGCTGGCACTTGGTATGAGTGTAAACATGAAGCTATTTTAGGTGAAATAGTCATCCTTACTTATTTAGATGTGAAGTATTTTCAAGAGTAAAAATTAGATTAACAATGGACAAGAGAACAATTACTCAACTGCAAAAACTCAGTAC
The DNA here is from genome assembly GCA_026898435.1 of Prunella vulgaris. Classification (NCBI taxonomy): domain Eukaryota; kingdom Viridiplantae; phylum Streptophyta; class Magnoliopsida; order Lamiales; family Lamiaceae; genus Prunella; species Prunella vulgaris. The sequence goes on along the minus strand of JAPKLY010000111.1, from coordinate 382,732 downwards.
AAATTACCACCACGTACAAAATCTGTCCGAACAAATCTAAAACATAGTTCGACACCTCGTTGAAGGGGTCGAATTTCAATATACAAACTTCAATATTTTTGGGTATCCTCAGTTAAGAATATCAAATATGATTAAAGTTTTTTTGAAAAAAAAAAAAAAAACTTGTATCAAACAAATACAGATAAACAGTCCAATATCTGCAGTAATACCTTATAAATTACAAACTATATATGTTACACCAAATTTTTTACATAATGCGGCAAAGACAGAGTCAGTATCTCAAGTATGTTTAAACCTCATCGTAAAGTTTGGAAAGGAAAAAAGAGAGAAATAAAATATTAACTACTTGAGTGAGTAAAAAAACATGTTAAGAGTTGGCTTCTTTAATTGTTCATCATTCTCCTGTGATTTTTCTGTTGTAAATAGACACTAAAAGATGTAAATAACTATTGCTATCATTCTCCCGTTATTTTCCTTATTTCTGTCCTATATGCTCCTCCAGAAGGTGTTGTTACATATCATACAAGAACGAAAAATAATTACGTCGAACAATTGAGAAGTGGGTCGACTTTGATTACTCTGGTATTGTACGATCCACATAATCCACACTTGTGATACAGCCAATGAAATGGTGATGTTCCTTTCCTACCACATTCATTGCACAGTATATCCTGCAATTCCCATAAATGAGTTTCTTTTACGGTAATGTTGTAAAAGTAAAGGGTGGAAAAAGAAGGAGGCGAGGAGATGTATGCTCACTTGACATCGGTTTCTGTATTCTTCTGGAAGAACTTCGGAAGACATTAAAGCATCAAGCATGCCGAAGTAGACCTGTACAAAAGATATCTCAAATTAGACAACACAAACACACATTAATGTGATGTAAATCATCATCTACTAATCCAAATTGAACCAAAGCAGACAGAAAATGTGCTTCCACCACCTCAATATATACAACAAAGAAATGTTGGTGTATCAAACAATATCATACATCGGACTAATAAGGGAGGATAATGGGGTACATAAGGATGGACATATCTCCATTGGTATGAGGCCTTTTGGGGGAAGCCCAAAAACAAATCTGTCCGGGCTCAAACTGCACCCCAGCATGAGATTACTTTTAATATCAAATGAAATTATTTTTATGTTGCTTCTGGAGTTTAAGGATTTGATTTGAAGAGAGGTTGAGGGGAGTAATTTCAAATCATTCCGATAAGTCCATACTAAGCAGATTTCATGTCAATCAAGATACTACAAGAATAGTTCAAAATGATTGCAACTGATTTCGAATTTATTAAAATTAAGAACACACACACACACCCATCCGAACAAATTTTTTTAAAAAGGTTTGCAATCTAAATTAAACCATGGAAGGTAGAGATAATCCTCACCGACATGTCTCCCATTGATTTGCTGCAAATTGGACAGATGTAATGTGTGCAAGCATATGCCTGGTAAGACAGAGAAAGTGCATAAAAAGTAAGTAGTTTATTTATGCATGACATTATATAATATATGTTTGTTCCCCAAATTCTACCTTTTTCCATTTCCGGTTTCCCTCTTTCACTCACTATCACGTTTGATCCTAAAAGTACACTTTTATTCCCACATTGGTCCCACCGTCTATGGTCTAATGGAACCAACTATTTGAGGATGCTTGATGTAATATTAAAAAAATTTGGAATTTCTTTAATTTTTTAAATTGACACTCTAAAATAATTGATTCCACTAGTTAATGGACTGTCAACTAACAGTTGGACCAAATTTGAGAATAAATATGTACTTCTAGGACCATATATGATAGTGAATGAAAGGTAGACACAGAACTGGAAAAGGGTAAACGTTAGGGACCAATGATATTAACTAGATCAGCAGAGGCCGTGATTTAAAAAAATGACCTGGAAGCAAGCTGAATGCATGTAATGGCCACAGGGAAGTGCCCTCACAGCTGTACTAGATGTGAACAAAAAATCACAGCATATGGGGCAGTTTGTTTCAAGACCTTTCTCCAAGCATTTATGGTCCGCTATTTTCATTGCCAAGCAACAATTGCAGGTCATGCAATGGAAGAAGTCCACACCAAGTCCTTTACCAACACGGCATAAATTGCAGGAAGGACAATGATAAACCTCCCTGAAAACAAAAACCAAAAGAATTCAAAATAAAACAAAGAAGAAGGTCGAATTGCAAGTCTCATACAGTTGTCCACAGCAATCATCGCATAAGATTAAATCTTCTGTCCACATTAAATCTGCATTTCACTTGTGTATGCCTACACATCATATGTCTGTCGTACATCAGAAAGCACCATAAAGCCAGTGAAGCACACTTGTTTAGACCTAAGGTTAAGAACACAAAATGCTAGGGATTGTGACAAGTGAAGAGGTTTTTCTACTAACACAGAATATTTATTTGTTTTCCGAAAGACTAAGTGGATGACTGAGGTAGTGACAAGTGATAGTTCGACTTGCGGGAATGTTCATTCCATCTAGAATGATAAAATGTCATGCCCTTCCATAAGGTTATTCAGGTTATAACCAAGATTCATCAGACACAACACATAGTCATAGACAAACTATGCCATAATTTATCAATCAAACCAGAACCCCTAGCATTGGATCAACATTACTCAATTTATGATTTTAGTGGCAAAAATGCTGTTATAACTTACTTCTGAATTTAAAGACAAAAAAAATAAGGCAGTCATAGTACACCACAGGAAAGCAGAGGGATAAAGAATGTTTACCGTTCATCATCAAAGAATTTGCAACTACTGCAGTAATACTTTGCCATTGGCAGCTCATCACACGATGGAGTTGTGCAAACTGGCCCAACTGCTTGAATTTTTTGGCAATTCATACACATCATTTCAGTTGTTGCTTTTCTGCAAGTTGACAAAAATAAGTCAATTATTTTTTTAAATAAAAATGACTATAAAAATCCCCAGAAAACGTAAATCTATTAGGCATTACCTATCCATCGTGTGGTCACTAACTTCATCATGGCAGAATCTGCACGCAACTAACTTGCCACAACAAGCAGCACGGAGCTTGCAGTTTCTTTTGTAATGCTCGCATCCAAAGATTTGCTTCTCAGAATCACGAAAAGAGGGAGCCCATTCAAGCACGTCTTCTTCTTCGTCACTTCTTGGTTGCGAAAATTTCTGCTGAGAAGCTAACCATTGACTATACAAGAGTCCAAGTTACCAGAATTCAATATAAAAAATGAAGATGGTAAAAACTCATTAACTAAAATGGGATTAAACAACAGGATACTAAGAATATTAAGAAGTGCAACCTCGTCATTAGATTTTGGATAAGATATGATTTTCTTCGTGGATCAAGAGTTGAATCACGAGAGACCTTCCATATTTCGGATTCAAGCTCATTCTGATTCATCCGGAATATATCTTTCCACCCAGGCTTAAATTTATAGTCGCTTTTGTCTGCAGATTCATGTGCACCATACTCTGAGAAAGGTAGATTAAATGGCCAGTAAGCAACATCTGAAGAGCACAATTTTTTTGGAGAAGTATGAGAACAAGCAAGTGGGAGAGTAATGTGATCCAAATACCTTGTGGAGTACTCACATCACCGTGATGAGTACTCTCTGATGTGGGTGGCAGTGAAGATGCAGTTGGGCACCCTTCCCACCATTCATTTAGCCACTCGCTAAACATCGTGTTCTTAGTTGCATGTTTCCATGTGTCCATCATTTTATTCTGCTCATCCTGAGACAGAGCAGATGTCACCCAAGGCAGCATTGACTGAAGTACCTCTGCTCCAGTTGTGCCAATTATTCGGCCAACAAGTTTGTCCTGCTCTTCATCTGAGAAATATCTGTCAAATAACGGCCAAAGCTCAACCTCTTCACGTATAATATGATGATCTAAAGTCACTTTAATAGATTTACACATGCCCTGAATCTTTGTCGTCAGTTCATTATCCCTTTTCAATCTATCAACCTGACTTGATGAACCAGATTGACTTTCTCTCAAATCTCCACTCACATTTTTGACATTCAAATTTTCATGAAGTCGAGATAACTCAGCTAGAGCAGATGAAATATCCTCAAATAGTTCTTCTTCGTGCTTATGGTCTAAAGTGTAAGAATGGCTGACATTATGAAGAGTTTCCTTTGATTCTAAGGCAGGGAATACTATGTCATCCTCAGCATTACTGTGTGCTCTATATAAGGCCCATAAAAGACGAAATCTGCCAGTAAATTTTCTGAGGAAAATTTCATCACAATCACTAAGTTTTCCAGATTCAACATCCAGAAACTCTAAATCCTTCCGAATTGCTTTGTGAAACTTAAAAATGTTATCAATAGGTCGTTTGGAAACGGCGCGGAAAGTGGATCTACTTTCTGTTTCCCAACAGAAAAGACTGGAGTTCAGAGAAGGTGCGCTTGGACCAAAAGGTAAAGAGCGTAGAGATCTCACAGAAGGAAGGGAATTCATTCCAAGACTATTGTTATCGACTCCTAGACCAGGAACACAACAAGACTGGTTAGACAGACAAGTTTTTTGGGATTCTGATCCTGAGAAATTGAAAGCAATACTTCCTAAAGTAGAAACTAATTTTCCATCTTTGGCTGTCTTCTGGCACTTAAATGGTAGTCCACATTGTTTACTTTCATTTATGATATTAGAACAGGCATTATAACAACGAAACTCTCCTAGAATCTCTTGGGATTCTTTAAGCTCCTTTGCAGGACAACAGTCAAGTGCACTAGAAGACAAACATTTTCCTCCATGACAACCTTTGCATGCCCAACCAGAGAAAAGGGTAACCAAAGCAGTATCTGAAGCAGGAGCTGCAAACCGTAATGGGATACAAATATATCATGCACAAATATAAATAGGTCCAAACAGGAAAAGAAGCTGATACTGTACCTGCCATATGCAAGTTATAAAGGAAACATCGAGCTTCCTCTTGAGTCAGCGATCCAACCAACCATGGTAAGACGCATTCTATCAATCTCAGTGGCATGACGCACAAGCTTCGATACAGAAGTTCTTGCTGCCGCTTGTGGCTGAAATGCTTCCGCACAAGTGGAAGAACCTATAATGTAATCAATTAGTTAATATCTACAAGTGTGCAAGGCAGTTTTGGTATTAACTTTTGAATACATTCCCAACAACCAAATTGATTCTCAGTTTTTGAGGAGCCAACAATCAGAGTCTGACCTGAATTTCCACCTTGTGAAAGTGATTCCTTACAGTCTCAATTATATGGTTAGACTGCGAGTATAGTTTTGAATAAAATTCAGCAGATGAGTTGGCTCCAGAGCTTTCAATGTTCTCTATCAAGCACCTGAATTTGCCAAATTCACTCTGCTCTTCAACATGCTCATCTACAGCAGCAAATATAACTTTGTCCTCAGCAATGCTGCAGTCGTAATTTCAAATCAACATTTAATGGGCACTATAAATCACATTAAAACTTTTATAACAAGACCTCTTTTGTCAAAATAATTCTGTGCTGCCAGGTCAAGACAAAATTTTGGAAAAATCATAAACCAAAATTTCCATTACATTTGTATTCATCTAAAGCACCTAAATGAAAAAGGTAGCTCTGCAACCTTTTTGAACCAAAAGATAAATATCAAGGATTGAAAAGTAAAGAGTTTTAAAAAATATTATGAAACTATATACATGCCAACCCCATGCTACAAGAAAATGTAAATTTATGGAAAAACTGATTATTAGTAGAGTTGGAAAGATAAAAAATTCAGTCCAAAAAATATAGAAATACCTGTGGAAAATGCATACTTCAACTATAAATTGAAGCCTCTTATTAATTGTAGACAGAAAAGAGAGGTCTCCAGTGAGTTTTATACTTCTAGTTGTCTCAGCTATATCATTCAATTCCTTTTCAATTGCCTTATGCCAAAGCAATAAATCATCCGCTGGACAATATTGAGGAGATCTAATAGCATTACAATCAGACAGAAAATCTCCTTCTGCATTCTTAGAAGATTCACAAGAGCAGCATGCATTTGCATTTGGACTTCTGGAGCTGCTGGAAAGTCTGGGATAATCTTCATCAAGTTTACGTTTGTTGCATATCTTTAAGCCATTCATCCAGGTATATATAATCTTTTTCACGAAAAAGAAGGCAAGTAAGAAGACAAGATAATTATGTGCTTCATGCTCGTGCTTCCAGTCAACGCATCTAACCTGTCGAAGCAGCTTTTCCTCAGGGATTATTCTGTGCAAGCATTTACACATATCCTGCTGCTCATCTGGTGAAACTGATGATGATAGCCAAGGCAAGAATTCTGCCATCATATTCACTGGAATACTGCACAAAAATTTCCATACCAATGTTGCCTGCTCCTCAAATGAGAACTTCTCATTAAGCAAGGGAAAGACCTGTCAATCAAAAGAAAAACGCTAAGCAAGAGGCACAACTGTCTTCCGTATGACATGAAACTGACCCAAAAATCTTTCTCCAATCCAGTTAATCTTCAAAACGACTCTTTTCATAGGGAAGGTGATGTCGCCTGAAATTTTGGCATGAAAAACTTAAAATAATGGCAATCAATATCCATCTTGTGTAATGAAGTCTTATATCCATGTAACAAGAGAAAACTTCATAGTGTAGATTAAGCTTTCATCTTTCTCATTATTAATCCAATAATCTTCCTTAGAATAGAAACTTAAAATTGAGTAAATATAAACGAAGGTGAATTAGAAAATAACAGGAAAGTAACAAGAAAATAATCTCCACATAGATCTGCAGCAGAGACATGAACAGAAAAAAAAGAATGCTCCTGGAGAGTTCAACAGATTAAGTTCTTCAGAACTGTCATGAAAAAGAAGGAGACTTTTACTATTTCTAGCAAAAACAGTGGACACTCAGATCCACTTCCATAATAGATGTGACTTATGGATCCTGCAAGAACCAATTTAATGTATGTTCTGTTTTGGGTCACCAAGATTCATCAAATTCACTGTTTTCCAATGAAAATAATGTGACAAGGAAAAAGAAAAAGAAAAACATAGAAAACATAAAAACTAAACCTGCTCCTCTTCCTTGGACATGTGCTGGTTGATTGATGTTTGAAGGGCTCCCGTGCAAGAGGCCAACTCTCTTTTGTAGCTCTCTTCAATCGACATATCATTGTCCAGAAATGCAAAGAGCTGATCAAAGAGAACGCTTTCACCCTCGTGCTCAAGGGCATAAGTCCTTGCCACATTTTTCACACGAATATCAAGTGCAGGAAAAATAACCTGACATTACAATTTTGAATTACTACAAAATAGTTACAAACACACTGCAAATTGATGTACAGCAAGGATCAGCTTAGTGGAACGAAAATATCTTGCACATGAGACTCCTCCTCAACTCATGCATATAGCTAATGTATTCATGATAAAGAGAAAGGCAAAAGAACTGGCTAGGTAATAACGTTAGAGTAGATATATGTAGGCTTGTACGTATTTGAGGCTTGGTCCCCTCTCGGATATCAGTACATCAATACCAGTAGCATTCAACAATTTACTCAATCTTTCCAGGCCACACAAAATTATACCCTTCATTTAGCAAGCTGACAACCTCCAAATTACTTTTTCCCATCAACATATATGACCTATTACTAACTCAAGCAGCTTTGAAGTGAAGTTAATTATGCCATTAACTTAGCATGACGACCTCTATCTTTAAAAATATTAAATTAAAATAAAACTGATATAGGTAGGATAATTGTCTAATATATCTTTCAAACTTACAGAACAAAGTTGAAACTCAAAATTTGCAAAATTCAATGAAACTAGCTAAGCAGATCAAAAAAACAAAGCCATCGAAACGATATAAATCTTAGAATGCTCTAAACAAATCAGCCAGGTAGAGGTTACAGCCAAAATTTAGTCTAAACAACAGTTACCGGCAAACATGCCAAATATACCATCAACTTCTGATGCATAAAATAAAAATAAACATCAACAAATTCACGCCCACAACCTCATCCTCCGCATTGCAGTGGTGCTTATAAATCGAGTGCAGGAAATGACACTTGTCCACGAACTGCTTGATGTCTTCGCCACTTCCGTTCGTGGCCAAAGCCACTGCCGATTGATGAAGACCGTCCAGCTCCGCCCGAATAGCCTTATGGAAGAAGAGAAATATTCGAATAGGTGAGTCAGCCACCACAGGCGCCGCCGCAATCACTCCGTTCTGAATCCCCATAGTTCACACGAAGTTCGTTGTTTACTAACTTTCTCCCCCTCGAAGAATGAATTCATTTGTTTGAAAACGAGAAATGCGAGGTGAAATTGAGATGAATAATGGGTGGGGATGGAATGCGCCCGGTGCGCACGTGGCGGTAATGGAAAACGCCGGCCAGGCTTTGGCGCGCGTGAGGAAAAGGCAAAGTACGTGGGTGGATTACGAGTGCGGGGTTTGGGCCATTCCGGCGTGTGTTCGTTATGATCCCTTAATTCGTTTTCATACTTTTCTCCTATGTGTACTTATGGTATAAAGCTAAATTATCTATTTATTCAACTTTTATTTGGATAATGTTTGATTTCGTAAGATAAAAGTATCATGTTTTTTATAGATAGATATTTTTATCTTACGAACCAAATATACCCTAAATAGATACATAATTTTATTTTTTAAATTACATATAGTTTGATTGTTTTATATAAATTTACAATATATTAAAATAAAAAAAATTAATTTGTGAGTATACGCAAAAAATTATATACATATTTATACATATAATATTATTTTATTTAAAAAAAATTAAAAAAATGTGTCACCTCTAAAATAACTTTTCTCGGAAAAGAGAAAGTGATAAATTTCATATTTTATAAATAAAAACAAAACTCTCTCACAAAGGAACTTGGATTCTCTGTGTTTCCTTTCTAAATTTCCCCTAAATTTTCCCTAAAGTTAGGAGAAAGATAAATACATTATATGGACCTCAGTCACCATCATGTGTCCAATAAAATTATATTTTTTATTAATTATTTCAATTTTGTGTAAATCTCTCTTAAATTTACAAGAAATTTATATAAAAGAAATGGAGAAGATTTGTAGCCTCACATAATGCTTGGTATTAAAAAAATTCAATGTGAATAGAAACTCAGAATGAATATATTAGTGAGTAATGAGGATAAAAGAGGTAAACACTCCCATTTTATTATACTTTTTTTAATTTATAATCATCATGTTCAATTAATTCTTCATTTCACAATTAGTAATTTTCTTTATTACCTACCTTTTAAAATTAGAGCACAACATTAATTATACAACCACTATTAAAATAAACATTCATTGAGTATATATATCAAGGTAAACAGAGAAAATGAATTTTAATTAGCACTTAATACTTTGAAACAAACGTCCCCTCATAATTCTCACTTTGTATTAATGGTAAAGTTTTATACGAAAATAGTTCATAATAAGTTTATCATGTATCATATATTTAATCAGAAGTATCAAAAATCTGTGTTAATGATATTATGTTATAACTGTTACAGAATTTATTAACCCCTTTTGATACTTCTGATTAATACACTAGGAAAAAGTTATTCATACATACTAGGAATAACAGTATCAAAATACTCATTTTTCCTAGTATATATGAATTAACAGTATCAAAAAATTTAATACACTAGGAAATTTTAAATTTATGAACCCTTTTGTCTCCTATTAAATTTCACACATAGAATTTACCCCTTTTTAAGAAAATATTTGATTTTGAATTTAATTCATAAATATTGCTATATAATTTGAGTTTTATAGTAAAATTTATTCCCACAATAGATGTTTTATTTTTATTTTTTACGTATAAAGTTTATGCGCTATTCTGGCTAATCCTATTATCAAGATGTACTTGTGAGTTGTGAGATAGTTTTTCTAAGTTTTTTCTAATAAATAGAATACAGATCCAAACAAATAGCGAGAATAATTTTTTAAAAATTGGGTAGTTATAGATAAAAATGTATGTGAATCAGGTTTATTAAAATAAAATGTAAATTTAGTAATATTTTTTACAAATAAAGTATCATATCTTAATAATTTTAAAAAGAATGCATAGTAATTATTTTGGGGGGAAATTCATGTGAATGACTCACGGGAAAATATACTCTTTTGAATAAAAATGATTCTCTTTTTAATTATAAATCATGAACTCTAATCTTTTAAAAATATTAGAAGTCATTTTTCTATTTTAGATTCGTAAATATGTAGAAGTAGAATTGTTATTCAAATCGAGTAGTTGAAAATTTAAATTAAATTAAAAAATTTAATTGAGCTGAACTCTAGCTCAATCAATTTTGAAAATTAATAAATTTAAAATAGAACTTGACTCGGCTTGCAAATGAGTATAATGAATCAAACACATTAGGTTATAATAAAAAGAAAATATTTGCATATCGAGTCGGATCAGTTCATTAATAAAGGTTCATTTGGTTCGTAAGATAAAAGTATTTATTCGTCAAAAATATGGATATTTTTTTTTCGGATAGATACTTTTATCTTACGAACCAAATGAACTCTAAATTAATATTTTATAAGCTCTAACTCTATATATTTATGAAAATAAACAATCCAATTCGAGCATGTCCGAGCTTTCAAATTACTCAATTCAAATAATAATGTTCTGTAGAATTAATCCACGTTTGTTTAATTTTCTTAGCATAGACGGTTGGGCTTGTACGTGGCTAATCAACATTTAACATTTTCAACCTTTAAAAAAAACCATTTAATAATATTCAAATCAACAAAATTTTAAAATACTAAAAAAGGGATATAACCACCATGTTGGTGAGGAGTACAAGTCTTGCATGAAAAGCAATACCCGCCAAATTCCGGCAAAACAAATACTCCATAATAATAAATTATTGAGTCATATGAAATAATTTATATAAATGGTGGACTATGCATATTCCATTTTAGAATATAATAAAATATTAGTCATCGTGTGTCATGCGTATGCTCTGCCCACATTCTTCAATAATACTATAAATTAAATATCCCACCATTATTATTTATTAATCACCCCAACCCATCCTTAGATTTTTTTTTCTTGTTAAACGCTGTCGTTTTCCTATTCTTTTCTTTTCTTTTCTTTTTTGGGGCGGGGATGCAGTTAGATTCGATGAACCTACCTTTCTACTTTCTAGTCATAACATAAAGGACTAAAGATTTAGTATAAACTTTTGTTGGTGGGTAAATTAAGAAATATGCCATTTTCTTTTCTTTTTCCATACATTAATTTTGTCATTTGTATGTGTCCTATTATATATTTTTTATTTTTTTTAAAATTATTATTCACACTTTTATTATTATTTTTATTTCTTTTTTTACTGTTTTCATTACATTTTTATTATTCCCATTATATTACTTATATTTTCAATTTAACTGTTAAAAAATAATGAGCGATAATATTTAAGAATTAATTGCCTCCACTAATGATTAATATGTAATGGGTAACTTTTTTAATTTGTCAATTTCAAGATACAAGTTTTCACGACTGAACCAACTTTATACATAAAATAAATAAAATACTTGTAATTTTATAATTTAAAAAATAAAATAGAGATACATAAATTACTCCCTCTGTCCAGAAAAATTTATATTTTTTTTATATTTGGATGTCACATATTAATTTGCACACTACTTATGAATATTGATTTACGTGCATAATTTACAAAATTTTACACATATTTATCTATTTATCACTATTTTATTTTAAAAATATATATATAATCTCAAAGTAAGTCTTATTTGAACAATTTCACCTAGTGCACGGTACATTTATTCAATAACTAAAATTATTTATACTGAAAATTTAAATTTTAATGTACTAAAAATTAATAATAGTGTAATTACATCCATATAACACCTTTGCATAATACGAGGCATAATACGAGGAGTGGAAATATAACTCCATATATAACAAGTCACATTCAATTCAGATATGTGTCATAGAAACTTGACCACCAGGGTTCACCTTTTTGTTTACATAAATTGATTAGGTACCCCCCTTCCTCCCATAAATATTAATTTACACACTTTTCTCTATTATCTGTCTTACAATTATTTTTACATTTTATAAATAAAAATTATTATTTTAATTTATCCTCACATTATTCACATATTTACACAAATTATTATTACTTTTACCTTCAATCCAAATAATTTTATTATTTTAATAATATAATTTTACACATCATCTTATTTTAAAAAAAAAAATACACTCCCAAAGGTGAAAACATTTGGATAGAGGGAGTATGATATTCTAGTGCGAGTCACTTTTTGGCGGTACAATTACATCATTTCTTATTTTCATAAAAATGGTTCATAATTAATACTATGATTTAGGATTAGTTATCTAGATCATAAAGTGCAGTGGAAATCTAGTAGGACCTCATACTTCCGACACTGCATGCCTTCCTTATCTTAAGATTGCAATATGGATTATGATTGGACTCGTTGTTCATTCGACCGTTTGGTTGGGATATTAATCATGTGATACATTTAGTGTAATATATTTGATTAATTAGCTTGCAAAATTACATGTTAAGACACATTATAAAAAGGGTTAACTTAGTTCGTTTTTGTTTTATCAGCAACAAATAAAGAGATATGGGTTCAAGAAACATCCCAATAATACATCAAAATTGAGAGAATATGCATTTGAGAGAATATGCAAGATGGAAACGTAATTTATTTTGGTCATAGTTGCATCAAAATTGTATTGTTAATTAATTAATCTAAGGCTTCATTTGGATGGGTGGGTGTGAAATTCATGGATTTTGCACACAAATAATCACACACTTTATAAATTTACAAATACTTAAATTTTATTTTATTTTTAAATGGAGGAATTTTAAATTCTCTTCAAACCCATGTCATTTGAAATTCCTCCCATTTACCCCTTTCCATATCTCATTTTCCTTACTTTTTTACTTTTCTCTCATCTCTTTATAATTCATAATTTAAAATGTATGCTTTTTTACATGTATTTTTGTTTAAATTCATCCATCCAAATGGAGCCTAAAATTTATGAATTTTGATGATTTTTTTTTTTACCTTTTTTGCTATTAAAAAAGTGCTACTAACCAATATATTGAAAATATGACGAGTGTAAAAAATAGGTGAAAATGAGAAAGTATTGATGAAAACCGATATTATCTTGATGAAAATTATAGAAAATAATTTAATCATGTGAACACCTCAAAAGGAGGGTCACACGCAACAAAAAAATAAATATAGGGATGACAAAATGACCCGCCTCGTAGCTAACCTGTTCAGCCCCGTCCTGCGCATGGGGCAGGGCTATAGCTGTCAAATGGGTCGGCCCGGCCCACCGGATCATTGTGTTTTGTCGAGCCGGGCTGGACCGGGCTTGATTCTCATTGGGTCACTTATTTTCAAGCCCGTCCTGGCCCAAGACGGGCCACCAGGCTAAATCGGCTCGATTTTTTAATTTTTTTTTTAAAAAAATTAATACATCACCATTACATTTGATTTCTATATAAATCTTAATTAATTGGTCATTTTGTATACAAATACTACTCATATAGTCTAAATTTTTATTTAATTCAAATTTTTATATAGTAATATTTAAACAAAAATAATTCAAACAACAATTTTCTAACAATCCTTTATAAACACAAATTCACAAAAAGAAAATTAAACAACTAATTCAACATCCCTCTAATAAGTTTGAATTTTAATTCATACTAACAAACATATGAGTTTCTAATTAAATAAAATATCATTTTTAAAATTCTGAATAAAGTATTGTCAATCTTATCTAATTCATATTTCTGATATTACAAATTAATTAATTAATAAATTGAGATAATAGTTTTTAATTAAAAATATCTTTTGAGAAAGTTTATACAATTAAAATATTTATTAAAAGTATTTAAAAGAATATAAAATAAAATAAATTAAAATATATAACTTATAAGAACATAGAAAAGAAGGGAGGAAAATAAAAAACTTTTAAGGGACAGTTGCAAAATGGTACATTTTAAAGCACTATTTTCAAATTTGTATAATATGTAAAAAAAATCTATTATTTAACTCATATTTACTCTATTATACAAATATTTTGTATAAATTTGAAAATAGTGCTTAAATATAATACAAATTTGATTTTTTTTATTTTTAAAAGAAAGTGTACTCATGTGAAATGGATGTGCTCATCTATGTAAACAAATGTAAGTGCATATTAGCTGGGTCTTTATTTTATGGCCAATGTTATTGACACTAGCCATTTTGGAAAATACACTCCCTTTAATATGTTCGACATTTTTTCGAAATTTTTATAAATTTTTGGCAAAAAATTTCAAATAAAATTTTATTTTTACACTACATTCGAAAAAAAAATGCTGATAAAATAAAATAAAATTGAAAAAAATTACCGAACAAAGAGTAGTGTATTTCCAAAAAAACAGCATATTAGTCTGGCTAGTGTATTTAATAAAAAGCTAGTGCGAATAACCTGGCCTTATTTTATTTGGACGGCCTTTCAGCCCATTTGCATGATACAGCCCATAAAAGTGGTAGCCCAATTGGCGTGAGATCAAGAAATGAATGGAAGGGGCCATCGGAATGACCTAAATTTTCAATTCAAATAAGGAAATCGTGCGACTACTACTAATTACTCTTACATGAGCTGGACCCCACCCTATACATATTTTCTCCAAATCTAAATTATTATAAATATCTTATAAACTTTAACATCTTATAATTTTAAAACTATTTATAAAATATTATTTTTAAATTGCATATAAATTATTAAATTTAATTTATAAATTATTTGATACTCCCTCCGTCCTTGATATTTATTCTCATTTGTATGGGCACGAGTTTTAAGAAAAGTGAGATAAAATAGATAAAGTGAGGATAAAGTTGAATAATTGTGGGGTCCACCAGAGAATAAAGTGATTGTTTGTGAGTGTGATAATAAAATAATATTTCTAAAAGAGGAATGGGAATAAATTTGTGGCACGAACGAAAATGGAAAGTGAGAATAAATTTGTGGGACGGAGGGAGTAATTTTTATATTTTTTTAAGTTTAATAAAATATAAATATTTTTATATTTTATATCATGAGATAAGGGTTAAAAAATGGTGGTGGAGACTGGAATGATGCCCCGGTATTGATGGAGATGGTGAGGACAAAAATTTGTGATATTAAATTTTATTAAGTTATCAAATATGAAACATCCTATTTCATTAAACACTTACAAATTTCGATTCTGATTAATTGGGAATCGTATTATTTTATGTAGTGTTTTTTAAAATCAGAAATTAATCACAGAACCGATTATATTACTTCTCAAAAATCATTTTTTAGTTTCATTGGGAAAAACTAGTCAAAATTGGCAAAAATCGATCAAAACTTATTGAACTGGTCTGTTTTTATTTTTATTTTTATTTTTATAACTTTTTTATAAATTAAATCTTGAGACATATCCTAATCTTCAAATTATTTTATTTTACGAATTACATATATTAAATTTTATTTGTAATATTTTAATTTTGAAACTTTATTATGCATGAGTTATAAAACATGTCATGGACTAAATTTAATATTATAATTTGAGTTGTTTCAAGTATCTTGATTTTGATTGTCTATAATTTTTTTTTTTTAAGTTAATATAAAACTTATAAGTTATTAAAACTTTATATGAGAATTATAAATTTACTTTACTCGTTTTAGGCTTTTTCAACCGATACTTATTCGATTTGATCACCGATTCAGTTATAAAAATACTTATTTTACATTAATAAACTATGAATCAATGAGTGGATATCAGGGAAGGATGAAATGGTGAACTATTTTTTCGATTTTCTTCCAAAATATGCACATTATTTTGGAAATTCTTTCCCCAAATTAAAAATGATAAAATTCTCAAGAATTTTGATTTAACGATTTTGGGAGTTCAAGTCCCACCCTCAAATTAATTAATTGATGAATTTTGATTGTGATCTCATAAGATTGTTTATTAATTTATATTGATAATGATATATAAATAAATTCAAACAATTAATTAAAAAATAATAGTGAATTTTCTATTTATCAATTTGTTATTATTACATTCATGGCGAAGACATAAGTGTGTGCCCACATTTACATAATGATTATATATTTTGGTATAATTATATATATATACTCCCTCTGTTCCACATGAATTTGCACACTTTTCTTATTTGGACGTCTCATGCAAATCTGAACACTACTAAAATAAAAAACATTAATTTCCGTGCACACTCACAAACATATACACATATGCCACTATTTTATATATAAAACACGTTTTTCTTAAAAAATGTATCGTCCCGTAGGGTGCAAATTCCTACTAGATGGAGGAAGTATATAATATTGAAAAAGGGAGATTATACTGGAGTAAGGCAGAAGAGGAGAAGTTGGAAGGAAGGAGTAGGGGTTGGCTAACCTGTCTGTAACTAGAGATGTTAAACGGGCCGCGGGCTGGTGGGCCGGCCCGTTTAACCCTGTTTTTTATAGGGTTAGGTCCGAGCATATGGCTGCCAGTATAAAACCGGGCCTTTTTGGCCCGGACCGGTTAGCCCGCGGGCTAAACGGGCTAGCCCGCCGGTTAACCGGGCTGGCCCGGTAGCCCGGTTTTTTATTTTATTAAATTAAATAATTAATATATAATATAAGTTAATTAAATTGGAAAGTGATTGTAGGCTGTGGAGGTGTGGGCCTGTGTACTGTGGTTGTAGGCTGACCTGATTTCTCCTCACTTGTGTTACGTAATTGTAAACTTTATTAATTATATTTTTATTAATTATTAATTACTAATTCATTATTAACTAATAACTTAACTACATATTAAAATAGAAAATAAGTAAATAAGTTAGATCTCAATTAATTTAAAACTTTTAGGGATGTGTGAACTTTAGTTATTAAATTATTAGTTCTATTTTATATTAAATTTTAAATTTGTAAAAAAAAATTACCCCGAGCCCGTTAGTGGCCCGTTTAGCTCGCGGACCGTTAGGATTAGGGTTAGGTCCAGGCATATAGCGGCCCGTTAAGGATGAACCGCTAAGACCGGGACCGTTTAGGCCCGGAGCCCTGTAGGGCTAGCCCTGTAGGGTTAGGGCCAGCCCGTTTAACATCTCTATCTGTAACGACTAATTCTGCTTTACCAACACGTTATTAATGTTAATGCATGGCTGCTGTTGCCCCCTGCAGACTCCCACCGCACCGGACCATGCGCCTAAATCTATTGACTTTTCCATCTTCATTTATATATGACTATTTTATAATCATGCATTGACTTTCTCCAGGCTATTTTTATTTGTTGAAAAATATTATCAATTATTTTTGTTTTATTTATATATAAAACTGAAACTATTATATATATACCATGTGCTACAAGGAAAGGGACTCCAAAGTAAATTAGTATTTGCTATTTATCTCCACATATGCCATAAAAAAGTTTCATATCACTCAATCTATCCACCAAATATATACAATTTTTTGTACGTGATTTGATACAATATGTCGTAGGATATTTTTGGGTATTATGAGGTCTATTTATGAATAAAGTGAATATTTTTAAAAATTACATCTTAGACATATTGTATTAAACTACGTATATATATTTGGTGGACATGAGAAGTATATACTAGTAACAGTTTTAAAAATAATATTACTGTGCTTTTATAAATATTAACATTTTCATAAATAGTAACCTTTTGTTGGCAAAATTGCCCAATTTACATATATTAACAGTTTTCTTGTTTATATATATGTATGTATACTATGGAGAAATTAAATTAAATTTTAAATAAGTATATTTTTTTAATGCACTGTAGAAAGAGGTTTGAAGATTTTTTCCAGTGTCCTATCAATTCAAATGTCATATTTTATCTTAGATCCAGTATAGTACATAAGAGTATTTCTTAATATATATATATATATAGCTTGGCTAGTTTTACATTTTAGAGAGATGATAATCCATAAAATTGATGGTGGGGATGATCTATACTTGAAAAGTGGATCGAAACACTAAGATTGATTATTTTAAGTATGAAGTTTGGTGATTATGTGATTCTTGTGGGATGGATTAAATCCTACCAAACAAACAAATTTTATCGATGATGATTTAATTCAAGAAATTAAGGGTTCTTTAGACATGCATTTTCCCTGCAAATGTACATGTGTGTATTCCGTAACTGAACATCTCAATATGCATTTGTATTTAATTAATATTATATATATCAATTGGTGCATAATTAAAAATAATTAATACTCCTTTCATCTCGAGATTACTTGCACTCTTAGATATATACACGGTTTAAAAAAGAAAATTAAGTTAAGTAACGAGATATATATATATATATATATTAGTGTGCGCACAATTCAACAGGTTGTACAAATAATATTGAAATATTCCACTAAGTCGGTATGCAAATAATCTGGAGACAGAAGGAATATTGTTTATTGAAAATAACTAATTAATAAATTTGTTATATTAAAATTATTTTGGTCTCATACACACACGTAGCCATTCAACTTTTTTTTCAACTCAAACTTATTCTGAAAATCAATTTGGATGACACCAACTCAAATTATGAACTAAACTAGTTTTTTTTTAATTATTTAAATTCAACGCTTGATGACACGTGTCTATAGAAGATTGATGTTATATTAACATTATGACTATTAACAAAAGTAGTGCCATCAACTACTAATTTTTAATGTCATTATATATGTCGATGTAATACTCATGTTTTGTACAACTAATTAGGGACAGTTAGTCGTATTCAATTTACCAAATTAAGCTAACGTCGACCAAATTAGGAATTTAAAATTTATACTACTGAAAAATAAACAAATTTGGATAACTAATCTTACTAATTGAAAAGGCTTTGTTGTCTCATTTTAAAAAAATTGAATTTATGGAGAACTGTGATTTTTATTTTTTTTGAGAAGCAGATTTTTTTTTTTATAGGTAAATGTTAGTGGTTAGTAGTTAGAAGTTAATCGAACCCAGATCACTCACTCAAGTGAGGAGCTCGGTGACCAAGTGAGCTAACTCAACTGGTTTGAGAAGCAGACTATTGAGTAGACAATTTAATACTTTTAAAAAGTTGTGAAATCAATTCATTCATTTTATTTTCCTTATACTCCCCTTCACTTATAAGTTGAATTTCTCAAATTTTTCCATTAGCGAGGAGACTCAATGATATGGTTGGAGTTGATTTCAACAAGAATCGAACTCAGAATGTTGGATGTGTATAAAATCTGATACAATGAAATAATTTCGTCTCATCGAAAAATCAAACTTATAAAAAAATGTGAAACTTAAATATATAACCAAAGTGAAGAAATTATCATTAGGACTTTAAAAATTGAGGAAAACTATTGTGCACCACTTATACTGTGTAATTTAAATATATTTTTAAAAAGATAACCTTGTTATTTCAAAAAAATTACTATTTTTATATTGAAAAATTAATTCAATATGGGGTAACTTTTCAATTACACAGTGCACGTAGTGCATACAAAATTAAATATTAAAAGTTATATAAAAATAGGACATGTGTTACAATAATTGTTGTTGTTTTTTCTAGTATTAGGATTCTATCGATTTTCTTGTTTTTATGAAAATATAGTAAAAGTAATACTACTCATCATATTTTGCAGTACCGATGACAATTTTACTTAGAGTTGTGCAGCGTGACAGCTCTCCAAGTTTTAGGACTTTGGAGAGTTCGAAAATCCACAACATTTGACAAATTTATTACACCAATTTGATGAGAATATGCCTTGTGTTTATTTACAAAGTCCCAAACTTATGTAAAAAAATCCAACGAGAAACGTGTTGATCATTTGTATCATTGTTTCATTCATTTTTGTATCATTGCTTTAGTAAGAAACAAAGTTGCTAAAACAGTTACTATAAACGTTACCATCAATTAGTTGTGTTCTAACTTTCTTCCTTGTCTTCAACCCAGTTTTATTTTTCTTTCTCGTCTTCACAAATAGTGTATTTTTTTTCTAAAACGTTAATTGTTGGAGGCAATATGGAAGAACAATGTAGTAATTATAATTTTTTTTAAAGCAAAGGGATAATAGCATGTTAAGGTTATGTTTGGTTTAAAGGATAAAATTATCTATTCACCCAAAATTATTGTATTTGCTTCCCTTGTAATATATAAAAATCAATCTTTTTTATAAATTACTAAATAAATCCCCTTATGTATTTATTTTGGTATTTTTCGGCTATTTGAGACTTATTTGGATAAATTTGAATTGTTATAGAACTAATTTGAAAAGGTAAATAATAATTGGATCAAAAAGTATATAAAGTTATGGAATGCAAATGATATTAATTAAAATTTCCCCAATAAATTCAATCGGCGTCTCAATCACCGCCAAATCGAGGCAACAATTTGGACGAAAATAGAGCTACAAAGATAAAAAAAATTTACAGATTATTCTTGCGGAGAAGGAAGACTTGAGAAGCAAGCTCTAGCACGAAAGTGTAGCTCGACCAAAGATTGACACATGAAGGTGAATGGTCGTGACAAGAGGATACAAATATCGACACTCTGCACGTATGATTGTCTTTTTTTTTTTTTCAAGTTTTAGGTTTTAATTTTATATTTTGAGTTTTTTTAATTGTAAAAATATTATTTAAAAATTTAATTTAATTTATTGAGAATTTACTGAGTCGGCGTGTCACATGTGTAAAATAGTAAAAAAGTAAATAATTTATTCATAGTATGTGATCAAATTGTAAAAGTAAATAATTATGAGATCAAAATGAAAAAACAAAAAATTTATGGGACGAAAATGATATTAATGGTTAATCCTATTCAATCGGAAAATAATAACGTGATCGATGCAAGAACAATACGATGTCGTTTAATGCAATTTCTGGCCATTTAAGACTTATTTGAATAACTTTAAATTGTTATAAAATTAAATTAAAAAAGTAAATAATTATGAAACTAAAATAATATTAATCCCTAAAAACTAGTAATATCGTAATATATCTACACAGTTAATTTCTTACCGTGAACCAATTGCTAAGTTGAATTTGTTTTTAATATATTTATTTTATTTTGAAAAATCCATATATGGACGATGCGAACCAGGCAACAAATGATTAGCTAGAGCCTTATTTTACCAATACATACAACCTTGTAATAATCTAATACTTCAAACGACAGTTTGTCTGCATCCATAGTAATTAATGATGCAAGTATTGAAGATATATATTAAATATATATTCAGTTAATATTGTTCTCATAAATGTGTTCACTTATTATCGTCTTAAAGTTAAGTCAAAAAAGAAGTCCTTTAATTAATTGAAAGCATTTAAATTGCAAATTTCAATTAGTTATCACTCGAATTTTATTTAAATTGTTAAAATTATGAATACAACTTATAAATAATTCTTTGAGTAAGATGAACAAATCTTAATCTGAATTATAGAAAAAATAAATTATGTGATACTTTAAAAAAATACAATGCATTTAATGTTAAATGTATTACTTTTAAAAAATTTATCTAAAAATAATATATATATATATATATATTGAAAAAGTGATACTCCCTTCGTTCCAGGGGTGTTTTCACTTTTGGGATTACACACTCTTTAAGAAAAAAGAGGATGATGTGTAAAGTTATATTATTAAAATAATGAGATCAGTTGGATTGAATGTAAAAATAATAACATTTTATGTATATATGTGAATATTGTGAGGATAAAATTAAAATAATAGTTTTCATTTATAGGATGTGAAAATAATAGTAGGACGGATGAAAAAGTAAAATGTGAAAACAATTATGTGATGGAGGGAGTAATATTTTTATTAAAAAAATGGCATCAATATTTTCTTACAAGACTTGCCATAATATAATCCCTTTAATAATTACAATTCACTACATATATCCACACAGTATAGTAAATTTCAATAATCACTCGACTTTTATTTAAAATTAAAATTGTGAAGTGAATTGCAGTTTGGGATTTCGATAAATTACCATAAACTCTGCAAGATTCTTTAAAAAAAAATCTCAACTAAATTGTTATATATTTACTTTTTGAGCACGATTTAAGAAACATTAACTATATAATATAATATTGAGATATAATAAGACAGAAAGAAAGAAAAAGAAAAAAGAAAAGAGATGGAACACGGTAAAAAACAAAATAAATGTGTAAACTGTAACTTAAAATGGAACTTACGTTGTTTTTGTATTTATTTTCTAGAACCAATTCGATCATTTAGTAATTTGATAGTTTGGAAAAATCCATTCACCTACATTACACAACACTACACGTAGGGGTGGCAATTTTGTATACGACACGATAACACGACACGAAAACGATACGAAAATTGCGGGTTAGTGTTTAGGCTTATCGTGTTTGTGTCCTTATCGTGTCGACCTGATAAGGACACGAATATTTCGTGTCGTGTTCGTGTTCGTGTCGTGTCAACCCGTTAAACACGACAAAATTAACAGATGACCCATTAACCCGTTAACAACCTGTTAATCTGTTAGTGATCTGATATACATTACTAATATGTATCTGATAGTAGCACGTTAATAAATTTTAAATACAAAATATTAAATATATTACTATTAAAATTGATAATAAAATATAAAATTTATTAATTTTCGTGTCCTTATCGTGTTCTTATCGTGTCGTTTCGTGTCTTTATTTATTTATTAATTTTTTAAAATTGATAAATAAACTTTCGTGTCATTATCGTGTCGTGTCGTGTTGACACGAAAATTTTCGTGTTCGTGTTCGTGTTTACCTATATCTTATCGTGTCGTGTTCGTGTTTCACCTTATCGTGTCGTGTCGTTATCGTGTCGACACGATAAACGACGATTTGCCAACCCTAACTACACGTGAAGGGACACGGTAGTAGAGGTGGTCATTCAACACTTCCCACCTCCCCTTTGAATTTTCTCTTCACATTCCAACCCTTTATATTCCCACATTTCAGTCCCCATTATTATTTCCCCATAATCCCCAGGCCTGGCCACCGCCACCGCCGCCGCCGCCGGAATGAAGTACCAAATCCCGAGCCCATTTTCAGCCCCCGGAAAAGTGGCAAACACCCAATTCCCTCTCATAAACCTCCTCTCCAACCTCTTCTTCTTCGGAATCGGATTAGCCTTCGGCATAATCCTCTGTTTCCATTACAAAAGCTTCTCACTCAATCTCCAGGTCACCAACGGCCAATTCTCCATCTTCACATCGCCGGCACTGCAACCACCACCTAATCCAACGGTCACAAATGCTTCAGCTTCAACCCAAATTAAATTTCAAAATCCACCCACTTTAATGCATGGGATGAACGATCAGCAGCTCCTCTGGGCAGCATCAATGGTGCCCAGGATCAAAAGATATCCGTTCGATCGCGTCCCCAAGATCGCCTTCATGTTCTTGACAAGGGGCCCGGTGACTTTAGCGCCGTTATGGGAGAAATTCTTCAAAGGGCACCAGGGGTTGTACACGATTTACGTGCACTCCGATCCGTCGTACAATGGGTCGGAGCCCCGTGATTCGGTTTTCCACGGCAGGAGAATTCCCAGTAAGGTTAGTAATTATGATTATTTGTAGTTTTATTAATTGCATCTTATGCATAACTTAATTCTTGCAAATTGTGGTGGGCTATGTCGTATACTCTGTTTTCTTTTTTTTAAATTGATGAATTCGAATTCTCTTCTCATAACCAATGTGCAGGAAAACTAAAAAAAAAAAAAAATTAAATCCCTTTTGAAATTTTAAGTTGGTAGTCCTGATATTCATGGGTTACTCCAATTAATATTTAGTCCTTATAATTAGAATGTGAGACAATTAAATGCTTCTTGCCTTTTTATTTGCTCAGAAAACAGAGATTTTTATTGCCTATTTACATAACCCCTCGTTACGCATTATTCAAGAATTCAAAGAGGTGCATTTGATAGGAAAGCACATGTTCCAGTTTCATCTCACCTTTATTATCGTTAATTAGTCGATTACTTTAAAATAGTATTACCTTTTTTATTTAACGGTAGTATTAATTTGACAATATTAGTGGTTCATTAAAAAACATTAATTGTTTACTAAGTGTTAATTTATTAGTATTAGTTATTACATTACAAAATACTATTCACTTTACTATATTAATTAATTAAATTAATTGTAAAATATGTGTCCGATAAAATTGGCCTTCCAATCCAATGACCGTTTCAGTAGAGAATTTCCACCAGTTTCGGAGGTTACGATCATGTTCGTAAGTAAAGGTCGGCAGGGTCATTATTGTCATTATCATAATATATGAAATGTGGGTACTTAGACTTCCTTCCAAATGGAAAAACAAGATGAAATATCATAAAGTTCACAATTGCCGCATATACTTAGTCAGCTTCAGCACGACACGTAATTGTGCCGTTTTGAGCTAACAACTAAGCATACGCTTGATTTGTAACTCTTACATTCCTTCGTCATGGGTGTCGGAATATTACCTTTAATATAAATATATATACTTTTACGAACCAAATGAGCCCTAATTGGACAAATATATTTCATATTTAATATAAATATTATATGTCCAGTAAATTTTATATGAAAATAATTCATAATAAGTTTATTATAAAACTATTTTAAAATATTAAATATTTAGTCAAATGTATCAAAATATTATCAAGAGTATTTAAAATTGATATCAATAAAAGTTTATAACAATTACAACATAAAGTCGTTAGACCCAAATTTTTATATTTTTAATGAGATTTTTGATATTTTTTATCAAATATTTAATACATTAAAATTGATTCACGATCGTGAACCATTTTCATTACAAAACTTTACCTTCCATATAACCTTTAAAATATATATGCATATAGGTATAATATCCCCACTCTCAGTATTTTATTTTTGGACTTTTTTTTTTTTTTAACTATGTCCGCATATTTTAAATTGTGAAAATTTAATTGCCGGAGATCTAGACATGCACTTGCAGCCGAATTTGAGCAACATAGGTTCATAGTAAGGTGTTACAATTCTTTTATATTGTCGGAACTGTTATATGCTACATTGTACAATAATAATAAATTAATTAATAATGAATGATGTAATTAAATTGTTGGAATATATAATTTTGATTAGGGTATGCTAGCTAGCTACGTGCAGACCGGCCCATGTTTGATTTAATTGTAAGTGTCAGTGATGTTAACTTATGGTGGAGCTCCCATGCATAGAATTAATTAATGGGGTAAGCTAGCTAGCATTTAAAAGGGTGCACACTTGCATGTAGTGGATACTGTTTAGCTCGAACGCCTATGTAATTTACTATAATCAATTAGGGTAAGCAGTGTGAGAACTAATTAATATGGTGCTAGAGTCTCCTCTATCACGTATTACATTAAAGTTTGGTGTAAGTACAATATGGAGATAGTGAATTTAGTTCCAACGGTCATGATTCTCTACCAAATAAGTATCATGTTACAATATACTATATTTTTTTAAAAATTGGATAAACAATTACTTCAACTCGTAATATCTTTATTATAGATAGTGACTCTTGAGCTATTTGATTTGTACCACTTTCTTATGTTACAATAAATTATTATTCCTTCTGTACTGTAAAAAAATATGCACATTGTGTTGAACACGAGAATTAAGAAAAAATATACTCCTATAAAGTAATGATATTGTGAATATATTGTGTATAATATAATTATTTATAAGAGTAGTTATAAAATGATGATTTTAATAAAAGGAATGCACATGTTTTTGTGGACGAACAAGGAAAATGTGCATAATTTTAGTGTACAAAGAGATTGTGAGTATATGATTCACAAATATGTTATAGTTTATCCATTTAAAGTTGGACCTAAATGTAATCGTAACTTGACTTGTGTGCCCTTTGCCTTGACAACCTTTACACATGCATTCATATGATCAACGGATGATCCTCTGACATAAAGTTCTAATGAAATGAAAATGCAGAAAGTTGAATGGGGAAACGTAAACATGATCGAAGCAGAGAGGAGGTTACTTGGCAATGCTCTTCTTGATATCTCAAACCAATACTTCCTTCTCCTCTCTGAATCTTGCATCCCACTCCACAACTTCTCAACCATCTACTCTCACCTAATCAACTCTTCCAGCACCTTCGTCGAGTCCTACGATCTTCCGGGGCCCGTCGGCCGAGGCCGATATAGCCACCACATGGGCCCCACCATCAAGCTCAATCAATGGAGAAAGGGGTCCCAATGGTTTCAAATGGATAGAGATCTGGCCATTGAGGTCATTGCGGACACACATTACTTCCCTATTTTCAAGAAGCATTGTAGAGGCTCATGCTATGCAGATGAGCACTACTTGCCCACACTTGTGAACATGAAATTTGGTGAGAGGAACTTGAACCGAACTTTGACTTGGGTCGACTGGTCCAAGGGCGGGCCACACCCGTCCAAGTTCATTAGGACGGATGTGACTCCCGGGTTCTTGGAGAAGCTCAGGAGTGGTAGAAGTTGTATGTATAATGGGAGGAAGACCAATGTGTGTTTCTTGTTTGCAAGAAAGTTTAGTCAGGATGCCTTGAATAGGCTATTGGTCTTTGCACCAAGAGTCATGCACTTCAATAGGTAGAAATGTATAAAGGGGTGGTCATGGGTGGGGTGATTTTTTGGGATCATAGTGATACTCTTCGCAGGGGAATTGACTCCCAATATTCTTTAATTATTAGCATTTTTTTTTGAGAAAAAAATTGATTAGAAAAGACACTCAGTGTCCACTTAGTGATGACATTATTATAGAGATTAGGTATAAAAAATCTTTGTACCGAGTAATATGTGTTTTTGTAAATTTTAATGTTGTATGCCAGGAGTATATATCGATAAAGCACTGTTATTTTACTATGGACATTTTTCTATTTTGTCAAAATAATAGGTATTATGCGGTTCATCTTTTTTTTTTCTTTTTAAATATCTGAGTTTGAATTAATTTAATAAAATTTAGCGATTTTCAAATCTTTCATGAAAATAAGTGCAAATGCTTCTTGAAGTCGCATTTGACGTCCTCTCATCATTTTTATCGTACTTTTTGGCGAGCCAAAGATCCTACGAAATATGGATTTGTAACCAAAAATGAGTTTTTATTAAAATATTATCACGATATTTATTATTATCATGATGTAACCATATATAATTTCATTAAAAAAAAGTCATTACATTTAGTATTCTATTTATTAATTAATATCAAGGATTTTTTTATATGTAGTGAAAATAATACTCCCTCCATCCCACTATAAGTTGCTCATTTTATCATTTTTGTCTGTCCCAATATATGTTGCTCATTTGCTCTTTTTTTTTTTTTTTGGAAACTATTATTAACTTTCACTAGTATAAATTTACACTTAGAGAGCTCTTAAGAACTCTCTAAGAGCTCTCTAAGTGAAAGCTATCTAAGTAAACCTCTCACTTAGAGAGCTCTTAATAACAGCTCTCTAAGTGAGAAGTTTACTTTGATAGCTTTCACTTAGAGAGCTCATAGAGAGTTCTTAAGAGCTCTCTATGTGTAAATTTGTACTAGTGTTTATTATAATTTTCAATATTTTTACTATTCTTATTACTTTTTTCACTTTTTTTCATCACATCATATGTACTATATTAATATTTTTATACATTTCTTAATACTCATGCCCAAGAGGTATGAACGACTTATAAGGAAACTGAGGGAGTATTAGGATGTGTTTTCAAACCCTTAAAAAAAGTGTAAATTTTTTTTTATAGAAATAAATAAGACTCAATTTATCCCAAAAAGAAAAGGAAGAATTTCATATTAGGGCCCAAATTTTAATGTAAGTCTCAATTTAAGACTTTAATTTTGAAGTGTTTCAAATTAAGATCTACATTTTAATTTTTTTCTCAATTTAAGGTCTAATTTTATTATCTTTGTCTCAATTCAAGACCTGATCCATTTATCTTTATTTTTCTAAAGCTTCACTAACATAATCAAATAAAATATTGTTATGCTTTGATTTTTTTTTTTATAAAAAATTAAATTGAATAAAAATAAATGGATGACCTTGAGTTAAGATAAAAATAATAAAATTAAATTTTAAATTGAAAAATAAAATTAAAATGTAAATCTTAATTTAAGATACTTTAAAATTAAAATTTAAAATTAATGACTGATTCTCATTGCAGCAAATGCGATTCTAGCCCGCATTTTGTGGCTGGAAGGGTGTTGGCTCGCTGGAACGTAGGGCAAACGTCAAGCCTAAAACACATTTGCATTATTCTCAATAAAGATCTCAGAACCGTCGTAATTTCATAAAACCAAATTCAAACTATATTATTTTTTAAAAAACAAATACCATGCGATTCTTCTAAGAAAAAATATATCACTCCATATGTCCATTCTATGTTTTTACCATTTTAAATTATTATATTTTCAAATAATTATAATTTTATAATAATTTAAGATTTCAGAATTGTCAATTTCATAAAACCTAATTCAAACTAAAATATTTAAAGAGAAAAAACACACACCAGGTGATTCTCTTGAAAAAATCACTCCATTCGTTTGTTCCATTTTATTTATCATTTTAAATTATATGTCTTTAAATAATTGTCATTTTACAAAATATTATTGCTTATGAAAGTAAAGAAAGAAATTAATATCATTATTTAATAATTAATAATATACAAAATGTAAATAATATTACTTAATTAATGATGTATAAATCATATAAGTGAGTTAGAAATAAAAATAAAACTTCAGACTATACGTATTTAATACTTCTCCATCCTACAATTGTTTGCATATCTTTTCTATTCGTTTGTTTCATAATTATTTGTACATCTAAAAAAGAAAATATTCATAAAAATTCTACTCTCATAATATTCACATATTTATAAAAATAATTATTACTTTTTGGGCATAAATTATACACATTTTAATCAATTTTTTTTAATTTTATACTCAAAAATTTTACTTAATTACACTTTTTCTTAAAGACGTTTCCACTTAATAGTAGTGTAAATACTTGTGAGAGGGATGAAGTATTATATAATAAAAATTTTACAACAAAATGGTTGAAAGGAAAGGAGCATTCAACTGATACAGTTGAAATTAAGTTGGGAAGGCCTGTGAATTGAATAATGATCAAGCTATATGCACCATTTTTGTTGTTTACACCCCCCCCCCCCTTTTTTTTCAATTTTTTAACTTTTATGTTTTATTTCGAAACTTATTGTCGAAATTTTTAAAGGTCCGTTTGATTGAGGATAATAAAGATAGAGAATGATTATGAATGAGAATTCATCTTATTAATAGTATTTGTTATTAATTATTACACATTAATAAGATTATAAAAAAATCACTAACAGCATGATATTAGTAATTAACCCCTAAATGATACCTATTATTATTTCAATTTTAAGTCGCTCTCTAAAATATCTTTTCGAAAAGAATATGGGCCTTGAATAAAATCTCTATCGCCAATGGGGGGTACAAATGGGCTGGGCCTTTTGTTTTCGGACCACATGAACTAAACAATTTAAAACGACTACAAGAAGGGGTCTTGCTAAGAATCTCATAAACTTACCCCAATCGAATTCACCTGTATGAATTTTCTGCTTCATATAATCAAACCCCATACATTCATATTTTCGAAAAAAAATTCAAGATAAACTTAAGTTTTGATGCTAATAATTTTAAGCTTTGGCTGCATATGTAATGTTGTGCACTTTAGCTCTTCAATTTCTCAATCGCTGGCATTGCCTGCCGCCTCTTCGGAAACGGCCGGAGAGTCCGAAACAGAATCGGGATTCCGGAGGGCTGGCGACACGTTCGCTCCACGCAAGTCGTCTATCATTCTCACAACTTGGTTGAGGTGCGGCCTCTGATCGGGTGAAGCTTGAGCACAAGCCATTCCTATCTGCAATAGCCCCACCATTTCCTCTTCAATGTCCTTATACCTCATAAGCTCCAAATCAAACACCTCAGACGTCCACTCTTCTCTCACAACCGACTGCACCCACCTCGGCAGATCAACACAGCCCACCTCGCTGCTCTCCGCAACGGACAGGCATTTTCCAGTGAGCAGCTCCAGCAAGAGGACACCAAAGGAGTACACATCAGATTTCTGAGTTAGTTTTCGGCCATCTGATGCTGCTGCTTCAGGGGCACGGTAGCCGTTTGATTTTGTGGGGGCGGGTGCGAATACAGAGAGGCCAAAATCGGAGACCCTGGCGTTGCCATCCTTGTCGATAAGAATGTTGGTGGATTTGATGTTCCCGTGCATGAGCTTGAGGGACTTGCACGAGTTGTGAATGAAGGCTAATCCTCGAGCTGAACCTGCTGCGATCTTTAATCGAGTGGTCCAGTCTAATGGAGTTCTGCCGGGCCCTCTGTTGCCTAAAGACAAAGGTATCACCCATATTATGATGCAGATGTTTCAAAAGACCACATTCACTGGTTAGGATGAGCATATGCCAGCCAGGCCAAGCAGTCAATTTCCAGCAGCATCATATAATAATGAACAAGAACAATCAAAGCTTTTTTTATAATTTCTCAATTATTTGAACTCATCTAGTGTAGGGATGTAAACTAGTCGAACCAAACATAACAGTATTCAATTCGATGGGTTAAACTACTCGATTTGTTTACAACCCTAGTCCGACTAATGCATACCATGGTGTTCTTGTCTCTTCTGTATTTAAATATATAACTTTATTTGAAAGATTTGAAGAGGAAATACAGCATATAACAGAGAGAAACAATTTAACTATTTAATTCTAACAGAATTTCATCATCATCATCATCATTCCAAAAAATCAGATCAACAAATAATTCATCAAACTGAAAATACTTACCATGAAGCAGCCAGAATAAGTTGCCATAGGGCATGTAATCATAAACCAACAACTTCTCATCTCTGGCGAAATAGTAAGCCTTCAACTCCACCAAATTTGGATGCTTAAGCCTCCCTAAAACCTCCATTTGCTGCTCGAACTCTCTCTTCCCATTCACACTCAGATCCTTCAATCTCTTCACTGCCACCACATTCCCATCATCCAAAATCGCCTTATAAGCCGTCCCCAATCCCCCTTTTCCAAGCATCTCCGCCGAGGCCCTCAGTAAATCCTCCAGCTCAAACCTCCTCCCCCCTTCGAAGAAGACTATCCTTCCTCTCTCGAATCCCGAATGGGCCGGGTTCGGGTGCGGGCTAGAACAGTAGACAATTTTCTGAACACTGGAGGTACTGCTTTTCCCTGATTCTAATTCGTTGGAGTAACTTCTCCAGAAATAGCAATAGAGGAGCAGAGAAACTAATACCAGAACCAAAACGTCGCCGAATATTATGCCGACTATCGCCAGCGAGTTAATTTTACTCCGGTGAGTACTTCCCGACCTAATCGGCGGCTTTGTCAGCGTAGGCATTGCCGTCGAAGACGACGCAACCGTCGTATTTGGGTTCTGCGGCGAAGCGACGCTCCCACCGGGCCGCGTTGGGTCACCAGGAACCACCTTACATTTTCCCAACGGCGGCCCGCACAAAAAGCGGTTGTTCCAAAACGACGCCGCTGGGAAATTCGAAAGGGAAACGGGTATCTCCCCCGTTAATCTATTACTCGACACGTTAAAGTCCTGCAAATTAGGTAAGCTCAAACCCGGAATGGAACCCGATAACTCGTTTTTTTCGAGCTCCAACGTCAACAGCTTAGTCAAATTGTTGATGCTCAACGGTATGCTACCGGAAAAGTTATTGTACGAGAGATCAATGCGGTAAAGCTTCGAGAGCGAAGATAACGAGGCGGGGAAACCGCCGGAGAAAGAATTGTGGGAAAGGAAGACAAGTTTAAGGCTGCTGAGGTTGGAAAGGTCCGGAACTTGACCCGAAAACCCGTTTTGCTTGAGGCTGAGGACCCGGAGATGGGTGAGGAGAGTGAGGGAATGGGGGAAGCTGCCATTTAAGCCGAGTTCTTCTAGGACTAAACGGGTTACCCGGTTGTGGAGGCAGGAGACTCCGACCCATGAAGCGGTGCATGGATCGGAAGAGGAGTTCCAGGATGTGAGGACAGTGTTGTTCGGGTCGGCGGTGGATTTGAAAAGAAGGAGGGGTTGGGTGTCGGGGTTGATAACGGCGGAGGCGTAGTGGAAGAGGAAGAGGAAGACGGCGGTGGTTAGAGGGTTCGCCACCGCCATTGGTGGTCAGGGTTTTTGCAGAGACGGTTGGAAAGCGTGAGAGTAGTGAATGGAGTGAAGATGGCGGAAGGTATTAATAACAGTGTAGTTATGAATGGATTGCAGGTAATTAAGGTTAGAGCTTAATTAGGTATGGAGGATCTCCTCCAGAGAATGTTTACGCAATATTGGGATCCTTAATTTATTTTAAACTTTGAAGTTTGAATCAATTAATTAAGGAGAAACGTTTTTTTTTTTTTAAGTGAAAAAAGAATATCAGAAAAAATTGTTTACAATATTTAATATATAGTACATACTTTTTTTTTATTGAGATATTATTAATTTGTTCTTCAAGTATTACTGCATTGTTTTCGAATATTATTAAATTGTTTTTGGGTGACTTACATTAAAAAAAATAACTATATTTACAAATTGGTTCACAATATCTGCACAGAAGTGTAATTTTTTCCTGCACAGAAGTGTATTATTTTTCTGCACAGAACCAATTTGTAAACCATTTTGTGATTTTCCCATTGTTTTTTGGGTATTTAGTAAATTGTTCTTCATGTATTAGCAATTGGGGTATTAGTGAGTTGTTCTTGAGATATTACTAATTTACTCTACTGGTATTAATGAGTTGTTCTTGGAGTATTATTTAAATTTATTTTTGGGGTATTAGTGATTTTAATTTGAAAATAAATTATTTATCAAGCTTCAATTGAAATAAATAAAAAAAATTAAAATCAAACATTGAGTTGAGAAGGTCGCCCGCGGCGATCCCCCACTTTCTCAATCAAAGTCACTCGCCAGTGGCGATCTCATCTGAACAAGGTGAAAAAGGTCTGGTTGAACCATCTTTTAGCATAATAAGTACGAAATTTTTACACGCAAGATTTTGATTGACCCACACACCCACACCATTTTGTCTTCTCTCCCCCACCCTCAATCAAAGAGTTTGGTGTCGACGATGATCGAATCCGAACAAATGGTTGTGTCAGGATAATACAGCATTAAATTATTTAGTTCAACTAAGATTCAACACATTACATCTCGGTACAATTACTACAATCTAAATTTATATAAAAAAAAAAGTGCAACAAATGCCATATTAGTGCAACAATATATTCAATAGTGCAACAACATATTCAATAATACAACATTAATGATTTAGTGCAACTCATGCCTCTACCACGTCTTCTTCCACCATTGCCTATCTCAAAGTTCCATTTCTCGCAACTCATGCCTCTACCACGCCTCTTTTCCATCTCCACCAAATACGCAGTCCACACTGAAAAAAAATATGAATTATTGTCGACGAATAGCCCTGAGTTGACAAAATATTAGTCATAGAACCGCTATTCACACTAATCCATCACATATGCTCTACCTACCATTATGTAAACCCTAACTCGTTGTTTTGATATCTCGTACCTATTGTTTGCTGAGATACGAATATACACACCTCAATGCCCAAAGTTGGAAAATATATATTACATTCCTTCCTGCCGGTGACGTTCTTTTACAACCTGTATTTCTTTATGTCTGGAATGGTACTTTGATAATTTGCGTACATTTTTTAATACCAGGAAGCAAAAAGAATGAAAGTCTCTCTTCTCTGAAATGTCGTGTCTAATCACATAGAAGGGAACTGTTTCTAAAGCAAATACAACTATTCAGATGCACTGGAATGTGATGGAACACGTCAAATCATACCTGTATTTAATTTACTCCAGCTGTGTAAAGGGCATACCCCGTCATAGGCTATTTAACACCCACACGTAATATCCCAATTTTGTAACATCCATATGTGTTTAGAGGAACCTAATGGCACTTGATTGTAATTGACCCAAGAAAATATTAAGTGTACCAGCAATCATAAGTTGGACGTCTGTTTATTGATTAATATAAAAAATTAATCCACGATAGCTAAACAAGCTAGTAAACAATATTACGTAACTAAGAGAAATTATCTAAAAAAATACTCCTCCGTCCTAGAGAAATTTACATCCCTAAATTACATGTTTTTAAGAGAATATTTTTTAAATAAAATTGTAATACATAAATAAATATGTGTAATTTTTTTATAAATGTGCACACAAATCGATATTTTTATTTGTATTGTGAAAAATTAGTGTGAGACATTCAATTAAAAAAAACTATATAAATTGAAACAAAAGTAACATATATTAACCCATAGAATATTATATTTGCTATTTATTAAAAAAAAATTATTGTGAAATAATTCGCAAAGAAATGTGAGTAATTTATTTGGGACATTTGGATATTGGTTTAAAAAAATGACTATATTTATAAATTAATTCACAGTATTTATATAAAAATATATTTTTTTTGTATAGAATCAATTTATAATTAGTATTAATTTTATAAATTATTTTATAATATTTTTGAATTTATTTTTGAAACGAAAATAATAAATAGTAACGCTGCAAATTCAGGAGCGTTACTGGTAGGGACCGCACAGATCGATGGACATGAAAACTACTGAAAACTGATTCAGGTAGATAATAATGGCATTCAGAACAGTATTATGTTTATTCGTATTTATTCCAGACAAATATATTCAAAGTCAATTCATGCCTATCTATTATTTATTAAATTTATTTCCAAAATACTGAATTTAACAATAGAAATAAATTGGATATTCTATGTTTGACATGAAATGTGGTCACGCGTCTGCATATTTGAAATACATTAAATATCCCTCGTTTTTAAAATCCTAATTAACAATGTCACTTAATACACATGACCAGTATTAAAAATTATAAAGCACAAGATGGAAAAGTCAAACTATAAGGGGGAAATAAGATAATGTATATAATTATATTTATTAAATATCAATCAAATGCAGCCAATTAATCAAGATGAAAATGGTTTGTTGGGTCTCTTCCTTCAACGTCGTCTCACGGTTTGGGTTCCGGACATGGGTTCAGGTCACCCGCCTGATGTGGACTCTAATCCGTTGAAGAGGGAACGACGATCAAAGACCCGTCACGAAGAGGTAGCAGACCACAGCCCTAGCATCTCGACTCCACACTCACTATAGGATTTCAAATTATCGATCAGTTGTGCCAAGGAGATGCAGACAACTTATATATGGAGGCTTCCATTCTTCTTTAGGGTTAGAGAAAGTGTGGGCCTTAATAAAATCAATTTGGGCCAAAATCCATTTGGGCTTATGCCCAACAAATTCTCCACCTTTTTTGCCATTCCCTACAACACCGGAATCCACAGGGTTTTCATCATTACCCAACACACACTGTACAGCAACACACAAGCTGCACAGACAACGCACACGTACACACAACACACATGCAAAACGAAGCAGTAAGTTTAGTACGAAACATTAATAACAAATACAAGATAAGTTATTAACGTGAAAACACATCTTCAACACAACATGAAGAACACGTGATACAAACACAACAGTTAAGTCACACAAAACACAAACATGAGAAAGACAAAGAACATAGGCAACAAGAGACACAACTAATCCAAAGAATCAAAGTTCAAAGTTCTCATGCACGACCTAAATTTCTCCACAGAAAGACACTTAGTGCCCATGTCCGAAGGGTTGAATTCAGAAGCAATTTTCTCAAGATTCAAAATGCCTTTTTCAACAACATCACGCACAAAGTGATATCTAACATCAATGTGTTTAGTTCTATCATGGAATACATGATTCTTACACAATTGGATAGCAGATTGACTATCAGAAAATACAACCGCCTCACCTTCAAGGAAACCTATCTCAGAAATGAGGCCTTTTAACCAAATAGCCTCTTTTGCAGCCTCAGTTATTGCAATATACTCAGATTCAGTAGTAGACAAAGCAACAACATTTTGCAATTGAGATTTCCAACTAATGCATGAACCACACAAGGTAAACACATAAGAAGTGGTGGATTTCCTATTATCTCTATCATTAGCAAAGTTAGAATCCACGTAACCAATCAACTTAACACCATTAACACATTTTGAGAATTTGAGACTTACCTCCATCGAGCCCTTAATGTACCTAAGAAGCCATTTCAAGGCCTCCCAATGATCCTTACCTGGATTTGACATGTATCTACTCAAGCAACTCACAGCATAAGCAATATCAGGACGAGTGCTTACCATGAGATACATCACCGATCCAATAGCATTGGCATAAGGCATATCTTTCATTTCATCAATTTCAGACTTGGTCACAGGAGACTGAGTCTTACTTAACACAAAATGGGCAGCAAGGGACACATTGACAGCTTTAGCATTAGACATGGAGAATTTACTCAAAACTTTATCTACATATGAAATCTGATTAAGCAAGAGAGTATGATTCTTCCTATCTCTTTCAATATGCATGCCTAAAATCTTCCTAGCATCACCAAGGTCCTTCATTTCAAATTGGTCACAAAGACACTTTTGAACATGCTTAACAATTTTAAGACAAGGACTCACAAGAAGCATATCATCCACATAAAAGAGCAAGAAGAAAGGCACAGAAGCATTTTCCTTAAAATAAAGACAATGATCGAAAGCACTTCTCTTGAGCTTCAAAGACATCATGCATGCATCAAATTTCTTGTTCCACTGCCTGGGAGATAGTTTTAAGCCATACAAAGATTTATAAAGAAGACACACATGCTCAGAATATTTAGAATCAACAAAGCCTTCCGACTGTCTCATATAAATCTTATGCTTCTCATCCAAATCACCATGCAAAAAAACAGTTTTCACATCCATTTGTTTCAACTCCCAATCAAAGTGAGCAACAAGAGCAAGCATAATGCGCACAGTGGTGAATTTAACAACAGGTGCAAAGATTTCAGCATAATCTACCCCCTCTTTTTGAGTAAAACCCTTAGCCACTAACCTAGCCTTATGTCTAACATGATTCAATTCATTCTTAACCTTGAACAGCCACTTACAATCAACAAGAGAACAATTCTCAGGTTTGGGCACAAGATTCCAGGTTTGATTATCATGCAAAGATTTCATCTCATCTTTCATCGCATTTAACCACTCAACCGAATTTTTAGACTTCATGGCTTCATGATAAGAAGTATGCTCATTGTTACAAGACTCAAAAGCATGCGTATCAATGTGGAAATCATCAAACCTAACAGGTTGTCTAATGTTTCTTCTAGGCCTATCCCTAGCAAGATGATAATCAGCCAGATCAGCATTATCAGGTACATTTTCCACATTATCAGCAAGCACATCAGCATTATCAGCATGTAAAACATCATTTTCAACATGCAAGTCTTCAGTAACAGCAGGTAAAGCATCATTTTGAGCAGGTAGAGCACCATTTTCAGCATGTAAATCAGTGTTTTCAGGTTCATTTTGCATATTATCAGATCTAGATAAACGAGACAACTGCTCCACCTCATTTGGAGCAGTCTCCTTTTCAGGTGTAGACACTGAGGCATGTAAACATGGAAAATCAAATTCATTAAAGATAACATCGCTACTAATTACAACTTTAAAACCATGCTCATCTTTCAACCAAAGTCTATAACCTTTCACACCTTCAGGATAACCTAAGAAAACACATTTCCTAGACCTAGGTTCAAGTTTATCTGACTTTTGATGCACAAAAGCAGCACAACCAAACACACGTAAGTTTGAATAATCAATGCTTTTACCATAAAACACATTTTCAGGACATTTACCTCTCAAAGGCACAGAAGGAGACCTATTGATCAAATAAGCAGCAGTAATAACAGCCTCAACCCAAAACATTTTTGTCAAACCAGAAGCAGATATCATGCATCTAACTCTATCAATCAAAGTCCTATTCATCCTTTCAGCAACCTCATTCTGTTGAGGCGTGTAAGGAACAATTTTATGCCTTTTAATCCCAGAATTAGCACACAATTTGTCCATCAATTTGTTGCAAAATTCAAGACCATTATCAGTCCGGAGGTTTTTAATCCTTTTTCCAGTTTGGTTTTCAATGAGAGTTTTCCACTCCTTAAACTTATCAAATACATCAGATTTGTTTTTCATCAAGAAAACCCAAACTTTTCTAGAAAAATCATCTATCACAGATAGGAAATACAAATTTCCACTTTGTGTGGGTACACTTGTAGGACCCCAAACATCAGCATGCAAATACTCAAGTATATCAGTGCTAGAAGGGGAATTAGGGTAGGGGTTAACAGAAATTGCACTTTATGTTGCTTTCCTAACACACAAGAATCACAAAATGGCACACAAGACAGTTTTTCATCACCAAAAGCACCAGATTTTTGCAAGATTTCCAAACCTTTGTTGCTCATGTGTCCTAATCTATTATGCCACAATTCAGTTTTGTCTAACTTAACAACATTAACAGAATTAGCACAAACATCAGATTTAGTAAAGCACACATACAGGTTGTTTCTTTTGACAGCTTTGAAAAGAACCAAAGAACCCCGCATGATTTTCATACAATCTTTACCCCACCTTCCCCCAAAACCCTCATCTTCTAAAGCAGCACAAGATATCAAGTTATTGCACAAATCAGGAACATGCCTCACATTTTTCAGAGTAACAATAGATACAGAGTCAAGCTTTAAGCAAACATTACCAATTCCAGCAATATGACACTTTTTCTCATTTGCCATAGAAACATGACCATGCTCAACATTCTCATAAAAAGAAAACAAGTGTTTAAAAGGGGACATGTGAAAGGTACAACCAGAATCAATAAGCCATTCATTTTCACACACAGAAGAAGAAAGCACAGAATTCACATGTTGTTCATCACACATTTCAGTCACCATAAACACACTACCATCTTGAGAACTTGAAGCCATGTTAGCATGCTCTTTTTGTTGCTGTTTTTTCTTATGGCTAGGGCAAGCTTTGTAATAGTGACCAGTTTCACCACAATTAAAGCACTTCATATTCTTAGACTTGGATCTATTGTTCCCTTGAGGCTTCTTTTTATTATCCGAATCTTGGTTATCATGTTTCTTTTTGTTATGAGACCTAGTAGAAGACCTCCCTCTAACATGAATAACCTCACCTGAATTTTTACTGCCTTTCCCATTGTGTTTTAATTCATGCTCTTTGCTTTTCAGCCCATTAACAACAATATCAAGAGTGACACTATCCCTACCATACTTAATCGCAGATTTGACATCATTATAAGTATCAGGTATGGCATTCAACAACACAATAGGAGTATACTCATCAATATGCTTGTCATCAGTTTGTTTGATATCTTGAATCAGTTTAGTGAAAACATCAAGATTTTCTTCAATATTGTTCAAGTCAAGTTTAAACCGAAAAAACTTTTCAAGTAAAAACAGCTTGCTAGGCAAAGAAGTTTCAGTGTACAACTCTTCCAATTTATCCCATAAATTTTTAGCAGAGTCCATAATACCAACTTTCCTAAGCACAGCATCAGACAAGTTCAAGATAATAGAAGACAAAGCAAGTTCATTCATCTCAAGTTTCTTTTTCTCAGTATCAGTGTCAGAATAAGAGTGATCAATGGCTTTATAAACACGCTGCTGGATCAGGATGCATTTCATTTTCTGTTTCCAGATGCTGAAATCACCTTTTCCAGTGAAGGGGGCCAACACATACGTAGGAGTATTAGTGGACATTTGGTTTACGAAGCTTTGAACACTTACACAGATTTCACAGCACACAAAGCTGCAAGAAAAAAAGTAGAGCACGGGCAAGCGGAAGTAAATGTCGACACAGGTCACAGGAATATAGACCACAAAGCACTGAAACAAACAAAAAAACAGGCACAAACAAGCACGTATAACCAGCAGCTAGAACCGCGGCAAGCGGCAATCTACGAAAGCAATAAATCCTAAACCGCGGCAAGCGGTTACACTACTAAAGCAATAAATAAGTGAGTTTCAGCCGCTTTACCAGAGCGAGACCCTAAGTAAGGGCCTAAAAAATGCCCAAAAGACAGCAAAGCACTCCCGGGACCAAGCAAAACGTTCTGCCTAATTCCCGTCAATGACGGGGGCAGATCCCACGTATGCCGCAGACAACACAAGCAACAACTTTATGTCCAAAGCCCACTGCTAAGTAACCATCAGGATTACCTAACTCAACAAAACAACTTCACTGCACCTCGCAAGCTTGTTAGTAACTTCAAGACAAATATTAAAATTGCTCAAATAAAATTTTTCAGATTTAAATAGACAAATAGAAAGGCAGATTAATTCTGAAACTACCTAACCCACAGTCACAATTTAAATCCCAAACAAACAGAGAAAAATAGCAACAGGAGAACCTTACCAACCTTACCTACTTACCTTCGGTCGTGGGCAGCTGTGAGCAGGACAAAGGTGGCAGGCAGAAAGGCCACAGCAGCAGCGACTCCAGGCACGCTGAGATACTCCGGCGAACGGCGGCTGAAGAGACAGACGGAGGGACGAGCTTCAGGAGCACCAGCGCGACTCCGGCGCAGCTCCAAGCGACTCCGGCGAGACTCTAGGCGGCGGCGCACACACAGGCGGAGAAGCGCGACACAGCTACACCTCCAGGCGCGATGGCTTCACGCAGATCGGCGCGTCGATGGCGGTGGCGTACGGAGCAGCAACGGCACCCACGAACCCAGTCCTATCAAGCCCAAACAGAGACGACGAATGGACCCGTGGCTCTGATACCACTGTTGGGTCTCTCCCTTCGACCTCGTCTCACGGTTTGGGTTCCGAACGTGGGTTCAGGCCACCCGCCTGAGGTGGACTCTAATCCAGTGAAGAGGGAACGACGATCAAAGGCCCGTCACGAAGAGGTAGCAGACCACAACCCTAGCATCTCAACTCCACACTCACGATAGGATTTCAAATTATCGATCAGTTGTGCCAAGGAAATGCAGACGGCTTATATATGGAGGCTTCCATTCTTCTTTAGGGTTAGAGAAAGTGTGGGCCTTAATAAAACCAATTTGGGCCAAAACCCATTTGGGCTTTTGCCCAACATGGTTAATATAATTTGCAAGAATCAATTAATTATTGATAAGTACCACATTCAATATCTTCTAATTTATGTATTGTACAAGTAATTTTGTTTTATTAATTTCTTCATATTTGATAGTTACTATATTACAAATTTTGGTTTGTTTGGTTGGTGACTTTCGGAGGTGAGTAATGGTAATCAAAGTCATAGTGTGTGTTTGGAATGAGTCTACTATGACTTTGATTCCCAAAAACTAAGGAATCAACCATAGTTCAGCTATATGAGAACTATGACTTTCATTTCATACCCTTTCCATTCCTATACCCTTTCCATTCCTTACAATTATACCAAATGCCCTCTAAGTAAACTTTTAAATTGTGAAAGAGGATGAATTAATGGATGGAAATTCTTAGAAATGATAAATGTATGATAGTTATGACCATCATAAGAGAATAATAATATTAAATGATACTCCTTTCGTCCCGTAGGAATTTGCATTCCTATGGAACGACATATTTTTTAAGAAAAATATGTTTTATATATAAAGTAGTAATATATGTATAAATATGTGTATATATTTGTAAGTATGCACGTAAATTAATATTTCTTTTTTTAATAGTATGCAAATTTGTGTGAGACATCCAAATAAAGAAAGTGTGCAAATTCTTGTGGGATAGATGAAGTAATTATTATTTAATAAAATTAACTCTATTTTCACAAGTTAATAATCGTTGCAATACTCCAACTTGAGTGTCTTGTGTCCAAACAGGATATATATAAATTATTGTGACATCAAAATATGTGGTGAATATGATATTTTCACATCCAATGAAAAAGACAAAATTCAATGGACACTTAGACGGGAAATTAATCAGCTTTACGAAATAAAAGCATCTATAATTTTTATTATTCATAATATTTTTTTAATATTAATACGTGGTGAACCTGCGGATGGTTCATGTGGCATTTTATTTACGTTTAAATATTTAGATTTATTGGAAGTAATATGTACATATATAGTGGAGGACAACTTTAGTAAAGTTATAAATATTTAATTAATTTGTCATGGAATAAATTGAATTCGAGTGGTTATATAATGCTAACTTAAAACATCGAGATAACAAAAGTACCACTATTCTAGAATAAATAAATAAATAAAAATTTGAGAAGAAAAATAAAAAACAAAATATAAATATTATACTAATGATTAGTGATTAATTTCTTCCAGTTAGGAGGCTCTCCTTTCTCCCACGAATTGTGACAACTTCCCTCGCGCGACTTTCGAAGTCATTTTTAAATAGGTGAAGCAAAGTATTGGGATTGCTTTATAAGGAGTGGAGTGTTTATTTTTCCTATGTAGTTTTAGTTATTATCTATCGAAAAAGGAAGGTATTGGTTTGAATATTAAATCTAAAAGTTAAAATGCATCTTAGTGTCTATTTGAAAGAATGAATTTGAAATCCGTAAATTTCGCACACAAATAATCACTCTTTTCAAGTAAATTAGATGGATTTAAAAATACTTAGATTTGAGTTTATGATCAAAATAGAAGAATTCTAAATTCTAATCAAAGTCATGTCATTTTTAATCTTACATGTATATATCTTCTTACATATATTCTTTTTAATCCATTCATTTCCAAATTCATCCATCAAAATGAAACCTAATAATTAAATAAATAAATTATTATTTGCGTGTCGCGATTATATGTATTCATCTTTCACGAATAGACAATTTAATTATGTGTATAGAAATTATACTCAAAATGTGTAGAAATAAAACTTAAAATTCTGAAATCATGAAATTTTTTTATACCATTTAAAATTTAGATTTATGGAGAAGTATAAAAATTAATTATTTTATATTTAATTTGTATAACAGTACTAGCTATTTCACAAAGTAGTAAAATGTTATAAAATTAAGTAGAATTTGTTTGAGTCTTACTTGCTTGGGGAATTGTAGAATTAAAAAAGCAACGGTAGATCTAAAGCAAAAAAGGTTTCAATTAGTGGAAGGGCTTTGAACGTGTAATCGGCTGTCAATA
Organism: Prunella vulgaris; assembly: GCA_026898435.1. Classification (NCBI taxonomy): domain Eukaryota; kingdom Viridiplantae; phylum Streptophyta; class Magnoliopsida; order Lamiales; family Lamiaceae; genus Prunella; species Prunella vulgaris. The sequence goes on along the minus strand of JAPKLY010000111.1, from coordinate 339,597 downwards.
TTATTTTAATTTAAGGAGAATTCGAAATTTGTAGTAAGGTCATGGATAATCATTTGGTCTAAAGACAAAAAGAGAAAGTTGACATCATGGGATTACATATGTAAATGTCTGATTGTGTCTTGTGGCCTTGTATTTTTACTTGCTGTCGGAAGAATATTGATGAAGAATTTTCCATGCACGTTTACCGAGTAAATAATTTGAGTGGCATAAAAAGTTGTAATTTGTAACTATGCAGCTTTGATATATATATATATATATATATATTTATTTTAAATTTGTAGTTTGCTGCTTTTGAAAAAAAAAAAAAAAAAACCTATTTTTATGATTAGACAAAATACATTTAAGGTCTGAAATATTTTTAGCTCCCAGCTACAATTGGTGTGAGAATGGATTTTTTTAATGGTTTATAAAAAAAATAAAAAAATAGACGTGACATTCGATTTTATTGTAATTGTGTAAAAGCTAAATTTATTATTTACCACGGAAATGATTAACCAACAATAAATATTATTATTTATGAATATAATAAATATATAAACAAACAATTTAGACATTAGGCAATTAACATTAGGCCCAACCCAATTACATCAATCAAAGCCCAACTCCCAGTTCATTGTCATTTTGTAGATTATGATATCTTCTTCTGAATTCTGATTGGGAAATTAGGGATTCTCTGATCAGCCATCAACCGCTCAGCACCTTGCAAGCCGCATCCTCCATGATGGTAATGTTTTCTTCCATGAAATTAGTTGTCGAGAAATGATTGCTGTTGCTTTGCAATTTGAAAATTATTGTTTGAGATAAACTGTTGAAAATGGTATACTAATTTTCGTTCACGCTTCAGTCATTGCGTTTCATTTGCCGATTAAATCTGATAAAGCTTGAATTAAATATGAGCCAGATTTGGACGTACTTAGGAGTGTTTGATTTAGATTCAATTGAAATGGATGATGTGGTTGTTAATAGTTTGACTCCATCTGTAGCGTAGATGATTTTAGAATGTTGATGGATTATGATTATAGAAGGGGATAGTTGGTCATAATGAGGAAATAATTAACTTATTTAGAGACTTTTTGCTCCACACGAATCATCTCTTATTCTCATTAATCACCACATACTGAAGCTCATTATCATTTCCATTCGAGAAATTGAACCAACCCCCATTTTGTTTCTGGTTTTTGTAAATACAAGATGTTGGAATGGGTGGTGTGAAACTTATTGATTTTGTATGAGCTTATTATATGATGATATTTGAATAACTGCAATTGTTAATACTTCATGGCAAAAAGATATTTTTTTCTTCCCCTTCTTATTGGTTGTCCATTGTTTATAAGTTAAACACTTATCAGTTATCATGCATTTACACTGTGGAACAAATTTGATGCCGAACAAGAGAGTGAAGTATCATAAGTACAAAACTGTAACATAAGGATAAATTTATTCTAAGTACTTCCAAAATAATTCTAAAAGTAGCATAAGCACTCATAAAACGTAGCATTTGGAGGAAATATATAGCAGTAAACTATATAGATGATGACCCAGATAATGAATCATGGGGTAGTAAGGTGGGGGGTGAGGATAAGTAAGGCTTGGGTGGGATTGACAATGATTCATGTTCCCCTTCCAACATTTCTACCACCTTCCCCATTGATGGCCTGTCATTTGGATCTGTCTGTATGCACCACAAACCGACTATTGTAAGTTTTCTCTTCGTCCATCGCCATTCGCCATCCTCTGTTACATCATCTATGCCACACTTCCATTGATCAAGATGTTTGTATATCCAATGCGGGAAGTACAATTCGCTCGTCTGATCATGTGTTCCTGGATCTCTGTTTCCCTTTTCTCCAACTATGTCCAACACCATCATTCCGTAGCTGTAGACATCAGATTTGTGAGAGACCTTTCCATAGTTTCTACAAAATACTTCTGGTGCTATGTAACCTATCGTCCCTCTTGTCCCCAACATTGAGGTTATGCTGCCTCTGTTAGGACGTAGTTTAGCTAGGCCGAAATCGGAGATTTTTGGGCTGAAATCTTTGTCCAAAAGAATGTTGTGAGGCTTTATGTCCAAGTGCAATATCTGCATTTGACAGCCTCTGTGTAAGTATTCTAGCCCTCGAGCAACCCCCACTGAGATCTCTAACAATTTTTCCCATTCTGCTTCTGATAAAGAAGTCTTACCAGCTATGAACTTGTCAAGGGAGCCATTTGGCATGAACTCATAAACTAAAGCTCTTTTAGAGCCCTCGATGCAAAATCCTAGAAGAGTGACAATATTAACATGAGAAGTCCTACTAATAGAAGCAATCTCATTGAGGAATTCCTCTCCATGATTCTCCGATTTATTCAAAATTTTCACAGACATGAGACGACCCTTTGACATTGCCTTATAGACACGACCATAGCCTCCTCGTCCTAACTCGTCGCTGAATGACTTGGTCATTTTCTTGAGTTCCGAGTACTTGTATCTTCGTGGTGCAAGATCACCATGCTGCTTCATGAAGAGTTCAATGCCTTTGTTGTTGAATGTATTCTGCATCCGCTTCTTCCTCTGTAAAATGAACAAGAGCAGAATGGACACCACTAGAACTCCCCCGAAACCTAAGAGGACATTTCATAAACTTTAATAAACAGAATGAATTGAGATCATTTGATATTTAGATATATAATTAAATTACCTGATCCCAGAATTAATTGTAATAATCTGATTCTCCCTGAGATATAATATCATAGTTAATCAGTCACAATTAATGACTGAAGTATAAATGAAACAAGTGTTCTTATGCAAATTCTTACTGTGTGGATGTGGAGGGCAACTCCTCGAATGAGGCCTATCTTGGCAGAAGCACTTAAAAACAAATTCCGTCTCATTGAAACCGCAATGTCCACCACTCTGTCTGCAATAACTGCAATCGGAAGTAATCCATTTTATTACAAAACCCCTTCTCAAAACATGAATAAGATCACTAATTCCCCTGTTTCCACCATCATATTCTACAGGGGCAACCAAATTCATCCCACAGTCTTCCAATGCATTTGCAAAATGTACATCCCCTTCATATAAGGCCAGAACACTGCTCTCTCTCTCATCACAAAACGCCCTCTCTCTCAAAAGACTCGAATCTCTGCAGTTGGAGAACAAGGTCAGATTCCTCAAGTTATCACTGTACATGAACTTGCTCATTGCCAAACTTGTGTTTCTGAATCTCGGAACACAGCTGCTGCTGCTGCTGCTGCTATTTAAATGTGTAAAATTGGAATTGAAAACCCGGAAAGTTAGAGATTCATAGAAAATATCTTCAATCGAGTACTCAGATTCGCCCAAATAAAGAACAGGAAAACCATTATCCCCGCAACTGAGCGTGAACCCAGTCGCAGGGTATCCACAGTGAGAGCTTTGCAGGCCCGCAATATGGAACGGGAAACTTATGTTGGGACCCTCTCTGCACTTTCTCGGCCCGCATTCTCCGTACCGAGGATCATCAGCTCCATAAGATCCGTTTGATACAAGGATAATAGACAGTACATATAGTTTTGTTAATTGTATTAGCTTGTTGAATACTGCAATTCTCTTCATATTCCAGCTTAACGAGGAAATGAAGGAACTGATATGCCCTTTTCTAATACTTATGTTTATGCTTGAGACTGAAATTCTCAGTTATTATATGTGAATTGGTTTGAGGCTTAGTGGAGTATTGAAATTATAGCAAGACTTGAGAAATAAACGTTGTGAAAAATGAGACTTGTCAATGGGTTTGTTAGGCAACGCGCTTCAATTAATTTGGTAGTTATCCTGGTCCCTGGAAGGGCTTTTCATTGGAGGGAGTCTCCATTTTAATATTTAGGCTTCATTTTGCTTCTAACATTACTTGTGTAGGACCATCAGACCCCATACAAGTTTTGTCTTTCACTGAGGTACGTCATGTGAATATTCTCGATTAAAAAAATATTTTTTAAAACTGTAATGTGAATATCTATGACATTTATGCAAGTGTATATTATGGTAGAGTATTAAAACGGTATTAGTTGTTTGTATAACGTTTTTATTTTACAGTATTATATCACAATTAAAGGTTTGTTCGGCTTAATGGATAAGATAAATAACTCAAGATAGATTAGACAAGATAAATAGTATATTTGAATTGATGGATTAAGATAATTAGTAGTGTAAGATAATTTTATTTTGAATGTTTGGATTGTAAGATTAATAATAAAAACATATGCAATTAACAATTTTGCCTTCTATATCATAAACAAAAATAAAGTGAATTATTGTTCTTCATTTTAATATAAGGTGCTGCTTGGTAGGCCCTATAAGAGATATATTACACATTTTTATCTTGGATCATAACTGCTTGGTAGTCCATACAAAATTTATCTTGGCCCATATTTTATCAGATCGACCCGGTAAAAAAGTACCTCATATTACCCCCCCTCCCATTTCACTGTAGTCTTCTTCACAAGTTGTTCGACCAAATTGGCTACACAAATTATCTGGTTTCTACAGTATCTGTAACACAAATTGGCTCCTCTTGCCCGCCTGCCCCAGGCCCTATACGGGCTTATCCCGACGACCACCGCCCGTCGCGGCCCTGCTTCTCGTGCGGTGATATCGGCTACTGTATCATCATCTTCGTGGAGGAGCCGTAGTCACGCTTCAGTGGCCGCCTTCTCTGTTTCGTTTCTCTCGTTTAATCGAAGAATGGACTCGGGAGTGTACTAATGCAGAATGATAAAGTGATAGCCTATGCTTCTCGACAATTGAAAGAGTATGAAAAGAATTACCCTACCCATGATTTGGAGTTGGCAGCAGTAGTGTTTGTACTCAAAATTTGGAGACATTACCTATACGGCGAACATTGTGAGATCTACACTGATCACAAGAGTTTGAAGTACTTCTTCACTCAGAAAGAACTGAGCATGAGACAACGAAGTTGGTTAGAACTTGTGAAGGATTATGACTGTGTTATTAATTATCATCCCGACAAAGCTAACGTAGTGGCAGATGCATTGAGTCGAAAATCTGCAGGAAAAGTGGCAGCTATGACTTTAATTCAGAAATATGAACTCCTTGATTTGCAGAGGATGAACGTAGAACTTATTGAGCCTGGACTTGTAACTGCGAAATTTGCAGCCTTAACACTTAAACAAACTTTGCTGGACCGAATTCACACAGGACAACAGAGTGATGAATACTTTGTTAAAGTGAAGAAATATATTACCTCAGATGTGATGACCAAAGCACATTCGACACCCTATTCTGTACATCCTGGAGCTACTAAAATGTATAGAGACTTGAAATTGCACTACTGGTGGCCAAGTATGAAAAGAGACATTGTCCGATATGTTGAACAATGTTTGACTTGTCAGCGGATTAAAGCAGAACATCAGAGACCTGCAGGAACCTTACAACCTTTGCTTATTCCAAAGTGGAAGTGGGAAAATATCACAATAGACTTCGTCACAGGGTTTCCCAAGACAGTTAAAGGTTATAATGCAGTTGGGTGATTGTGGATCGATTAACTAAATCAGCTAATTTCCTACCGATTTGTACCACATACTCTATAGATCGTTACGTTCAGATATATATACAAGAGATTGTCAGACTCAACGGTGTACCCCTCACTATTGTTTCAGACAGAGATTCCAAATTTTTATCTAACTTCTGGAAGAGCCTACACAAAGCGTTAGGGACTCAATTATCTTTCAGCATTGCATATCATCCACAGACAGATGGATAATCAGAGAGAACAATACAAATTCTGGAAGATATGCTCAGAGCTTGTGTGTCAGATTTTAAAGGTCAGTGGAGTAAATTCTTGTCGTTGATTGAATTTTCATATAACAACAGCTATCAGTCTACTATTGGAATGGCTCCATATGAAGCACTTTATGGTAGAAAATGTCGATCTCCAGTACATTGGGGTGAAGTTAGAGAACGAAGACCGAATTTGATTCGAGAAATGAGTGAAGCAGTAGTACGAGTTCGAGAACGAATAAAAGCCACTCAGAGTCGACAGAAGAGTTATGCTGATAAAAGAAGAAGAAAACTAGAGTTCAAAGTGGGTGATCAGGTATTTATGAAAGTTTCTCCAAGGAAAGGGATAATGCGATTCAGAATGAAAGTAAAGCTTAGTTCGAGATACGTCGGTTTACTTCCTATCACTGAGAGAATTGACGAAGTTGCTTACAGACTTGATTTGCTTGCATCTATGTCCCAAATACTTAATGTGTTCCATGTGTCGAGGAAATATATTGCGAATCCATCTTATGTTTTGAAAAGTGAACCCACAGAGCGGAAACCAGATCTGGGTTATGAAGAAGTTCCAGTGGAGATTATCTTGCGAGAAGTGAAACAACTCATAAATAAAGAAATTTCATTAGTCAAAGTACTATGGAGAAATCAGTCAGTAGAAGAAGCCACTTGGGAAAGAGAAGATAAGATGAAATTTATATACCTAGAACTCTTCAGGTAAGTGAAATTTCGAGAACGAAATTTTTATAAGGAGGTGAGGATGTGATACCCGAGTTTTTCACTACTCATTGGTCAATATATTTCATGCTTTGTGTGCATTTAAATTATTTATGTGTTAATTTGTAATTGCTTGAAAATATTTCATGCGTTAGGTGCACTTTAATTATTATTATGCTATTTATTATCTGAGGGCATTTTATATTATTCATGTGTTATTTGTAATTTTGGGTTATCTATCTTATTTTAAATTTTGAATTATTTGTATGCTTTTACATGTCTAGTAATGAAGAAGTCAAGTATAATTTATTTAGATTTTATTGAAATAATTATTGATGTACAAATATTAGAAATGAAATTGCTACATTATTAGTTCCTTTATATTATTTATGCAAAAATGTTTATTTATTAGATTTATTATTGAGACTCTAACGGAATAAATGTGTTGTGCAAATTATTTGGGTATTAGTGGTGTAAATTAAGTGTAAATCATTTGAGAATTAATGGTAGTAATTAAATAGAATAATTAAATAA
>JAPKLY010000111.1:302996-332488 GCA_026898435.1 Prunella vulgaris | reverse complement strand
ATATATATATATATATATATATATATATATAGAAAACTTAATTATTAAGGGTACGTTTGTTTTGGGATTAAGGGGGTCGTGAGAAGTCATGACTTTGAAATCCTGAGATGTGAAAATTTTGATAAATAGTAAAAGTGTGTGTTTGTTTTGGGATTTTAGTAGGGTAGGATGTTACTTTATGTCAAATCAAAGTGTGATAATGATTGATTTTGTAGGTATAATAATAGGTATAATAGATATTTTATGAGTGTTGTATTGGAAAGAGTAATAATAGGTTTAATAGGTATTTTTAGGTGTGGATTGAGTTTGGAATGTGAAATTCGGATGTTACATCCCAAACTCGTGTAGAGACGTGATCGCAAAGTCCTACGTCTATCCGTGCTAGTCCCAAAACAAACATACCCTAAGGAAGTGATGCAGTGGGGAGTTACCAAAGCCTCCAAAATCAATACACCTCAAACCAAACCCATTTCATACATGAGAAAGAGAAATACCAGAGTTACGAGCTTGCGACGCAGAGAAAGAAAAAAAAAAAAAAGAATTTGCGATAGCTTTGCCGTGAAGTGGATCAGGTATATAATCTCCATCTTTTTTTCTATTATTGAGTTGCAGAATTCTATTGAGGTTTCAAGAAGATATATTGTGTTAGATAATATTCTTTTTAATTAGAGGGTTTTGGTCAGTAAGAACAATTAATGTATATATACATATGTGTGAGTATATAGTTGGTTTTAGTTGAATAATTAAGGTAAGTTTGTTGTCAAATTATTTTATTGCGTGGTAAGTGTAACAACAAAATATTATGTTTTAAGTTTAGCTTAATTATTGAAGAAGATTTGTTAATTGTTATTATTAATTTAATTTATTTATTCTTTGAAGTGATATTTATTATTTGTTTTATTTTATTACACATTCTAGTGAAAGGTGATAAGAGAGTTTAAGAGTTTATATTATCGATGTGTTTGCGGATTTGAGGTAAGTAGAAATTCATTTACACTGCAATGCATAAACATGTTATTTTGTAAATTATTTATGTTTTAAGTGATAACATATGATTTTGAATAGATTGTAATATTTGAATTATGTCCTGTGAATATGTGGAAATGAGTTTATATGCTCTATTTGGTGTGGAATGAGCATGTGAGCTCTATATGTTATGTTGAATGAGCATGTGAGCTCTATATGTGATATTGAAGGAGTAGGTGAGCTCCATCATTGATGTGGACTGAACCTGTGAGTTCAATAATCTGTGAATGTTGTTAAATGCCATTGATTGCACGAGCATCATGCATATCATGCATTAAAAATTAATTGATTTTCTGAAAGTGGTCACTGATTATACACCGAGGGCGGGAGAGACGGCCTGGGAAGAAGCGACCCAGGGAAACCTAATATGGAAACCTGGTGTAGGCCACCGTCTATTGTGATTTGGCTATTTGATTCAGAAGAGGCGACCTGGGAAGAAGCAACCCAGGGAAACCCAATATGGAAACCTGGTGTAGGCCACTGTTTCATTTAGTTCGATTCGGAAGAGGCGACCTGGGGAAACCTGGTGTAGGCTACCTGGTGTAAGCCACCGTTTCATTTGGTTGTTCAATTCGGAAGAGGCGGCCTGGGAAGAAGCGACCTGGGGAAACCTGGTGTAGGCTACTTGGTATAGGCCACCGTCTCAGTTGATGATGTGGATATTGGAGCTGTGTGCTCGTGCCGGTGTATTACAGTGTGTCTAGATAGGGCCCTGGAGAGTCTTCATAAATAAATTGGTGATTTCAAAAGAGAGTGCATGGGGAGGTTTTCAAAAGAATCACATCATCATGCATAATTTCTACTTACTTCATTTAGTTTATGCATTGTAGGTAACCCTGATGATATATGATCTGGTGATGAAACTGGAGTAGCTGCGGCGCTTTTGCAGGCTTTTTGAGTTACGGTGTACATAGATGACGACCTGCGGGCAGGACCGTGGCTTGTTTTGCTTCCGTTGTTGTTGTATATTTGTTTGTCTTGTGTTATGTTATATATAAGATGTAATGGTGTTGGTTTGGAAGTTTACAGTTTACTGGTTTTTGGAGATCTTGGTTATGAATATAACCGGTTATTGGGTTTTATATAGTGTTATGTTGTATATTGAAAAAAAAATTATAGCCGGTTTTCAGGTCGAGTTTTATTTAAACTGGTCATATGTTTGTGTGTGATAAGTGTGGTCGTGTCATTTAGTCTACCAAGCAATATATTATTATAACCAGTACTATTTTACAAACTATATTATAATCTCTTATATTTTATTACATCCAACCAATCACCACCTAAGGGGAGTATTTTAGTAAAGATAAAAACAATAGATTATTATCATACACTTTCTCTAAGATAATATTATCTTCTATTCATAAGATAATTGAATTTTAATTTTGGACTTTTTATTAATCTTGAGTTTTTGTTCATTAAATCAAACATTAAATTAGATAAAATAATTTAATTTATCTTAACTTATATAAGGAACCAAATGGGGTCCAATGCTGCTTATCATATACTTTGCCTTTATAAAATACTTTACTACATAAAGAATTTAAATTAACTTCCCTTCAAAATAACCTCACAAACAACAGGAATATCTTCCCTATTATAAGCTCAGTTTTCTAATTGGATGGAGCTACTCCCATGTTCCAGGACTAATAGTGCCTAATATGTAGTAATCTTTCCGTTCAAAAATCATATACTCTTTTATTGTTGGACAAAAAAATAATAGTTAGTATTTTATTTAAAATGTAGATAACATAAGTAAATAGTGGGTGTATTATGAAACTCATTTGTTTGTGAGTGGTTTATTTTCAAAAAGAAAATAAAAATAAAATATGGCATTAATCTTGTATATATTATGCATTTGAGTTGCACGGTGTAATTGGTGCACAAGAGATCTACTCTGAATTTTGTGGATAACCAAAAATAAAATAAAAATAAAATTAATGAACGGAGAGTGTATATTTTAACATGGACAAATTTGATATTTGGAACATTACCGCATATCATAACACACCACAATACAATACAAAAGAATTTGAATTCTCTTCATTTTTTTATGTAATTTTTTTTGTAAATTTAAGAGAGAGATATTGACACAGTATGCGTTTTCCCCTCGTTATTATGGGTCCACTATCTATATATAAATTTTTATTAATTATTTTAATTAATATCTACCTATTTCTAAAATGTAATAAATTTATATTGAAACAATAAAGAGGATACATGGGCATAGTGTACAACTTGGAATAAAATTTTGCATAAATGAATTAGGAATAGTTTGAATAATTATTTGTTGTTCAAAGTATTTAGGTACTGACTCGGTCTTGTGCAAGAAGAAATCTCATATTCATAACTACTTTTTTATTTAATATTTAAATTATTTTACGTCTTTAAATGTAGTGTATTCAATTATGATGGACCAATTAGAGAAACAGTAAGGAGAAAAGTTGCATCAATTTTTTTTTATGATTTTAGTATTCTTCGTTAGTGAACCAACAAACGTTGTAAAATATAAGGGGAAATTGGTAGGAAAATAATATAAATAAAATTAATTAAATATTTATATATAAGTTTGAATTTTTAAATTAGACGGAATTCTTTAAAAAAAAAAAGTAATGGGGGCATTATGAGGTTGAAAAGATGACACAGATTATTTTTGCGCTTGGGTATTTACCTTAGGATAGTTTTTATAACCATTCATATTTCCAAATTCCAAACATATATATTTCACATTTCTTCTCACTCCATCTGGTTCAAAATCTATTTAATTTTTGGAAAGAGAGTGAATTTGGATGCACAATCTTCACTTGAGTTATGCCAAGTGAAGTAAACAAGGCATCATCAAACATTAAAATAAAAGGTGAAACACACTACTCAAAACATAAATTCCATTTATAAAAGAAGGAACCTTGTGTAGTACTAGTTAAACCTCTCCAAAAAATTGGACAACCCAAGAAAACGTAAGAGGGGCAGGCATCTTCTCAAGATAGGGAGGAGGGATTGAGATGCATAATGGCATCTACTCTAACTCAACAAGCTTGGCCTACGACATTGTCAAGGCCGAAGGCGCTAATAACAGAGACGGGCGAACTAAAAAAATGTGTTTCATGAGGAATTTTGGAGCAGCTATGCACCGAGGAGAGTCCAATTGATTGTATGGAATATGTTGAGGCAAAGAATGCCGACTAGGGTGTAAATTATGCCGTATTTGTAGCATTCGTTTCAGAAAGCAATATTCCTTTTCAAGGGTGTAAATTTTAAATGTTTATGTGATATACACAGACAAGTATGTGAACTGTGAAGACAAAATGACTATAATTCCACAGATTTCATGTGATAAGAACTTGCTGCAGAAGAGCTACTAATCCACCTATCAGTGACAGCATTAGGGGAGGACTGGAAATTCCTATTCTTCAATAATGTAGCATCGTCTGTTTCAGGTGAAGGAGGGATCTTCCAGTCGACAAAAATACCCTCTTTCTTCGTGTCAAATGCCACCTCATCGCCCCCCCTAATTGCCTTCAAAAGATTCAGAACCTCATCCATTGAAGGTCTCATGTCCTTTTTAAGCTGCAAACACCGGAACGCCAGCTCAGCCACCATAGTTGCCATCCTTGACACGTCAGCATCCGTCTTGTATCCAAGAGACGCGTCAATCAGTTCATCAAACGCACTTCTCTGTATCCTATTCACAGCTAAGCTAGCCAAGTTGATCTCACTAGTCTGCCTACTTATGTCGACAGCTGGCATTGATGAGACAAGCTCTATCAAAACAACTCCAAAGCTGTAAACATCGCTCTTATCATTCAATTGGTAGCACTGGTGATAGTCGGGGTCCACGTACCCTGGGGTCCCCTGGGGGGCAGTCGAGACATGAGTGACGTCATTCGGGAAAAGCCTTGAAAGCCCGAAATCAGCTACTTTTACACAGAAGTTGTCGTCGAGTAAGATGTTGTTTGTCTTAACGTCGCGATGGATCGTGTCTGATTTGTGGAGATAAGCCAATGCACTCGCGGTTTCTATGGCTATGTTCATACGAACATCCCAAGTTAGGGGTGCTTCGTTGGCTTTCTCGCCATGGAGATGATCGGCTACTGTCCCGTTGGAAACATACTCATAAACGAGCAGAAGTTCTCTGCTTCTTCTAGAAGTACACCCGTATAATGAGACAAGATTCTTGTGCCTCAACTTGGTAAGGATCTCGACTTCATTCATGAACTGCTCGACTCTTCTGTAGCTGCGCTCATACAGGCGCTTTACTGCTACTTCTCTTCCATCGCTAAGTTTTCCTAGATCACAATAAGGCATGATTTCTATTAGGAGCAACATCTGGGTGCACTAATTGTATCGTGCAACTGGTGCACAACTAATATTGTTTAATGAATAATTAGAAAATATTAAAACAGCTATATTTGCCTTTCGTTATACTATATGCCTGTACATCACTGCCTACTATATGTTGGCAAAATTGGATGTGGATTTTATATATGCTGCTATTTCTTACCATAGTATACAGTTCCAAAGCCTCCATCTCCAAGTTCTTTTTTGGAATCAAAGTTATTTGTGGCTTCTAGAAGATCTTTGTAAGAGAAAATAGGGATGCCGAAGTAGGAATTCCCGCCTTCAATGTCTGATTTGGAGTAGGGATCGCAAGATATGTTTCTTGAAAGGTAGGGACGGACGAACCTTTTCTTACATCGCCAGATTATTAGTGAGATCAAAAGGCATAGAAGGAGGAAGACTCCACCTCCGGATATTGCTGCAAGTATATATAGTGACTAATTAAGGTGTGAAATACTACAATTTCTGATGGTGAATGAAAATTTACAGCAAGGAAAATCTGTAAACTTTTTTTTTACCTGTGATTATTGTCAGCTTGGACCGATCTTTTTCTGCAACCAAATTCAACATAGCAAATACTTCAGTGCTTTGAGCCATGGAAAAAGTAAGAGGACATAAAGAACATCTATAATCTTTGCAGCCATAGGCGCCAGTATTGCATATATGCAGACATGATTATAATCTATACTAATGCACAACTTTGCAAACTCTAAACGGCCAATCCGAGAGAGTTACGCTGAATACAATAGAGCAAAAAGAGAGGGCTAAGAAGTGTGTCTTATGACAACATAAACATATAACTAATTGGTCTCCAATTTATTGATATATCTTCCATTGCATCATATCGGCCTCCTTTATAATAACAATCATATAATTCATCATAACATCTCACTCAAGGCTAAATTATCTACTGGATTTCTACAGACACTCTGCTGCAAATCGTAATGCAAGCCACAATATCCAGATTCTTGAAAGAAATACTACTTGTAATTCAATCAACAATACAAAGAGCACTAATCTGGGATTTAGGGGGAAGAAGTATATTACCAGGTTTGCATCTCCTCGAATGAGGCCTATCTGGGCAGAAGCACTTGAAAACGAAATCAGTCTCGTTGAAACCGCAACGCCCACCACTCTGTCTGCAATCATTGCAATCGCTGGCAATCCAGTTTATTACAAAACCCCTTCTCAAAACATGAATCAGATCACTAATTCCCATGTTTCCACCATCATATTCTACAGGGGCAACCACATTCGTCCCACAGTCTTTCAATGCATTCGCAAAATGTTCATCATCTTCATATAAGGCCAGACCACTGCTCTCTCTCTCATCACAAAACGCCTCTTCTCTCTCAAAACTCGAATCAGTGCAGTTGGAGAATAAGGTCAGATTCCTCACGTTGTCACTGTACGCAAACTTGCTCATCGCCATACTTGTGTTTCTGAATCTCGGAATGCAAGTGCTGCTGCTATTTAAATGTGTAAAATCGGAATTGGAAACCCGGAAAGTTCGAGATTCGTAGAAAATATCTTCAATCGTGTACTCAGATTCGCCCAAATTAAGAACAGGAAAACCATTGTTGCTGCAATTGAGCGTGAACCCAGGCGCGGGGTATCCACAGTGAGAGCTTTGCAGGCCCACAATATGGAAGGGGAAACTTATGTTCGGGCCCTCTCTGCACTTTCTCGGCCCGCATTCTTCGTACCGAGGATCAGCAGCTGAAGATCTTCCCAATGAAATCGCAAGCCAGAATACACAAATTTCAACCAAGATTGCGGAAGTATTCATCGGAGATGTTGCAGAAATGCGACTATGGAAAAAGGATGAAGACTGAAATACATTAACATGTGGGACGCGGAGAGATTAGTTGACTGCCCCGAAGGAGAGAGCATCCAATCATCTTCAGATAGTTGCAAAAATTGACCAAAATGTCATCCACAAATTGTCTACTCTCTAAATAATACAAAATCAGTGGGGGGAATAATACAAACACAGTTGAATTATGAAAGTTAAGTCTTAATCTTGTGATCTCCATTATTTCAAATTTAAGTTTGACATTTGGTGATCAATGCAAAGGTCAAATTGCTTTCAAAATGGAGAATTGCATCCGAAAGTGCCAAAAATAATAATTCTGCTCTAATATTACTATAAAACAAAATATCTATTTTGATCCCTTTTCCTATGTCTCTTACCAAATGGGGCTTTAGTTGATGATCTTTTATTTCTGAAAAATGCTTTTAGTCGATGATTAGTCACATAAGTAAATATTTTTCATTTGGCAATAGTAGAAATTCCACCGACATTGAAGATAGGATAGGTAGACATAGGAATGTAAATAAGTCAAGCTGTTTGCATATTATTGAGAATTCGGTTCAAAAAATATTTATTCACTGAATTTTACGAATCGAGCTTGTGCTTAATATCGAATTTATTATTTAATCAGTCAAGTTTGAGCTGTAACTATTTGATTTGAGAGCCCACGAATATGTTTGTTTACCAGACTCGCAAACTTACTCGTTTACAAAATTCATGAACAGACTTCTTTACAAAGGCTCGCAGACGTATTTGCAAACAAGATTATTAAGGGTTTGTAAATAGGCTCAACTAATTTATATATATATATATATATATATATATATATATAATTTAAACTAAAAACTAACTTATAAATTATAATAACAAATTTAATTAACATATGTATAAGTCAACCATCAACCAACAGACTATAATCTATATTAAATATTTATTTATTTTATAACAGCATTTAACCTTTTTTTAGATATTATATAAACACTTCAATTATAATCAAAATTGATTATTATGTTTGTTATGGGTGCAAAGAAAGTGAAATAAACTCAGATGAGCAAGTACTGCTGATTAACTGAACTTAATACTATCAGCTGAGGAGGTCAGCTGATGGTTAGTCATCTGATGGGGTCAGCCAAGATCATCTGGAAGTATACTGAAACTCATCTGGTATATCAGCGGAGTCAGCTGAGGAGGTCAGCTGATGGAGTCTCCTAAGTGGTCAGGATGATCAGTTAGGATAGTCAGGATGATGGTCAGGATGGTTGGTCAGGTCAGGATGATGGTCAGGCTGGTTAAGTCAGCTGATGAAGGTCTACTGATGATATCAGCAGAGGAATGTCTACTGATGATATCAACAGAGGAAGGTCTACTGATGATATCAGCTGAGTACTCAGACTTAGCTGAGGACATATCACATCAGCAGATAAGGAAGGAGCATACTGACCCCGAAGTCAGGAATTAACTCAGGATCAGTTACGAAGCGGTTTAAACTTCCAAGTTGGACAACGGGCAATCAGTTTAACAGAATCAAAGCTGAAGATCGTTGGGCTCTGACAGTTACTCATTTTCGGTTGCAACTGTAGCAGTTTTCTTGTTAGGTGGTTACAATCACTAGCATTAATTAGGATTTTCATTCTCCTATATATACGCACATACGTATAGAGATAGAATAGAATAAGAATCATCACTTAGAGAGATATCATAAACACTTGTAATTTGTATCTTCTTCATCGATTAGTGAGAGAGGTGCCCTCATCCGTGGACGTAGATCATTTCTGATCGAACCACGTAAATCTTGGTGTTCTTCAATTTCTTTATTCCAATTGATTTCAAACAATCATTATTGACTCAACAATGTTTGTAGTTAATATCATTATCATACAATATATATATCATATGGCACACATATGACAAATTATTATAAACACAATTTGCACCGTGCACTTGTTTTGTATGATATTACTCATTTCATTGAATGATAATATTCATTAAATGCTATTACTCAAAATCTAATTGCACTGTGCACACCATTTGAATGGTATTACTAGTTTTATTAAAGAGTAATATTATATACTCCCTCCGTCCATGAATCTTTTTCTTATTTCTTTGTGGGCACGGGATTTAATGAGAAATAGTATTATATTGAAATGATAGATAAAGTAAGAGAAAAGTAAGAGTATTGTGGGACCCAAAATTTTATTGTGAGTGTAGGTTGTTTCCAAATAAGGAAATGGGAAAAAGTTTTGTGGACAAACAAAAAAGAAAAGTGAGAAATAATTTGGTGGACAGATAAAATATATAAAACATTTATATTTGACCAATATAAATATGTCACTTATTAGTAAAAAGCTATCATTTTAAAAAGTCTAGTAATAAAGTTTTAATAAAAATAATAATATTTTTTAAAAATAATAGTCAATTTTAACAAAGATATTATCATTTTTTATTAAAATTTTATCGCTTTTTAAAAGTAATAACTTTTTATCAGTAAATGATTGGCTTCATGTCATTAGACGAGTTTTATATATATATAAATAACAATCATTTAACGGCTACTTTTTATTATTATATGTAATGATAAAATGTAATATAAAATATAATATTTTATTTTAATTAAAATTTTATATTGGTATCAATATCAACACGTATGGGTTCGGTGAAAGGATCCCCTGAATATTGGGTAGCTGTTGTTAAACCGGGTGCAAATAATTGCATATACATACTTCTAATACCCTATCTATCTATAAAATTTATGCTTACTTGTCTTATTCCGTCCATTTCTTTTTATATCCATCAAACCATCACATGATTACTACAATTGTTATCAACATTAAATATTTTAAAATGTATTATTATTATTTATAAAATAAAGAAAAAATTATAAAATGGTTCACAAAATTAACATTAATTACAAATTAGTTCTGTGCAGAAGAAAAATGTGCTTCTGTGCAGAAAAAAAAATGTGCTTCTGTGCAAATATTGTGAACTAATTTGTAAATAGAGTGATTTTTTTAAACATATATGTAAATCATCCTAAAATAAATAGATGTATTAGTGATTGTTATCATGATGTTGTGTAATACTGACTTAGTGGTATTTATTTTTGAATTTTTTTTTAGCTTAAACAAGCTTGACTCGGTTAACTAGTTAATGAGCTTTTCTAAGTTCTAGCTCAAATTATAATTCATTAGTTTTCAAACGAATTTTTTTTAGTCGAGCTCGAACTAACCTCAATTATTTCCGTAATGAGTCGAACTCGAACTATTTATAAGCCAAATATTTTACATTTGAGCTCGAATTTAACAATTAAAGTTAAAATCGAACTCGAGTCTAAAAAATTTTCAAAGAGCCAAGCTCAAACCTATTACTCCCTCTGTCCCACAGGAATTTGCACACTTTCCTTGTTGGGACGTTCCACATAAATTTGCACACTACCAAAAAAGGAAACATTGATTTACGTGCACACTCACAAAACTTTACACATATTTACCCATATACCACTACTTTATATATAAAACTATTTTTCTTAAAAAACGTATCATCCCATAGGGTGCAAATTCCTACGGGACGGAGGGAGTAGTATTTAATTTGACTTGACCATTTACATAGTCATGGCTTTGGAATTAAAACGCTCATGTGTGTTTCTAAAAAATCAACCCATTTCTTACTAAAATTATCTATGTTTATAATAAAAAGTCATTCACACTAAATTGATTTTAGAGCTTAAATAATGATAATTTTGTAATAACAAAAATAATTTTTTTAAAAATACGTTGCACTTATTACACTATATGCTTACCCGAAATTCAAAATCGTGAAAGTCAGATTGAAAGTCATCCAAAGGATGGGCGGTTTGAACTTTGAACTTTGTTTGTTGATTTTCTTTTTTCGCTTTTTCTAATTTTTAAGACCTAACATCTATTTTTAAAAAATAGGACGATTATTACGTATGACCTTTCTTTTTCATCTGATGTTAGAAAATATTTTAGCTACAAAGTGAATTTAATGCACTAACCTAATTATTAATGTATTGTCATCGACATTTTAAAATCAATTATTGAATAATAATAATAATAATAATAATAATAACTTTTGGAAAAAGATTTATATGAGTCTGTCTCATAACATGAGATCAATATAAATATATCATTCAATAATAAAAACTATCATTTGTTATGTGATAAAATTTTAAAAAAAAAATGATAATAAAAACTATCATTTTTTAAGTGATAAAATTTTAATAAAAAATGATAATATTTTTAAGAAAAATGATAGTCATTTTCTCAAAAAAAAAAAAATTTATTTAAATTTTATCACTTTTTAAAATCAACATTTTTATTAATAAATAATACATTTATGTTGATTAATTTCACACAAAATTTACTCTAAATTTTATCAATTGATCATGATCTGAAATTAAAACTATCTAAAAGACTTTGTCAGTTAATTCAGATTTGACATAATTGCATTTCCTAAGTATCCAACATTATTTTTTATTGTCCCAAATTAAAAAATAAAAAAATATATTAAGTTTACATGTGTGGGGAAAGAAAAAATAATAATAATACTCATTATTTTCATGAAAAAATATCAAAAAAATTGGACACAAATTTTAGATATATTTATTTAAATAGTGATGTTTTGAAAATAAATAGAGGATATAGGGAAAAAAATGGGATGGGTTATCAAAAATAAAACTAGTCAGTATTGGTACAATCGACCGGTAATGTGGCAATGCATGACAGCAACCCAGTCGACACTGTTATAATCGACTAGTGACGTGGCATGAAACTAGAACGAATTATTGACTTTCATTTACCACTACTTTTGAAATTTTTGAAATTTTTTTAATAAGTTATAAAATTTTAAAAAAACTGTGATGAAATGTCTTTTTTTCATGTTTACGAAATTTATGGTGTTTCTTCAATCAAGTTTATTTTTTCTAAAAAAAAATTATAAATACCACATGAAATTTTCTATCTATAAGATTTATTTCAAGATTTTTAAATTGGATACATTTATTTAATTTAATAGTGATGTTTTATAAATAAATAGAGGATATATAGAGAAAATGTTTCATAAAAAAATATGCATATTTTTAGTGAAAAAATAATTGAACAAATAAACATATTTTTTTTATATAAATAAGGATATAAACTAAAAGATGTCAAATATGATCTGTGAGACATAAATTATACTCCATTCTTTGTATTAATAGTTTTTTATTTTTTAGATACTAAATTGGTAGAAAAAATTGTTAAAATTCTAAATTAATAGTTTTAATATCTTTCACATGGTAAACTATTTCTGATAATAACCCTTTCTTAAGGAAGGCTAGATAACATGGGATAGGATAAGCATTGATTATGTGAAAGCTACTTGCATATTAATTAAGAGAAGTGGTCAAATTGACATCAATTGTATCACCATCTTAGTTGCAAAAAGACAGCCTTTAAATTATTCTAGATGAAGTATGCCACTTTGGCATTGTTACACACACAAATTCTTTGTATTTTAAATTGTATATTATCATTATACGTAAATTTTATATGAAAATGATTTTTATTATGAAATTATTATAAAATATCAAATATTTAATTAAGTGTATCAAAATATTAATTATGAGTATTAAAAGTTGGAGTTAATAAAATCTATAATAATTATAATATAATATTATAGACCTAATATGATACATCTGATGAAATTTTTGATACACATAATTAAATATTTAATACTTTAAAATTGATTAATGATAAATTTATCATGAATTATTTTCCTACAAAATTTTACCTATCATTATATTATAATACCACCCTCTAATACCATTCTTTTTTTCTTCCTATATGGACCATATATATTTGATATGGTCGATGGTTTGCAAAATATAGACTTCTTCGCTTAATTTATTAAATTTTAGATTATCAAGAAGTTTGAAGGAATTCTTTTACAAATTTACTCGATCTTTGTAGTATTAGTTAATTTAATTTCCTTTTTATTTTCTTTTAAAGAGGTTTCTATGTAGTGGGGTGGTGGTTCTCCTCTTATGGAGATTGTGTTTTTTTGCAGCAATGCATTTTAAAATGTAATTTCAGGCGATCTCCCTTTTATTGTAGTTGCTATTTTGATTTATAGCAAAATGAAACGATCATATAGTCAGTGATTGAAAGAATTATAATAATTAATTATCTTTACCTTCCAAAAAATTTAACTCAATTTTTGCAAAATGTAAATATTCTGCGTTCACCTACTCTAATTACACTTTAATTTAGGGGGATGCGCCCCAATGTTTATTATACGCCTCTTTAGAGTAGAGATTAATATCCTATATGAGTTCATTTGGTTTAATAGACAAAATAAATAGCTCAAGATTATAATCTAGATATTGTTATTTGTGAATTAAATAGTATATTTGAATTGATTGATTAAGATAATTAGCAATTTAAGATAATTTTATTTTGAATGTTTGAATTGTAAGATTAATAATAAAAAAAAGTATACAATTAACAATTGTGCCCTCTATATCATAAACAAGAATAAAGTGAATTATGATTCTCTTTTCCAATATAAGAGAAGTATTTTAGTAAAGATAAACACAATAAATTATTATCATACCTCTTCCCTCATAATATTATCTTCCATTCATAAGATAATTGAATTTTAGTTTTGGGCTTTTTATTAATCTTGGGCTTTTGTCCATTAAGCCTAACATCAAATTAAATAAAATAATTTAATTTATCTTAGCTTATCTAACGAACTAAATAAGGCCTATATGAATGATATGCAATTTATATATATTTTAGACATTGTGAGTGTTTTTTCATTGATTTAAAAAAAAAAAAATCAACCATACACAAATATGAACTTTGAACCTTTGAATTGAGAGAGGGGACAAAGACAATTATGAGTGTTTTTTGTTTTTTTTTTTCAATTGAAGAATCTAATGTAGAATATTCAACTAAATATGAATATGAACTTTCAACCTTTGAATTGAGAGGGGAAATCTTTGTTTTCAGAGAGTTGATGACTCAACTTAATTAGCAAGGGAGCTTAGGGCACGCTACACGTAAATCTAAAACTATCGTCTTCCCAAAGTTGAGATTCTCATCAGCCTTTCCTGGTTTCATCTACCAATCTTAACCATCAGTTAGAGCATGTCTTGTTGGCATCTTTCACATGTGAGTAATGGTAATCAAAATCATAGTGTATGTTTGAAAGGACTCTACTATGACTTTGATTCACAAAAACTTAGAAATCTACAATAATTCAGTTATTTGAAAAATATGACTTTCATTCCATACTCTTTTCATTCCTATATCATTTCCATTCCTTACAATTATACCAAACGCCCCCTTAATCTTCTTCCCCAGTTGGAGAACATCAGCAGCCAAGAAGCAATTCTTATTCATGAAGCTTCAGTATTTAGCACCTCCTGTTGTAGCGTCTTGATTTAAATAGAATAAATTTTAATATTATGTTAAATTAATATTTAATAGTGTAATGTAATGAAAAGTGTAACAATAGACTTTGTAGATACTTATGGGTGTGAATTGAATAGAGATTTGAAAACTAGACTCTAAATCTTAAATTCGTATGGGATGAAGAGTGCAAAATTCTAAGCCTGTCCGTCTGAATTCCAATGTTAAGATGCAATCCTTGCCCTGAATTTTATCTCGTTATTTCGTGTTTTATGCTAGTCCCTTTTCTTGTTCTAATTCTCTTCTGCAAATACCCTTTGTTTTTAACAGAAGTAGATTAAATAATTATGATACCATTATTAGAGATAAAGTCTCTTATTTTTTGCTTTAAAACAAAGTGGAACGATGCAATATCCTTTCCTTTCAGTTGCCATGCCAACCGTAGGAACTTGCAGCAAAGTTAAGTTGGATTGTGTCACTAAAGGGGCACCTTCATGAAATATCATTTCAGGCTGAACTACTAATGTAGTACTATCCTTCATTCGTTGTCTCTGAAAATAATTTTGTTGCTCTGTCCTAAAATATTATGTTTGGACTTGTGACGCATTTATCAACTCCTATTTTTTGAACTTAATACTCAAATTTGGGTGAATGTTTTGCAATTTAATAATATCTACACTGGTTTGTATACACAAGATGTGTGTGCAATGAGCTGCATTATTTCTATAGTTCCAAAATGCTATTCCTAGTGCTGCAAGGAATCTTAATCAATGAACAAAATATCAGAAGTTCCCACCATTTAGATAGGAGTAAAAAATAAACAAGTCAGATTTTTAAAAATTATCTTTCTCCTTTATTTCTACTTCTCTACAGTAACAGAGAGAGAGATGAGAACTAAGTAAGAGATGATTGTCCTCTTCCCTTAAGTAGTAGAGAACTAAGTATCAGGACTGGATCCCATAGAGAAGAAATACTAAACGAGAAGATGATTGTTAGGTGCTTTCTCCGAGCAAAGTCGATAACCAATCAGCATATTCAATCAGTTTGCACATACCCAGATATGGAATTTAGAGTAGTATAAGTGCATGAAGAGGACAATCAGTTTGCACATACCCAGATATGGGATTTAGAGTAGTAAAGTGCATGAAGAGGACAATCAGTTTGCAAATACCCAGATATGGGAATTAGAAGTAGTATAAGCGCATGAAGAGGTGTGTCCAAATTTGATGATATTATCTCATTTGTTTTAAAAATAAAAGAGCTGGGTATGCTTGAAAAGCTGTTATATTCATCATCTAATAGTGGAGCAAGAGAAATAGGAGCTAACATGTGATCACCTCTTTGGAGAATTGAGAATTCTGCTTTCCGGACTGCAAGGGCGTCGTCCAACTTGAGTGCAACACCCTAACATACAAAGTGCACAATATATCAGTACCAGAAATATGCACTTAGGCTTTTCATCTTCTTACATTAAATTATATAGTTGGTAAAACTATTTTGCCACAGTACAGAAACAACCTTTCTTTTTGGAAACAGCGAAAAAAATGTAATAGGAGACAGCACGAGAGGTACTCCAATCCCTTACAAAAAAAATACAGAGTGAACAAAGAACGAACCAAGACTACAACCACACAATTACCACCACTGCTACTCCAAAAACCATCAATACACACTAATGGAAATCAACCGAATTACTCTATATATAAGCCACTTCCAAGTTCTCAAAAACACATTAAACCAAAAATACCTTCAAGATAAATTGACTCACTTTTGAAAATAGCATTATTCCTAAGCTTCTAAATTGCTCCAAAGATTGCTAACCCAAAGACTCTTCCAAACTTCACCACATATGCCTCTAAGCTTGACTCTCAAATAATGTACGAAGTGATCTCTAGCATTGTCATCGCCCATGAAAGAAAAATCAAGCCGACATAGAACTTCAACCAAATAATGAAGGCGTAGCAACAACCTTTCTCAAATCAATCTCATCCTTAGTTTATGATTTATCATGTTAGGGCTTAAATACCTACCTCTCCCTTCATAATCTTTTGGTTGCAGATGCGAGAAGGAGCACGAGAGGTTTTTGGAACATCAACGCCACATTCTACAACAGCAGAATGAACGGCAATTTGATATGAAACACTGAAAGAGCACCAAAACATAAACTCAATAAGGAAGAGGAAGAAATTATACCATTCATATGCGATTTTACCGATCAGGTAGACATCTTCGCCGTTAACAAACAGAGGTTACACACTGAAGTAGATCAGATCTGATGGGAACAGCGCTAGAGAGGGAGTAAGAAAAAGAAAACAAAAACAGCTATGATTTATACTGTTATATAGGATCTGAATATGAAGAGTGGATAGGGTAGAATACTTGCGCACGGATCCCACTATTGCGCCCTTTGTGTACATGATACTTTGTAATTTCAAACATAATCCAAGTATCCAACACAAGAGAACCTGTGTAAAACAAGTAAATTTAGTTTGCCTAAGTAGCGCAACCTCTAATATGCATATTGATAAAATTGCATTTTTAAAACGCATATTCCTTAAACCTAATGGACAAATTTTACATATGCAGTACACCTCAGACCAAAGGGGTGTGTTGAAGAGTTATAACAGTAAATTATTCTGAATCAGTTTCGTCTTCATCTTCATCTTCCTCTAGAATATACACCAAAGCGCGCTTTTTTGCAGCAAAAACACAAGCAACACCCCTGGAAGCTGAAATAGGAATTCGAGCCATAGTATCAGTCCAACTTCCCTTGAACCAAAATTTAATAAATTAGTAATGTATCAGTTCATCATACATATGGTTTGCAGATGTGCATTTTTTTCTTCACTGAAAACAATGCTTTGTCTCAGTTTAATAAGGACAATTGCAACTTTCCGATTATATATTTAGACTTGTTGGTGAAAAATCTCACTGAATATAAACGAAAATGAAAGCCAAATAATTTGGTTTTCAAGGGTCAAATAGAAGTTTGGTAAATTGGTCAACACAATTAAATTGTTGGTCCTGTAGATTATTCAATGTCGACAACTTGTAAGATCAATATATGAAAGGAAGATATTAGCAAGAAAAACTCACCACTAACCGCCAATGGAGCAACCACAAGGTGGGAAATTTCTCTAACCTTTTCATTCTCCAATTGCATGTATGTAACAAAATCCTATAACAAAATACACAGTAAAATATTTGTGGCATATGCTTTAAAAGGAAGCCATCAAGAAAGCTAAATTAAATTTATTGCACACACATGCACATACACTCAAATAAATTTCTAAAATAAATGTTGCTTGGATCAAATTATGGTGATCTATTTAATGAAATGGAACTAATTCCCTTTCCCCATTCATTCATTGGCGAGAAAAGAGTTTTTTCATTTCCTTTTCTTTATTTCCTCTTTTTTTTTTGGGATGAGAAGCGAAAATTCTATTGTCAAAAAGCTAGGGATGAGAGATCCCTATCACGTACAGCAGATTTGTTACAAAGCACAGCATCAACTTCCAGTTATGTCGGACAAAGAACCATACAGATATCATTCACAGACCACAAGGCAACTAAATGTTTAATTCTATCCCAAATCTCATTTATTCAATCATTACAAATGCTCAAAAATCTTCTTATTTTCTTTCTACTCAAGCAAACCACAGCATAACTGAAACCAAAATTCTTCATGGGGTTCCCCTTTTCTATCAAAATATGTTTGTGTGTGCACATGCAAGCACAAGCGGACATACCTGAAATTTATGAAGGTTCCATGAAAGGAGAACAGATCTTGCAACGGGCACAAATGTAAGATCAGCTGTTCGTGTGATCATCATGCACGCATTTCCTGAGCCCTCCGAGGCTATGGACACATCATTTAAGAGCAACACAATTTGTTCTTCCTGTTTTAAAGATGAGGTGAGAATTTGAGCATCAAAAACAAGATAAACGCATAGTAAACCTTCTGATACTTACTTTATATAGAGATAGATCCACACATTGATAACCATCAGGTATGCATAACAGTGCAACCTCTAGTGAATTATGGCCACTTTTTACATTGTCCAGGTCATGTATAAGCCCTCTTGTTATGCCAATGCAATTTCTCATGTTTGGTAAAAACTCATCAGGTACCATAAAAGAAGTGTAATCAGTTAGCCTCTGACAAGTGGTTCCGTTACAAGCCTCCTGGGAAATATGATAAACACACTTAAAGGTATAAAAGTCAGGTTCTATGTTCATATGAGCTTTGTTTTTATTCGCAATAATGAGGAATTCTAGCACAGAAAGTGTCCTCTTCAAAGAATTTACATTTTAAGTTCACATAGTAGTCTTGCACACAATGTGATTCTATTATTGGTTCATGTAGCCAACCCCAATTATTTGGGATTCGAGGCTCGATTTGTTTGTTTGTTTATAGAAGTTTGATCAATTTTCCTACATGGCATTGCTTTAACATAGTTAATTTGCAGATGTATTTTGTATGTCAGTAGAATAAGTGTTTTTCAGTTACCACGAGGAAGAACAAGTACCTGATAGTATGACACTGATGCTGGAAAATGTTTCAAATGTAAAGTACGTGAAATAGGGAAAAGTGGCAGCATATCTTTACAATGTAGCCTTCTGGAAACCGTGGTTAATGGCATCTCCAAAGCCTCCTTCAAACTAAAATTACATCAATTTGAGATGTTACAACCAGGCCATTAGAAACGGCACTCAAAATTGTCAGAGGTAAATTCATGGGCAGGATATAACAGGAGAGAGGTGTGGCAGCACAATGATCCATCCCATACCTTACCAGAATTGGCAGATCATATCTTTTTTATTATACAAAATTATAAAGCATGTTATGCAACAAAATCAGAGTAGATCTTTCCTATGAGCATGTATACAAAATCCTTGTTTAGCAACGCTTACAAAGGAGGTCAATAATTTTAGCAGCTTAAGTGCATTCTTTTAAATATGTTTCCTGTCATCATAATTTTTGGATAACCAGAAATACATTAAATGAGTATCATTAACTTTCACTTGTTTCATCAAAAGCATTGGTTGAAAGGTCAGTGGATTACTCTTCTCACAAGTGTTGTATATGTAGATCAAATGCAAATAAGACATGAATAGTATGCATCATACCAAGACTCCAGTTGTTGAAATTCAGTTGCCAATGTTCTTTTCAGGTATTCGGAATCTGAAAAACCTCCAAAATAAGCCAATTCTGCAACACGCTGCATTGTTTCCCTAGCGTCACAAAATAAGTTTATTATAAGTTCATAGGATAAATGAACGGCCAACTCTCATTAAGAGTGTCAGAACATGGCTTCATATTTTAGAGCTGAACTCAGGGTTCAAATCCTGCCTTTCCCCTATTTTTCATAATAATAATAATAATAATAATAATAACAATAAAGCTACGGTTCCGTGTGATATGCACAAAGAAAATTTGTAGAAACCAGAAAATAGCCCAAAAGTTGTGGTTGTAGAAGTAGAACTCAACTTGTGCAAATTCAGATGAAGGGTTTCTGTTATCAATTATCATATTTCTGAATTATTATGCATACATTTGCGATGAATGACATTCATTAGATAAGATCAAGACAATTTTGTCAATAACTGCATAGAGTCATAAAACTGGATTACTTTCTGAGTTTTTTATCTTGCAAGTTATTCTCGACAATGTTTATTTTAATTTCACAAAATCTTTTCTACATCGAGACAAAAGTTGTTTGGTATTTTGCTCCCCAAAAATATCCCTTATTGTTCTCTAAAAGTGAAACTATATACTTATAGTTATACATGTTTTCCCACCTACTCATATTTATTTATTTACACCTTATTAAATTTATAGTAATAGATTTTAGATTCAAACTAGAAAACTACTATTAACCCCAAACATACACAAATTTAATATGATAACCATAATAACTTTGCTCCTCTATTCTACCGAAAACATAAATATATAGACAAAATTCAACCCACTAACCAAATAAAAAAACGATTAAAACTACTTACGAGTCTACTTCAATGTTATGAAGCTTGGTGTCTTGCAGCAACATACCAATAGGATCTTGGTCATATAGAAACTTCAGGAATATGATAACAAGTTCACTGTCAATAAGGAAAATATCACCGGAGTTAAAAACAACATTAGGAAAATTGCAGGAACAACAAAGGAACGCTGATTGCCAAACCTACTGAAAGGCAGAAGTTGATCGCTTGGTTCAGACATCAGAACCTTCACACATTTCAGAAGCCAGTTGAAAAAATTTGAGAACTGAAAAGAAATACAAGTATTAGAACAAGGTGGATAAGTGGTATAGAAGGGGCCGCTCTAGCAAACATTGACGTGCTCAGTAATCTCACTTGATCACTAACTCATGTCACTAATAACTGGCATTTGATACCATAATGTCTTTTACTGAGCAAGAGTTGAAGAAATGTAACATTTCTCACGGTCAGTGATGCACACAAAGCAAAATAGAACTTTCTATTTGCACTATTGATATTAAGAGGATCATAACAATTTGAACTTTCTTTGTACTCTTTGCATTATAAACCAACTTAATGTTGATACACGTAATCATCAATTGCAAACCAACTTCCACAATAATAAAGATTGAAATTTGATACAACAGTGGGCCAGTGGCATATGTTCCCACAGGAAATGTCTATCTATTTACCAATCCAGCATTCGCGTATATACAGGCAAACCTACTGTTTCCAGATTGTACAACTAAGCCATTCCATTAAAGGGGAACAACAGTTACATATTGTCTTAGACAACCGAGTGAAGCACGTACCTGCTGCACCACTGAAGATAGTATCCTAATAAATCTTTCAATTTGTACAAGTAACATTCCAGCTTTTTCTGTTGCATTATCGATCAAGCTCTCATCCAATCCAATACCCTTATAACGTGCACGCCATTTGGAAAGCCCTCTTAGTTCTCCCATTCTAAATGCAATAATTTCTGCAGCAGGCTGCAAATCAGAATTTAGAGATTCCAATTTCACAATAAACCAGTAACACAGATATAAAAAGTCAATATTCAGGTGCTTTCAGCAGATACTAGTAAAGAGAAATTGCAATGAAAAATTGAATAACACAAAACTAAGGAAAGGGGAAACATGTTGAGTGTTGTAGACATTGCAAAATAATTACCAATTAGACCAATAGATCCCATTTTTTTAAATAGCACGCCCAAGAGTATGATTAGAATGGGCTAAATGGGTTTGAGAAGATCCTGCCTTTGAAATTCTCGATGAATCATGAATAATAAAAAATACGATTGATTTTCAATTCCGTGAAGGTCAAAAATTTCCTGCAGATATCACAAATTCTGGAAAGGTAGGCGTTTTGTAGAAGGTATTATAAGAAGTTGTGAAGTATTATTAGGACATTTAGTGAGATTTTGAAATCCGATTTTACAGTCCTGAAACTAACATACTTCAAGATTCCAATATTCCAAAGCTGAGTTTGGTAAAACCTGAAACAAACATATCCTTAGTGATTTGGTAAGGTTGTGGTAGCTTAGAGCAAATTATAGACCCTAAAATATCTGTTTTGTCATTTTGTCAATCACTTTGTAATATAATGAATATTGATTGTATGAGTGAGATGCACCTGTAGATGATCAAGCACAATTTTTTGGAGCTCTTTACCAGCACCAGAAACAGCTTTTGCCACTCGTTTGAGCCCCTGAGAACCAACAAAAATATATATATATATAAATAAATTCATAATAAAAAGAATAAAGATAATTATTTAATGTTGGACAATTCATGGAGTAGAACATACTGCTTCACCAAGGGAATTAACTAAGAATTGATGAACAGGTGGACTTGTCCTTGCACCACCCAACAGGCTTAGAAACTCTTCTTGAGGACTGGAGTCGAGGCCTGCACTTTCTTTCGTATAAAGATTTGAACAGAAGCAACAAAAAAGACATAATTTCTTAATGTTTTTTCCTTAGCAGTTACCATGGTCAACAATCAGGGTAGATAGACCATTAAACTTTTCACGGTATGTGTGCATCGAATCTGACCACTGCTTAGACATGACCCCTATTGATTTTCGGATGACTTCAATCAGATGCTCCGCATTGGAAGCTTGCCGAGCTACCTGATGAAGCTCATTTTTCCTAGAATAAGTAATGAAGAATCCAAGAAATTAACAATCAAGCACTATATCACGAGGAAATCACGGTAGAGTCAGCAAATATTGGTTATTATACAAACAAAATAAGGTTTAAACTGCAAGCAAATTTCTTAAATGAAATTCCAGAGAACCAACAAATAGATTTTTTTTTTTTAAAAACATTATGATGAGATTCCGGCTACAGGTTGAGTGAATAAAGGAAAAGACATAGTTTATGTAAGACGAAAGAAGATGGCGAAATCAGGGGAAGGAGAAACCACAAAAAATTAGGGGATTATAATTGATTCATTAGAATTCCTAATTTCTCTTCTTAATTTCTGAACTCCGGAGTTGTAGTAGTTTCCTTTTTGGTACTAGTTTGACCCATAGACCTAGGTATATATACCAATGTTGCAAACCATCATTTGGGGATATGTTAAGAATTATTTTGCAGAGTTGATCTCTCTTACAGCATACATTGCTGATTGCTAGGGCAATTTAAGAATCACTCGGGTTCCTACAATTCCTCAATTGAGGTTTCATCAGAATACTACAACAAGGGACGAATTGAGGAAGAGAAAACACCATGTACAAAGACCAAAAACAGTGGCATCTAATAGGGAGTCAGTGACAAAAATTTGTATCATGTAAGGCACCAAATATGTAGGGAACAGAATGAGCAAAGGAAAATATGACCTTTCCAATTCAACAAATTATCTAAGTGGAACACAAGCCCCCTGGCCTGGCCAACCTAACGTTCCCTTTGTTATTTTAGTGACACATATCAATTTGCATATGGTAAACTGAGTGATTCGGATTTCGGAATACAAATTATCTTTAGAAAAAGGAAATAGGATCTGAGATCTATTAACATATATGTTTAAAGTTATTGTTACCTTTCTTGAAAAACTGAACTGTCCAGAACTAGGGAATGGAAACCTTGCAAATGAAGTTCAGATGTATCGCTTGCTTCTGACCCAATTTCAGTGAGTACACCAGAGCACAAGACCATAATATGACAAATATCACTGGACAATGCCATCTATGAGGAGCAAATAGACAGCATTAAATAGTCATAAGGAGTAGTTACTATATAAATGCAAATAAATGGAAATTGTTGTGGTATGAAAATATCATAACAGAAAAAAGACCAATTGACCCAAAAGGTTAACTTGTAAGATTGACCTCCATTGAATGAGAATTCTATCAGCATAGTGTGGATAAAGACCTATTTAGCTCGACATTAAATGGACTGAATGCAGTAATACAATAGCATGGCTTGATATATATTATGCAGAGGGCATCATTTAAGAACGAACCAAAAGAAACAGGAGTCTAAAAGGGCCATGCATAATTAAATGTACACACACACACACACACACACACACACACACACACACACACACACATATATATATATACTGAATATTGATATTGCTATGACAGTACAACTACATAGTTGCAACAACTATTTAAAACAAAACAGTAATGCATAAAAATTGAAAATAAGTCCATTTACCTTACAGATAGAAGCATCCATGAGCTGGTAGGAAGCATCGTTCCCCACTAGAGGGCGGCGAAAAGCAATATCATGTATATTCTGCAAAAAGATTTACTATGAAAACATAATGGGAGATAGCCTCATCATGTGTAGGGCGTGTATCGATAAACTGGCAAAAAAGATTTTAAATCATAGGCATTAACTTACCACTTTTCCAACGGGGAATATGCCAAATACATTGAAGTAAATATTTCCATCTTTATCCCCACTACATAGGATGTCAAATTGCTGATGCGAAGAATCAAATAGTTCCCGAAATGAATCATCATTTTCGTCCATAATATTGCTATTATCTCCCTGAACAAGTCCAGGGGTCTGAGGAACTCTTGGAGCAGGTGGGAAAAAACGAGCAGTCCGATCTTCATATGTTGAATTGCGCAAGTCACCATCCTAATACAATTATATATTTTATATGAGTATAAATGATATGTGCATTCTAAATCCATAGGAAGAATAGTAAAAAGCTTCTAACAGTCAGGAACACATAAACAACATATTTTTTTCAGACATTAAATATCTACAATTTGTTAATTTCACAAGTGATTGAGGAAGCAAAACAGCTAGAAAAACTCATTAGCTGTTAAGGTGAATAACCTACGGAGTATGGACTACAAGTGGCAGTTTTAATCAATTTGTTCAACAATGTGAAGTATTGTTATCAATTATGAAGGAACACGCATTTCATAATGCTTCCGCTTAACCATACTTTGACTAGCTTCAGTACACAATTATGGCAGCAAGTTCACATAGTTGTGTTGGTAAACCACCATCACATAGCTTAAAATTGTGAGTGTTTTTTCCTGTCTAAATTGATTGACAAAATTTTCATTATAACATGCTCATTAGAGTTAACTGGTTTAAAACCGTATTTGTATCTCTTCACCCCTATTAATGTCATAATTTCTTTGACTTTGAGATATTCGTTGTTCGAATGTTTAGCAATACACAAAAGAAAGAAAGTTTCAGTTACTATTGCAGACGCACTTACTGATTTATCATGCATATATAGTACAGTAAGCAGATCTGATAATCAAATTTTTAATTCAAAGGTTAGTTCAAGTGACGGCATTCTAGGAGAGTGCAAATTAGCTTCACAAGGCATTTTTCATGGTGCCAAAGTGTGTATATCTGTGAGATTAAACAGCAAAAACGAATAAGCTAACAATTTTGTTAAAAATGGCGAACATGTAGAGCCTATAAATTATCTGGTATCATCCAAAACCCATATACATGCAGGCATAGATTCCTTAAAAATGATGTTTAAAAACAACCTTTATCCCCATCCATTTAATGTAATTCAATTTCATTTTAAAAAATGAACAATTTCGTACATGGCTGCTAGAATTCAATTCTAACAGAAGCCTCTAAATCTCTAAACCAGATCTTACGAGAAACGGTAAACATGTACTGGCAGCAATGTCACTGATTTCAATTCAAATGAATCAAGCATGCATCACATGACACTTAAATCTTAACACCCAAATCAAATGAAATGAGTATATGCTCTAATTCAGGGAAAAAAGAATGGGCCATACCATTGTCTTTTTCCTGTCTTCCTCCCAGTTAAGACAGACAACAGAAACACAATGGAACTTCATGCTTCTCAGTAGCTTCCCATTCTGCTCTCACGGAATACACCAAAAGTGTCAAGACAAACTCAGTGATCAAAATTCAGAAGCACTCAAGAAGAAATTACCATATGTTGAGAAACAATAATTTTGCAAAATAGTACAAAGAAATATATAAAACCAACTCACTTCCACATCATGCAGTGAAATAGTCCCATCTTCAAGACCCACTGCAAGTGCTTTACCATCCGGACGCCAACATATGGCAGTTATGCTTTTTCCTGGATAGAGTATCCACAATTAACTAGAAAATATAAAAAAAATCAAACACATGGGAGCATAAAAATAAACAAACAATGTTATTCCATCTACTACAGTAATAGCAGAGTGACATCTTCAGAACTTCGAATGTTACAAATCTCGTAATGCTTAGAATCAGTAAACCCAATTTAACAATTAACGAATAGCAATAATAATGAGTTAAATTAACCAAAAAAAAAAATTCTCAGTCTCAGTTGTCTTTCATCTCAGTACTACAAAATCAAAATTTTAAATTACTAGTAAGATTACATAACCGCTGATCGGCTGATGTAAGAGTGTGTGTATATGTGTCGACGAGAAAACGCTGCTTACCAGGGGATGTTGTCCAAAGCCTCTGCCAGTTGAACCGATGGAGAAGAAGCTTTGAATCCTCAGTGACCATAGCCAGTAAGTCCTTCTCTGGGTTCCATTCAGCAATCTTAACCTGCAGAAGTAAATTGATACAATTTACACCATAAACAAACATGTGCTAGGGGTACATGTAGAGAAAGAGAGTATAACCTGAGAGGCAATAGGTTTATCAAATTGAAGCTGAAATGCTGCCCCTCTTTGAGATTTGTTGGCTTCCATAGACTATCGAGGGGAAAAGTGCATGTCCGAGATTTTGGAAGTGTGAGGTAGTTCAGACATCACAAGAAAATTTTGGATTTCAGGCGTCCACACGAAGAACGATAACGACAGTAAACCCTAATTCTATTAAGAACCGAAACAATGTCGTATAGTCGGAGCCAGTAGCGGCTTCGGGTTGCTAGGGGCCGCCGCACCGTAATTATTCAAATTATTTTCAGGTCAGGGAAAAATATATTTCCGTTTGTTTTACCTAGAGCTGTCAAACAGGCCAGGCTGGTACCGGATCACCGGGCCGTGAGATTTTTCAGGCCGGGACGATTGACAGCTGGCTATGAATATTTGAGTCCGTCCTAGTCCAAGGCAGGCTGTCGGGCCAAATTGGCCTATTTTTTTTATATATATAACAATTAAAGTAAAATTTTAAATTTCTAACTACATGTGTTAAACTAGTTTGATTATACACAATCATCTTGTTGCATATAGCCCACCTTTAAAGAAAGAAGATAAGAAAGTTTGGAAGAGCAAGCACACAAAACCATAGACATGGGAGTTGCATTCAGTTTCAGCAAGTATGTTACACGAAAATGGTACCAACAATCAGTTCATCATTCAATCTCTATTCCATCGACAGTTGCAAAATTGGGAGCACTACTTACTTCCCAATATTAAAAATCATACACCAAAAATCCAGTATCTCACTGAAAATGTTAAAAGTTTCAGTAAAAATAGTACAAAAGAACATCCATTTAAACCCTAAACCACCTAATTAACCGAGACTCCGAAAAGTTAAATAATTCAATTTAAGAAGTGAACATCAATTTTATTCAAGAATTCAATTTAATGTTAAAAATAATATTGAAACCCTAATAAAATTTAATCAGATTCATTTGTACCTTCAGTTGACGGCGTGGCCTTGGCTGGCAGCGCGGAGCGGCGGAGGTGGGGTGCGTGTGTGGCCGCCGTGTCTCGTGGCCGTGGCCCGTGTGTGAGGCTGTGTCGCTGGCAGCACAGCTTCGAGCCTTCGATGGAATGTGCCGACGCGGGAGGCGCTCAAGGTCAAGGGTTAACACAGCCCAACGGCTAATTGATCAATTTATTTATATTATCTAAATTTTTATATTTCACCTTTCCCTCTATTTCCCAAAAAAAAAAAAAAACGCTCTTAGATTCTTTCTTTTCTCCCTCAAAAAAAAAAAAGAAAGTGAAAAAAAAAAAACCCTTAACATTCAATATATTTTGAAAAATAATATTAGAGATCAATTAAATTCTCACAATATATAAATTTAAAAAAATCAAATAATTAGATAAAAAAACTCTAAAATACAAGAAAAGTTTAATTTATTTTGAAATATAAATCAAAACTTAAAATATATTAAAATTAAAAAAAATTAAAAAAACTGAGAAGAAAAAACTATAAAAGTTTGTCAATAATTAGGAAAATAAAATGAATCTTAAATTTTTTTTATTAAAAGTATTTAAACCTAAATAAAATCTGAATAATAATAAGTAAATTAAGAAAACTGAAAGAAACTACATAAAAAATATTAAATAATACTAAATAATTTTAAAAAATCCTCAATAATTAAAAGGCTAAAGCTTGACAAAATCAATTTTTCAATTGAATTATTCTGCCATTACATCCCACTTCAGTTATCAATTGGATAGTATTATTGTTAGTTGTAGGGTGTTCACGGTTAGTGATGACTTATCGTATCACATCAATCATACTGTATTGTATCATATCGTATCAAAAATTTTAGTATGCATTTTTATATATCGATACCAAAATATTTTCGGTATAAGTTGGTATATATGGATATACCGAAATATTTTTTGTATTTGGTATATACCGGCTTATACCGAAAATATTTTGATATTTCGGTATGTACTGATGTAGCAAAATTTTCTAAATATTAATATTGTTATCGTACAAAAAAAATCGATAAATTCGATATTTATCGGTATGATAAGTGCGAGATACCAATTTTTTCGGTTTTTTCAATCCCTTTTCACAGTATGTATAAATCAAAACAAATGTTTTAAAATATCCCATATCGAAACCAGAAGTGGATTATTTTAAAATTTGAGTCTTTATAATTATATTAAATTTTTGGTACGATATGGTATGAATATTTTATTTATTGGTATGGACTTTGAGCAATTTTTTATTATAAACGAATTAGTTCAAATATCAAAGTGAAATGGAGCGAAAAAATAATTTTTTTTCTTTTTCAGTTGTTAATATCTCTTTTTCTTCATATTTTTTTTTAAATACTAAAAATTGAACTTCCTGAGTTTGGAATCAAATGAGACACATAGACTATTAATGAAGAAAAAACCAACAATGTTAAGTAACACAAGTTTTATAGATAACAACATAAGTAGTATATATATAATTTTATCTAAACATATTTATTTACTTACCATTTTATTCATTCTTTTTTTTTCTGTAAATAAGTTTTATCTGTAACCGAAATTCATCTCCAGTTAAAGTTTTTTCTTTCTTTTTATATGCATTCAATTTTCAAATTATATTTTATGAAGAAATTTAATTGTCAATTTTATATAAAATACTCCAAAAAAATTTATTTTTATTTTTATATGTATTCATTTTTCTAATAACGTCTGGTAAAGAAATCTAATTGTTTAGCTTAAACGAAACTGTTAACAAGGCGAACTACCAAGAGGTAATCTCGAGATTATCCCAAGGCTACGAAGGTCGCCGAGGTGAGCGGGAGCGAGGCCACTAGTTTGAG
>JAPKLY010000111.1:198063-277996 GCA_026898435.1 Prunella vulgaris | reverse complement strand
AAAATACACATTTTTGTCCTATAAGTTTCGTTGACTTTGGTTTTCGTCCTCTTAAGTTTTGAATTTTTGTTTTCGTCCTTTAACTTATGAAAAATTATGATTTTCGTCCTCTTAAGTTTTGAATTTTTGTTTTTGTCCTTTAACTTATGAAAAATTACGGTTTTCGTCCTCTTAAGTTTTGAATTTTTGTTTTCGTCCTTTAATTTATAAAAAATTATGGTTTTCGTCCTCCAACCGCCTATAAACAGTCACACAACCGGTAATACACACGTAGATCAATTTTTATTATTTTAAGCGAAATACTGACGTGGGGGTATTTAGAGGGAATTAGGTCTTGATGAATAAAATACAAGATTAACTGTAGATTCTCTCCCAAATCAAAACCCTAGTCGATCAAATCTATGCATTGGGGCTTGAGAGAATTAGAAAAAAAAAAAGAACAAAGATCCCCAAATCAAAACATCCAAAAACATAAATTCTTTTGAGTGCATACTCACAATACGGAAAGGAAGATGGATGTCTTCAAGAAATTCCAATGAATCAACGAGTTTCGAGCGCAATATTAAGTGTCATTGTGGTTTTGTTGCACGATTTGTACATAATATTCAAAAATGAATCCGTACAGAAGATTCTATGAATGTAAGTATTGAACGATATTTGAGAGGAAATTTACGGTTAAAAGTGTATTTTGTCAAGACCAAATTCCCTCTAAATACCCCCCACGTTAGTATTTTATTTAAAAAAAGAAAAAAAGAAAAAATGGATCCACGTGTGTATTACTGGTTGTATGACTGGTTATAGGCGGTTGGAGGACGAAAACCATAATTTTTGGTAAGTTAAATGACAAAAACAAAAATTCAAAACTTAAGAGGATGAAAACCATAATTTTTGGTAAGTTAAAGGACGAAAACAAAAATTCAAAACTTAAGAGGATGAAAACCATAATTTTTGTTAAGTTAAAGGACGAAAACAAAAATTCAAAAACTTAAAAGGACGAAAACCAAAATCAATGAAACTTATAGGACAGAAATATGTATTTTCCCTTAATGTAATAATGAATCATATTTAATGTATATTTTATTTTACTGTTTGTATCATAAGATATTCTTATACAAAACTATTTCAATTTAGGGAGCGAAGAAAAATTAATACTTTTAGAGTGTATTTTATTTAATTGACAAAATAATCAATCCTATAAATTTTTTTTTTCCTGCCATATTATTTTAGAATGTGTTTTGGTAAAAATAATTATTTTTTAGCAGAATTAATTATTTTCTTCATTAAACAAAACACACACTTGAAACTTGATCTTGCACTGTTTCGTTATTGGTCCCACAAAGGCTTCAATTTAATTGCCTCTTTGAAGGAAGGAGATTTACTTTGGTTGAAACTCAATTCTACAATAGATTCCAACTCATCATTTTATCGTATACCCATTTTATTCTATAATACCCTGATGATCGTGTCATGTTCCATATA
This sequence comes from Prunella vulgaris, assembly GCA_026898435.1. Taxonomy (NCBI): domain Eukaryota; kingdom Viridiplantae; phylum Streptophyta; class Magnoliopsida; order Lamiales; family Lamiaceae; genus Prunella; species Prunella vulgaris. The sequence continues at coordinate 276,517 of JAPKLY010000111.1, read as the reverse complement.
TATGGTGCAACACTTTTTTGTCAGCTAATAATTTTCATCCTAGCTATAAGTATAATAATTTTGCTTTACTCTTTCGTCCTATGTAATCTCTATCATTATACATTACACGCTATGGCTCAATTTAATAAATATTATCTTTTAAGTTTTAATTTTATACGAATCAAGTGCACCGTACAATTCAAATGCATTATTAAAAATTGCATCATTTAATATTAAAAATTACACAAAATATAATGGAAATTTTATATTATAAAATACACTTTTTAATAATAATATATGTAACTTTTTAGTAGTATTTTGTATAATTTTTTAAAAATGAATTTGAGTTTCACACAAGAGAGTTTCTGATGTTCTATATATGCTATATCCATGATTTGCTCTTTTTAGAATTTATATATTTAGGAGACTCATATTCAATATTTTAAAAAGAAGTATGATCCATTCAAATGGAATATCTCTTCTCATTCTCATATGTAAAGTTGTCTCCCACAATAATATTTTCAAAATAAATATCATTCAGTTTATATTACCGGTTTAATTTGGACAGGAATGCTACAATTCAAGTGTCTAAGAAAAACAAAATTAATTCACGTGAGATACGTGGAATATTGTTTAATTAAGAATAGTGTAAATATCTTGTCAAAAAAAAGAGGAAATTGCAGTTCTGATCCCACAGGACACGACCTTGATCGCTTTTGGTCCCAAGGTGTGCAAAACTAGTCTCATACACATTTTTTTGTTGCATTTTTTGTCCCAACGTCAAAAAACTAAAGGTTCCGTTAGTTTATGACAATTTTGGTTCCAATGTTATTTTGTACTTTTGGTCCCAAATTTTTTTTACTCAAATTTTTTTATATTCAAATTTGACTTTAGAATCATGTAGAACACTCTAAAAATTAATAATATAAAGCTAGAGTATTTTAGAATAATTTAAAAAAAATTAGTATAAGTTGAGAGTTATTGAGAAATCAAGAGAACTCGTCCCAACCAATAATTCAAAATAATATTCATAGTCCATTGTGAGGGTGAGTTACTATAAATAGGAGGATATTGCTTAAAAATCTAAAAGTTGTAAAAACAAAATTAGTTCACGTGAGATACGTGGAATATTGTTTAATTAAGAATAGTGTAAATATCTTGTCAAAAAAAAATTGGCTGATTTTGACAAAGAAATGTAAATATGGAGCAGTTATTAATTAGATTAAAGAATAATAAGAATGCCAGAAGGTCAGCTTTTGAGTTTTGACCAAGCTAGGAATTTATAAATATCTCTAATACTATTCGCTGGATTCGGACAAATCTGGCTGAAGGGATTTACCAAATAAAAGACCAACGCTGCCCTTGAGATGAATTTAATTATGTATAATTTTATAATCATTAATTATGAATGCATCCATAATTCTAATGTTTTAAAAAATTAATCTGGAGAATCCAACATTCATATAAATCCCTGTAACAATTATATGACAAATATTTGAATTTGGTAAACCCTTTACAAAGATTTTTCAATTCAACAAAGTGATTATTTGCAAATTCAACATAAAAAGTAAAAATGCTTATTTTTAAAAAAGAAGTACTTAAAATATGTTTTCAACAACTATTTTAAATGCTTATTATTACTTTTAGTCAAGCAACAATTTTTAGCTTTTAACTTATAGTTAAGAACTTCTACACATTCCCCAATAAAATAATACTCAATACTCTTTTTAAAAACACTTATTTTGCAAACACATTTTTCTTAATCATTTTTCAAAACAACTTAAGTTTATAACACTCCTTATTTTTCATTTTACTACTAAAATTATTTAATATCACTTTTTTAATTCTACTAGAGATTGCAAACATGCACAAAATATGGAAATGAAAATGAGTTCCCCTAGTTAAGATATTCTACTATACTACGATATATATATTTTATTATAATATAATTAAGCTCGTGCTAGATTCATTTTTTAACGACATTTTATTATTATTTAATATATTTTAGTGATATCATATTTAAATTTGTGTTTCTAACACTAGTATATATTTGTTGATAAACGAGCAAATAAATACAATTAGGCGAGCAATTAATCTAAATCAAAACATACACAAGAAATTAAAGAAGAGAGAGGGGGAAACTAATTCTCCCCCCCCCTATAAATTGCCTGTGACGTGTCAATTAAAGAAGTCAAATTGATGAAACTGCTAACTCCACTAAATAAGACATCTCGTACTTGAGATGACCAAAAGATAGAGTTAATTCCAAATCATCAAAAAAGTCACTGACAACCAACTATTTAGATTAAAGTTGTTTAAATTATAAAGTAAGTTACATAAGGGTGCATTTATAAGAGTCAAAATACAAATAGGTGAGCAAACTAAAAATAGTTACATTCAAGTGAAAAATGTGTGTAAACCTCATTCGCTCTCTACGTCGCTTGATTTATTTCTCTACTTCGCCATTACGATGGTGTCCCAATTTTCTGCAATTTTTATTGATGGAGCACATGGATGAGTGTAAACCCAAATTTCTGCAATTTGAGGAGTATAAACCCAAATTTTTGGATATGGAGGTAAACCCAAATTTGTGTAATTTTTATTTTTTTTAATCTATGGTATGAAGTGATGAGGATAATAATTTTCTACCAGTTTTTGGTTGGTGATGTGCTTTTGGATGTTGGTTTTCATATTTATTGAATCCAAGTAATATAATTTGTATGTTTGTCTTTCAGTTTTTGTAATTCTATAGAAAATGAGGTTGAAATTTGGGAAAGTTGAAGGCTGTGTTTGAAGAGCGCAAACTAGAAATTCCTCCATTTTTCTGAGGATTATCTTGTTCCACCAAACATCCAATATATCATTTTTACTATATATATTTTATCAAACATAACAAATAATTTTAACCCTTAAAATATATTGTAATTTCTATCTATAACCTTTTTTTCATGTCTCCTACCAAACAAGTCCAAATATTATAAAGTTTACAAAATAAATTCTTAAAAATATTATTTAACTTTTAAGATTTTAAAATTTAAACAACCTTTTCAACCCAAGCTCGAACTATGCAAACTAATTTTTTTAGCCAAGCTTATTTATTAGTTAACGAATATTTTATGAGCCAAGCTTGAACTATTCGTGAACTTAAAATTTTACACACGGTCGTCGAGCATGTAACAAACCAAACGAAGTATGCCCAAGCTTGATAGTATTCAGTTCAACTCGTTTATATCCCGATGAGATGGATACTTTTATGCATCATTTGTATCATAAAAATAAATTATATTTTCATAGATATTTAATTACAATTTAAATTATTATTTTCTAAAATAGTAAAATCATATTTAATCTAAAATTTAACATCTTCTAGAAAAAGTATACTTTAAAATTATATTTAAATATTGTTATTTAAAATATAAATGATTTGAAAAGAATGAATTTAAGAATTTATATATATATATATATATATATATATTTCAAATGGTATAGATTTTGCTAAATATTTAAAATTTTCTCAATTCAAAAGTAATTATTTAAAATCTATATACTTGAATATTTTTTCCAGATAAATATATTGAATTTAGGTTGTAGATTTAAAATTCATTGTCCCAATTTATACCATCCAAACATAATATTTTTCTTTTTTGCAATTAAATGTCAATAATAATTTCTTATGTCAGTCGCCTGCGTGACATTAAATAAATTTTACAAAAAGACATTGTTCAAGCTCAATAAACAATTGACTAACACGATGAGCAAAGACAAATCTACGTAAAAATTTATTTGCCAAAAATAAAGTTAGATTAATTTTTTTTAACAAGATTCAAAAGCTTATATTAAAATACAATTTAAAAAAGACGGAGATTTAAATTACAATTAAATTTTAAATAATATGAATTTTTTTATAATTATTATCAATATCTTTTTTACAATTTAATGCAACATCTTTTTAAGTTTTACAATTAAAAATATCTAATAATTTTTTAGTCAATAATAAAATAACCTAATGCTTAGATATGCCACATAAATCTATGTGAATACCAACAAATAAAACTACTACTTCCGATCCATAATAATTTATCCTATTTTTTGCACGTGTTTTAGTGCAATATGTTGAAGAATATTATGTGATATTATAAAGTTCATTTAGAAATTTAAAAGTTGTATATAAAAAATAAATAAATATATTTTGTATTTATAATTTTTAAATTTGTAAACGGACCTCACAATATCCATAAAACTCTCCGACGTATGAAATTAAACCAAGTGTAAAAAAACAAGATCAATTATTGTGGATGAATGAAGTAATTGTATATTGTAAGAATAACGTCTTCAAACTACGTTTTATCTTTTGAAGCATAACTTAAAAATAAATGTTATTTGTTGGCGTCTATGTTGGATATTTATTTGACATTTCCGACATAGTACTATCATTTAATTATTGGCGAAAAGTTATCAAAATATTAAATTGTAAAAGAAAAAAATATATGTTGTAATTCATAAAGTTCATAATTTATTTTTCAAATAATACAAATAAAATTAGAGGCTTTATCCAAAAATATTTATTAATTAGTATTAAATATTTTACTAAATAAATTTATAACCCAAATTAATGTAAGAATACAGTGTGGATAGAGGTGAAAACATGTACCTGTGGCTGGTGGCAAAAGCGTCCTTTCACGTCAGTCCTTAATAGCCACACACCAAAAGCCGCGTCTTTTTGCAGCGCGCAATTAAAAAAAGAAATAAAATTGCTCCCCATCAACTCCTGCTTCTCCCTCCCATCTAATTTATCTCATTTATTAATCATTTATTTTTGTTTAAAACTTTTCTTCCCTTCCTTTCTTTCTTATACCCATTCATTTTTCCTCCCTCTCTCTCTATATCTGCATACAATCTGCACAGCAAATTTGATTGGACTCGATATTCCTCTTCACAATTCGTCGATAAAATCTGTGAATTCGATCTGCAGAAGGCGGCATTTACTCATCGATATATATTCGGGGAAAATATTTGAAAAAATCGAGCCTCTGTTGGTATTCGCAAAAAATTAAAATCGTTAAATTAGGGTTTTTGGTGACGAGTAATATGTTGGGGGCAGGATTGCAGTTCAATAGGAGTAGAAACGGCGAAGATCGGTTTTACAACGCAGCGAGGGCTCGTCTGAGTCAAGATTATTTGCGGAGGGCTCAGAGTGATGTTGTTACCCCTAGCCGTTCCCGGAGCCGCGCTGATGAGCCGGAAAAGTCGAAGGCAGAAGTACCGGTGTCGGAACCCTATCCGTTGTGTAATCTGGAAAGGTTCTTGGAATCAGTCACGCCATCGGTACCAGCGCAGTATTCATCCAAGGTTTGTGAATTGATTTCAGTTCATTTACGACTAGTTGAATCGCTGCTAAAAACCCTAGTTTTTCAATCTCAGTACTCCTCATTTAGCGAGTAATGGGGGTGGGGGGGGTGGGGGTGGTGGTGGTATTGCTATTGCTATTGGCAGTAGGGTGTGATAGATAAATGGTTTTATTGTTAAATCTGGTTTCTTTGTTATGGTTGTGTGAATCCTTGTCAAAAGTCTCAGTTTCTTTACGAAGTTTGGGATTAGTTTATTAGAAATATATAAGATTCGAGTTTTGAAGTTGATGCCAGCATATGTACAATGCTAAAATTTGCATTTAGTATTTCTTCTCCATGAGGGCTGTTTGAGCCAGGAATTACTTATGATATAGAGATTCCAAGACCTCTGACTCGAGATGTTTGGTTCAGAGTTTTGCTGGTACCTGGGATTTTGAGATTGCCTGCTTGTTTTGAGATTTAAAATTAGGACTCCAAACATACAACTTTCTTACCTACTAGTAATAGTATACGATTTCGCTTTATTTTTGCAATGCTGCTTACCCACCCAATCTTTACACATACAACTTTTCAAAATATAATAATGCAACATCAACCTACTTTTTGAACCTTAGAAAAAATATTTTACTGAATTCTCGAACGAACATACAGTTTAATTGTTCAACCTGATTTTCACATTAGTATTTTGTGTCCGTGTTAATGTTTTTGCCAATGAAACTCTTAGAATATTTAAGCTTTTACTGAAAAGTCCATTATCGTTTTCCTTGTGAAACCTTTTTTAACCAAATGTGCTGTCAAATGTCACAGATGAAAGTCAGGAGCTGGAGAACATGTGATGTGGAGTTCCAGCCCTTCTTTGTGCTAAGTGATTTATGGGAATCATTTAAGGAATGGAGTGCATATGGTGTTGGAGTACCTTTGATATTGAATGATCGGGATGGCGTGGTGCAGTATTACGTACCATATTTATCAGGCATTCAATTGTATACAGACCTGTCGAAGAGTACAAAATTAAGGTATCTGCCTCTTGGCCTTATGTGAGACTCCGGAAAGAATTTGTATTTCCTTTGAATGGTTCTCATCACACTTTGCCCCTTTCTGTAGATACTAAAAAAATGAAATCCTGGTATTTGATTCAGGAGAACTCCATTACTGGGGTGGGGATTGTGAATGGATTAAAGCATGTTAGTTGGTTTATCATGTGAAGATGTCAATTTTATAAGAGTGGGCCAGTGAGTTTTATGCTATACTTTTTATAGAGAGTTTGTTATTTGTTGCCTCTCACTTGTTGTTTTCTATCATGGATCTGTGGCACATGTCTTATTCCATCTGAATTTGGGTCATTTTTCTCAGTTATTTCGACAATCTGCCAGTGCATTTTATGCTTAATTGTGCTTTATAAGCTTATTAGTGTCTTGATTTTGGTAATCTTTTTATGTGAAGTCCTGCTTCATAGTCCCTGAGCAATATGATTCATAGAGTAAATGAAAGCATCCAAATGCGGTAATGAATGCATCTAAAATGCACAGGGTAATGAACACATGGAAATATTTCTTATGCCCATATTATTGTGCAATGGTGGTTGAAATATCTAATGGAAATCGTATATTATGAATTAATATTGTATCATGCCTATTCAACTTCTTTTGTTATTGCTTATTCAAGTTCTTTGGTTATGGCTCTGGCATAACTTTTGTAAAAGAGGTACCAGCTTGTCTTAAGTTCTCATTTGCTCATACAACCATTCGAATGCTTTGTCAATTTCATGATCTTTTGAATTAACTTAATCCATAAGGCAATGGCTAAAGGGTGATTCATCTTTAGTTTGCAATGGTGCATTTGTTCCTCTCTGGGGGGGTTGGTTAACAATTGCTTCCTATTTAGTTTGATTTTTTTTTTTAGTTACTGCAATCCACTCCCTCCTGGCCACGTGATTCCCAGGTCTTATCTCTTCCATTTTGTGTTAGGCAACTTGGTGAAGAAAGTGATTGTGAATATTTTAGAGATTCTAGTAGTGATGGAAGCAGTGATAGTGAACAAGAGAGAGGCAGCTTGAATTACTTGACGGAGCAGTCAGTGAGAGAGCAGCATATGGCATTCCAAGAAGGCTTCTCTAGCGATGAAGGTGAACCTGGAAGTTCTCAGGGCTGCTTGTTATTTGAGTACCTTGAACGAGATCAACCGTATTCTAGGGAACCTTTGGCAAACAAGGTTGCTTTCTATATTATCTTGAATACTATGACTTTTTTTGTATGGAAATTTCTTTGGTACCGTATAATTGACAGGATTACTCTTTGCAGATATCTGACCTTGCTCTTCACTTCCCGGAACTAAGAACACTTCGAAGTTGTGACCTACTCCCCTCTAGCTGGATTTCCGTAGCCTGGTACTTTTTACTTGAGAATGCTGTTCATTCTTCTTGATTTTTCACACATTGCAGCTTTAATGGAGATGATTTCCGTATAGGTACCCCATTTACAGAATACCCACAGGTCCAACTCTTAGAGATATGGATGCTTGCTTTTTAACCTTCCATTCTCTTCATACGCCCACGACAGGTAGCTAAACTAACTCTCTCTCGTTTGCCCCTTTGTGTACATGTATATGTTCATGTTAAAAAACAGACTGAAAATTCCAATTTTATCATTCTGCAGGAAGTGAAGTTGTGCATCCCCCAGTTGTGACATACCCAAATGAGAGTGATGGTGTTCCTCAGATTTCACTTCCAGTATTTGGCCTCGCTTCGTATAAGTATAAAGTCTCACTGTGGACTCCAAACATGGGACATCAGCGCCAGTTAACAAATGCTCTCCTACAAGCTGCAGATAACTGGCTAAATTTGCTACAGGTCAATCACCCTGATTTCTCTTTCTTCAGCCGTAGATAGTATAATCTGAGATTGCTTCTGTTGGCTCTTGTTGGAGGAAATAGACCTAGTATGTAGGTTGGACAACTGGGTAGACCATATCCTGTGGGGGGCGGAAGGTTGATGATGAATGGTTGGTTTTGTCTGTCTTGTAATGGAAGTGATGTTGTGTAGTTACACCAAGAATTGAAAGACTAAATAAGAATGAAAAAGAATACATAAAAAATAAATAGAAGAAGAAAGAAAATCAAGGGACGTGGGTTTGGAGGGGGTGTGACAGATGAAGATTGTTGGATCAGTTTGGTTATACAATGGCATTCTGCTGGTTGAGGAAATTGGCGAGTCTCTTTTGAGAATGTAGACTATGGTTACTTCTTTGTGCTTTTAAATGAACAAAAAACTATATACCGAGAAAGATCCTCCGCATTCTGATTCACAATCTGCATTTTGTTGCAGTTTCTAAATTTTTCATTTTTATTTCTGTAAAGGTTCATTATTGTTGCATTTAGGGAGATTGATGGAATGGGCTACACATTAACTAACTTGTTCTTGCTAAGTAGCAGTAAACTAAAAGTTATTATTATTTTTTTAGAGGAATATCAGATATACATATATTTTGGATCAGTTTCACATCACACTCATCGACATAAAAAGTTGTGAAATAATCTTCAACATAAAAAGTAACCAGGACGATTTTTTTATTCAAAATACTTGTCATTATTTAAACTTTTGTTTTTTATGATTTGATAGTATAAAATGTTATGATATTGATAAATTTGTGTAATGATATTGTTGTATACATATATCTAATTGTCATGTTATACACAAATTTCACCAAAAGATTTGAAGAGAACCGCTAAAATTGTGCATAAATGAAACACATTCATAGAAAGGCAAAACTGCTTAATTTACTTGCTAAATATAGTGCGAATGTGTTTTGCATTATCGATTAAAATATTGAATTTAAGAGTCAACATGATTTGGAGCCCGAATAAAGTTGGCTTTAATGATTGATTAAACAAATGTGTCACTAAGTTTTAATAAAAGCTGTCTGGGTATATTAATGATAGTGTACACACATGTGTGGGTGAGTAGTATTTAAAATATTTTTTTACACATAAGAATGGAGGAGTGTGAGTGATCTAATCAAACTCAGGACTCGTGGATTTTCTCCACTTAATATTATTATGCTAATTTTATTTTTTTAACGCAAATTTGAATATGAATTTTAATTTTTTAGAATATACAGAAACGTATCAAATAATGTGTTTTTTAATTAGAGTATTATTAATTAATTTTTAGATTATTACTGATTATTTTTTGGGATATTATTGATTACTGGTTAAAATATTTTTTTCAAGAATCATTATTTTTTACATTTTTCATTTTTTCTAACTGTATATATATAAAATAGTGTTTTGATTAGAAATCGAATAATTTTTGGACAATGTTTCATTCTTAAAAACAAAAGTGTGGGTAGAGAATAGGCCAATATTATCAACGAAATTTTGAATTAATCGGTAACAAATTACCAACTAATTCATGTTGATAATAAACCATATATTTCAATCGGTTAGGTATCACCTACGCGTTGCCAATTTGCAACACACTGTCCTTCTTTCGCGGAATTACCGAGCACCCGCATTGTTACTGCGCTTGTAATTTCCTTATATGGATACAAGAATATTCTGTTGCTCAAATATATACTCGCATATTTATCTCAGGACACTATTGTCATGATAGTTCAATATAATTTTGGAATAAGTGAATAAAAAGAAAGGTGTTTATTGTAGTGTGTGGGATTGACTGATGAGAATGGTTATAAAATGAGAATACAGTAATCAAATGGGGTTATTATTATCTTATTTAGAAGAAAAACAATGTTTGTGTATCTTATTTTTCTCATTACCTACTATAATTACTATATATATATCCACATTTTCATTATCATCGAAGAATTTTTATATCAAGCGTCCCCTTATTCATTCACACACTACAAACAAAATAATATTAATTTGTATATGCACTCACAAAAATATACACATATTTACTCATATATTATTACTTTATTTAAAAACTGTATTTTTACAAGTGTATAAATAATTTTGAGACGAATAGAGTATTTTTTTTTATAGTGAAATATCAGTCTCAGGGAAAATATAGAATGACTCTATTTAATAATTAAATTCGCGGGCTATTTCGGGTAAAACGGGTCCTCTATATATTTATATTAATATGACCAACACCTGAGTTTTCTTTTCAAATATGCCGATCTTTTTTTTTTTCGCCAGTCGGATCAACATGTTTCAATCCTTATATGATTTTCATTATGAAATAATATATTAAAATTTCCATATGAAACGATATTTATTAATATTGTTAATGAGTCTGGTTTCTAGCACAGTTTTAGTATATGCATTTCCCAATTAACAAAAATAGTGGTAAATTGAAATTTTCGTTAAAAAATATGGCTAATAATGTTACTTTCTCTGTCCCACAGGAATTTGCACACTTTTCTTATTTGGACGTTCCACACAAATGTGCACACTACTAAAAGAGAAAACATTAATTTACGTGCACACTCACAAATAAATACACATATTTATTCATATATCATTATTTTATTTATAAAATATATTTTTCTTAAAAAATATGTCAGTCCCGTAGGTAGCAAATTACTACGAGACTGAGGGATTATTTTTTATTGGTCAGAATATCGAAAAGTGACATTAAGCCTTGTTTCCCAATAAAAATGTGTATGAATAGAATTGTGAGAGCTCATAATATGTACAAAGGAACTTTGTGAACTATACAAATTATCATATGGCTTTACAAATTGCAATTTAAAGTAAACGTTGCATGCATCTATTAGATTTTTGATATTAGCATATATATATATAACCATGCAATTGGATGATTTTACATTGACACTCATAAGTCACATCAAGTTATGTCTTAATTGTGGAGTTTATTTACAAATTAATAAAATATATTACGAGCTCAAGTTTACAAAAGCTAATTAACGAGTTGAATGAACCAAACTAGTTTAAGCTTGAAATTTTTTTCAAAACCACATAGGCATGATTATGTTCGAATTTTAGAGATCCCATGTTCAAATATTTTATTTCCATTGCATATGATCCTTTAATTCGTTTATTATAATTGATAAGTTAGTTTATATTTTAAATTATATACTCTATCTGTCTCCAATATTTATTCTCATTTTTCATTTTCGCATGTTCCCCAAATTTATTCTCATTTCCATTTATTATTATAACACTTACGAATAATCATTTTATTTTCTAATGAATTACATAATTATTTCACAATATTCTTACTTTATTTATTTAATCTCAATTTTTTTAAAACTCGTGTTCACACAAGGGGGAGTAATTTAGGAGACGGAGGGAGTACAAATTAGTCGAGCTTGTTCGTGAGTCCTTAACAAGTCTATTTGCAACATATTCTCAAATTTTTAATGAGTCGTTTAGTACATAACCATGTTCACGAGTTATATCACGAACTTGTTCGCGAGCCTTATAGTCGAACATGTTCATAAACTTTCGAACCAAATACCTAGAATATCGAGTTCAATTTTATAAAACACTCGAGTTTAAATTTATGCTCAAGCTCAACTCGTAAAATTTAGCAAAGAAATTCAAACGGATACTTCGGAATAGTTGGATTCATTTGTCCACCCTAGTTATTTTTAACTGTGACACACCTACACTTAGAAATTTTGCTTAAAATCCACACAAGCTAAAGGGTTAATCATGCAACTTTGATTTTACATATGTATTCCACATTTAAAAATAAAATAAAAAAGGAAAACAATATAAAAGCCAAAAAAAAAAAAAAAAAAGCCATAAATTCCTCTTCACTTTTCCAGCTTTCCTTCCTCCAACAAACAGCAAAAGCTCAACCTGGCTCAGTCTCAATAATTCAAAGCAAAACTCCCCACATCCGCACTACAAATCACATTGCAGCGAACTGAAAAAATGGGAGTTTCAATTCCCACTCTTGCAATCTCTGTCTCTATCTACCTGATCGCTTTTGTATTCGCTGTCGGCGCCGAACGACGCCGTAGCACGGTGCCCTTTCGTTCTATTTCTTGCTCTCTCTACTTTTTTTCTACCATGGAATTCACTTGCAGCTTTTTGTGCAGGCGAAGGTGGTGCCGGATGAGTACGACGAGAAAACGTACTGCGCGTACGCGACCGACGCGTCGACGGTGTACGGACTGTCGGCGTTTGTGCTGTTGCTGATTTGCCAGGCGTTAATTCACGGCGTTACCAAGTGCTTGTGTCTCGGGAGAGGGATGATGGGTGGACGCTCAACTACTTGTGCTGTAGTCTTATTCATTTTCTCATGGTAATTAAGCTTACTCTGCCTCCTTTTTCAATCTACCTGCGGTAATATTTTTCTTTATCTTACTTCGGTGATGATTAGTAGGTCCTATGCACATGGCGTCTTCTTGTTTTGGAAATAAGTAGTAAAATAATTTAATCGTCAATAGTGTAATGTAATGTGATTCTGCAGTCCATGAAGTTGAAGTTGATATGTTTTTTGGCATTTATTGGTACATTAGCTAATTATTGAAGCTGTGTGGGAATTGTTGCTAATTGGGTAATTTGGTATTTCTTCCCCAAATGAGGTTTTATCTCAACAAGGAAGGCAATGAAATACTTCTTTGCTTTAATCATAGGCTAATTAAGGAAAAAATTCTAGAGATTTATGTCTTGCAAAGAGAAATCAAAGTTTAAGGCAGCAAAACGGGCAATCTTTGCTGTTTGATCGTTAATCTCAACTATGAATTGGAACATTGTAGATCAGCGTTTGCTCTGAGTAAGATTTGAGACAATGAGTTGAATAAGAAAACCAAGAGCTTTTGTGTCTTGAAACTTTTCCTGAATAATATGATTGTGTGATATCCTACGAATGCAAGTGTCATATGTCCAGAACACCATCTCTAGGGTTTTGATATTGCTTGTTCTAGTGATAATAAACTGATTTTTGCATCAGTATCATCGGGCTATCAATGCTGCAACTTGCAGTTGCCTATAGTCATAATGACTGTTCGCAAGGAAATTGACTTCGTGTTGGATTGTTACTAATCATGTGCACGTTAGGTTCAACTTTTATTGCATACATTTATGGGAATATAATTATATGCAGACAATGAACAGAAGTAATACAAACAAAGCCTCAGTTTCCCTTTTCCCTTTGTTAAGAAGCCACTTACCTCATTTTTCCATTCTTGTTTTATTTTATGAAGAATTGGCTCAAACCTTGATGGGGATTAGAGGACATTCACCAGTTTATTAAACCTAAAAAAGGGTATGAGTACTAATTCATTGCATATAATACATCTAAAAAATGGGCAATTCAATGAATCAGCTCTAGGCTGAGACTAGCCCCATCTGTATAATTAAAACACAAATGGTTTTCTATACTTAATTATCCAGTAGTTAGCGTCTATTGGTTTAGTATAACGTGTTTAAAAACTGTATGGGCTTAGTCCACTTTCCTGGAACAACACTACCAAGTTGACCATTGAGAAACAGCTGAATTGACGCATTCTTTCAAGGAAATCATGAACATGAAAGATATGTGTTGCAGTATTGATATGCTTAAACAAAGGCGCTCCCCAAGCAGCCAATTATTATATGACTGCACAACTACTCAACTAGGGACAATTTAGTAATTTCTGGAACTTACCACTATTTCTTGGACTTCAGCCTCGAGCACTGAATGCTGCATTATGAAATATTTGTGAAAATAGAATTGAGCATCTGTTCTTTTTGCAACATAATGCGGAGCTATGTTATGTACGCTACAATCAACTAAGAATGCAATAAAAAAATATTAGGATCAGTATATATTCATAAGTTGAAACCCAAAAAATTACAAAATTAAACATCAGAATGTTCCAGCTCAGGTTTCTTATGTATGTTCTCTGCTGTCTTACTATTTTCCCATTTTCAGTTATCAATTAATCTCTGTTCCAGCTCGGGTTTCTTATGTATGTTCTCAAGAAGTGCCTAATACTACCAGTCTCATCATTCTTATCTAATGAATTCCATTCTTTTCATCACTCAACTGATTTCTGTATCGTACCATCTGTAAATGTTCGACCAAATGATGCCTTCTTGTTCTTAACATTATTTGTCTTTTGTATGCTTATGTAAAAGACACTCTATACCACTCTCATTATATTTGATTCAACTTGGAGCTATTAATAAGATATTTTCCATGATTTTATATATGAATTTTGATTCTTTGTATTTTGTCTGAACAATCTAGTCATCGATAAACCTTCACCCAATTTGTATCGAATTTATTTTTTCTCCCAAATCTACAGGATCAGCTTTCTGGCAGCAGAAGCATGTTTGGTGGCAGGATCAGCTAGAAACGCTTACCACACAAAATATCGAGCAACTTTTGGCATAGAGCACTTATCATGTGCCACTCTTCGTAAGGGCGTTTTTGCTGCTGGTGCTGCCCTAACGTTAGTATCGATGATGACTTCCATCGCGTACTACTGGACTCATTCCAAGGCTGATACGGGTGGATGGCAAAAGCACCAGAATGAAGGACTTGGCATGACCTCTTCAAATCATGCAGAAAATCAGCACCAGCTGAAGGCTGGTGAATTTGGGAAGGTTTAAGTATGGTTTGTGGATGTTACCACTAGTTTGTGGAGAGGCCTGCAATTTAATATATGTAACTAAGTGAAATTTATAAGTTTGTTTAGATAGTGATCGAGTTACTATATGGATCTTGCTTTTCAAGAATTTTTTATCTTGGTTTTTTGTTTTTTGCTAATTGTGCAGCAACTTGTGTCCTACTCACATCTTATGTGGGAATGAGCCTTTATTTTGTTGCCCCACATCCCATCTATGTGATGATATGTACAAATTATATTTTGCATTTAAAACACATTCTGAAATTCGATCCATGCATCCCCAATTGAGTGGTGCATACGTTAACTTCAAAGTCAAACAAAATAAAATCTTGTTGTCAAGCATACACATGCAATATTATTTTACTCGAATTAAAGAATGATTTACCAAAAAAGGTTTTTAATTTGATTTTTTTTTTTTACCTTTTTATTTATCCACATGATCGTTTTATGAATATTGTTACATAGGCCAAGTAGAAAGACCAAATTAAAATATGACATGTGCTTGGTTGGAGGGGAAGGAATGGGCAAGGATATGACTTTAATAGGTGTGAAATTATTATTCCCATTCACATATCTTTTATCAAATAATTTTTTTCATTCTATTCTCTTTTGCTCATTTCCATACCCTCAATCAAACTCTCCTTTATTCTCATACAGAATATAAGTATTTTGCATTAAAATATATTTTAATAAAAATAAATAAATAGAATACACTTTTGAAACAGAGGATCTTGTAATCTAGCTACTTACTTAGGTAATTAATGGCTCCCAGTTTTGACTTTTTTTAATTATCACTTAAATATTTTATATATTATTTATTTTATACTTACAAATAATTAATTAATTCACAAAATAGACTACACAATACCCTAAAAATATCTTTATTCTGTCTACATTTTCTTAAAATCTGTCAAAGCCAAAGGAAAATGACAAAAATAGCAATTATTGAACCAAATTAGACAAACAAAAATTCATGCAAAAGCCCATTAATTATCATTAAACATAAGCAACAAGTTTAAAAGAAAGAAATTACATGGGATCACTAACTAATTAAACAGCAAACTCATCATACATTACATATATATATATATATAATGCGGATAAAGGTACATCACATGTTGTAGCATTGATTAAATGCAAAAACCAAAGTGACACTCATAATACGACATAGTTGGTTTTTTTTTTTTCTTCAAAAATAATTAATTAATTAGCATTTGGGAAAAGGGGTGCCACAAGAATTAGCCACCTTCTTAGCACCAGGTGAGTTGATGAACTTCTGAAGATAGGGATTCTTCATGTACTGGCAAAGACAAGGGCTCTGCTCCTTTATCTTCGCGCAGCAATTCGCCGTCGGGCTGCCCGAAGACGTGATCGCCGACGCGCATACGCTCAGCTGCACTGGGTTGCACGTCACTGCGGTTGTTACCTCTGCTTGATCACTCACCACCACCAAAAGTACTACACACATTGCGAGGGGTACTACTTTGGGATTCATTTTCTAGCTTTTTCCAATTCCTAGGTTGGATGGATGGGGGTGGTAAGTGAGGAGATGTGTGAGGGAAGAGATTGTTTTGCATCTGAATTTATAGAGGGAGATGCATGGCTCAAGCAAATGATTGGATTATTGGGATTTTAATTAATTAAGGAATTGTGTATCAAAAGGGACGTCATAAACTATTTTTTATTTTAAGAAGTCTTTAAATTATTTATTTTTATTTCATGAGGTCCCTAATTATGAATTTTGGCTGAATCAGTTTGTATTTTATATTATAAAATTATGAATGAATCAATTTCAATAATAATAAAATTAAATTTTAATAAATAATACATTCCTTGAATTGTAAAAAGGGGTCTTATGATATAAAAAATCTATACTTTAAGGATATTTTAAAACAAAAACAAAAAAATAGTTCAATGCCTAATGAAACAAGAATTGATAGTTTAAGAATTTTTTAAAATAAAAAATAATTTGGGAGCTTTTTAAAATAAAAATTGATACTTGATAGTTTAGAGATTTTTTTGATGCATTATGCTCTTAATGATGCATGTGTTGGATGCTTTTAATAGATGATAATTAATGGTGTGATTGGTGTCATTAAGAGGGCGTTTGATTGATCTTATATATAAATTTATTAAAATAACTTATAACTTCACTTAAAATATTTTGCAAGATAAAACTTATAAAATTTTAAAATATTTAAAATATCCATTTAATTTTTCTTACCACCAAATATGAATCCCGCCACCATCCCCAACCTCTATCTCAGCCATGAAGAGTAAAATATTTATTTTCTAATAAAATCAATCTTAAAAAATATCCATGTATATTGTATCATGTCATCTTGTAACTCTCGGGTATAAATTTAAAATTGTAATAGTAATGAGTATCATTAAGAGGTAATCACTGTGTAGTACCCTTCTTTTTAACATATTTTTATGATTTCATTCATGTACAATAAATAATATCAAACACTACTAATGAGAATGAGTCCTCATTAATCTTCACTCATTTCCATTCTCCACCCTCATTACCCAACCAAGCGGCCCTCAGTATTGTCAAAATATGTTTCTCTCTAATTAAGTTTGAAACTTTTATTCTCTTTAATTGACCCCCATTAATTAGTGGAGGCTAATATTTGGACCATATATTAAGTCATAAAAAAATTAATCATTTTTATGCATTTTAGTGGATGAGAGATCAGTACGTAGTCCAGAAGTTTTGTTGTTTAACTAAACATTGTTTTTACCCCCATATGTTCTCATTATACATTGTGCATAAAAGAAATATTGTAGTGCACATTTTAAAATTCTTCAATTAAAATATCTCTTAAAATTATTTTTAGTGTTTCTAAGAATCGGTATCAAACAAAAAGAGTGAGTAGAATTAATAATTGGATTTGCTATATGCATGACATTTGAGGAATTAATCGAATGACTTTTTTGACTTTGTGAAATGGCTTTTATGGCTCTAATTAATACACTCATTTTGGCCATGCTTGAGAGTGAAAATGGTAAGTACGACTTTTTTTCTTGATTCTGCGACCACATATATATATATATAAAATTAACAACACTAATAAAAATAATAAATAAAGATGGATATAAAATGGAAATGATGAGAATAAAGTGATAATTAATTAAGGAGGACTTTGTAGGCATTGGGTAGTCACGCTTCTAAATGATGAGATAACACCATGCATGCTATCATCATCATTCCTTTGCTAAATGTGTGAGACCAATCATTTGAAACCTCCCTCCAAAAAGAAAATTAAAGATCACAATCCCATAGTTTTTTTAAAATAAAATTATATGCATTGTTAATTAGTTAAATTACTAGCATATTGAATGATATGATCTTTTGTGCACGTGAAATTAATATATGCATCAATTAACTGGATTTTTTTTTAAAGTCGAACTAATAAATTAAATATGCTTAATTGGCAATTTGCACATCTCACATATCACAATATGCCTAACAAATTACTTTGATTATAACAACATAAGGTTGTTTGGGACAATCGAAGTCATAGTGTGTGTTTAGAAAGACTTTAGTATGCCTTTGATTCTAAAAAACTAAAGAATCTACTATAGTTCAATTATTTGATAACTATAATTTTCATTTCTATACCCTTTTCATTCCTTACAATTATACGGAGTGCCCCCTAAGTCAATCTATCTGTATGTAACTCTGTGGGCAAAGCTAACATAATATTACTGAGCTACATAAATATAGTGTTATTACTTAATAAGTATCATCATAGTACAAATTTTTAAAAAAAATGCAACATTGAGTATAAATATTAGTATTTTCATCCCGAAAAAGTTTACATACTTTTATTTTTAGTTTATTCCATATAATTTTTTTTATTTAAAAATAAAAACATTTCTCATAATATTCACTTTAATATTTTCATCCTCAGTCACTTATTATATTTTTTTCTTTATTTCTATTTAAAAATTCTAAGCAAAACTTTCATAATAGTAGTACTATTTTTTCCCCTCGGTTTGATTTGAAGAATGATAATAAGGGTGTGGGACCCAGACAAGGAAAAATTATTGGGGCTTCTTTTCGGTGATGGGATATATATGTGATTAAAAAATTGCATGCGCCTCCCCTTCTAATTATAACTACACATTTGCTTCAACTTTCTTCATTTTAATTTAATTACTACTATGCCATTGCCAATTAATCTTTCTCCAAACACCAATCATTCATCTTAACTACAATCTGATTTTAGGGATTCCTATATATAATACTACCTCCATTTTTTAAATATGTACATACTTTTCTTGAATTTATTACACTTTCAAAACAAAAAAATTTCTTTTATATTTCTCCCTTCAAAATCTACATCCCATATTCTCTTCCATGTGCATTCTTAGTTATTATATATTTTTAACATATTATGCCACTAAAAGTATCACAATATTTTGAGGAAAGGAGGTAGTATTTATCATATATATATACATATATATAATTAAATTTTATATACCGCGTATGAAAAATATTTGAAATCAGATAATGATAAAATGACTTATAATTTTATTACAATAAATAAATATCGAATTGAGAAAATCAGTATAATAAAACGGTTGATGTCTTGAAATTTATTTTATATGTAAGAATATCAATAGGGTAGGTCAGGGAGGGTATGTACTAGAATATACCGTGATATACCGAAATATTTTGTTTTTTTCGGTATACCGTGATATATCGAAATATTTTGTTTCTTTCGGTATATCAAAATATTTTTGGTATACCAAAATATTTTCAATATGAAAATTTTGATATACCGAAAATATTTCGATATATCGTGGTATACCGAAATTTCTATATTTATATATATCATTACCGTATCAAAAATTTTAATACGATACCATACCGCACCGAAAATTTCTGTATATAAATTTTTTTCGATACGATAAGTGCGGTATACTAGTATTTTTTATATTTCCTCAACCCCTAGTCAAAATAGAAAAGAACATATCGGAGCACATCAACAATGATACTCATACCTGTTCCATCTCATTGCGGGAAATGGGGTGGAGTGACTTATAAAATACGAGTTTAGGTCGGTGTAGATCGGGATGGACCAAATTATTATTTTTATTTTTATGTGTTGTATAAGAAATTTACAATCAATTTTATAAACAAAGAGGAAATTTTACGCGAGAAAACCCTCATGTACAAAATTTGTGATATTTTTAATTTATTTTAGTGATATTTTTATAATTTTTTCTGATGATTTTTTTTTTTTTTTTAATTTCAAGTATCAACTTTGAAATTTCATAGTGTTTTTTTCAAGGACGCCTTTGAAAATATATGAACATCAATAAATGTTGTATACATTGAATCGATTATTTTTATTGAAAATGGTGAAAGTTATTTTGTGAATTATAATGAGTGTGTCATGATGAAAAGGGTCAGCGGCATATCTCTTTGAAACTATAAGATTCTTTAAAAAAAAAAAAAGTGAATGATCCTTGCGATGTCGAGGGGCCGAGGCAAATATGCTAGGAGGATCTACATTTCAAATTAATATTTAATTTTTTTTTTAATTATAAACACACTCGTACAATTAAAAAACTTTTCTCTCTTATAGATAACCAAAATTCATAAATTGTATTCCCTCCGTCCCACTATAAGACTATAATTTCCTCATTTTGTTATTTTTGTTCGTCTCACTATATGTTGCTCATTTGCTTTTTTACCTTTTTAGGAAATTACTATTTAATTTTTTATTATTATTTTCAGTATTTTTTACACTATTTTCATTACTTTTTCATTTTTCTTCATCACATCACTTATATTTTCATTTTTTCAATCACATTGTTTATACTTTTTTATTTTCATCTTTATTTGTGTGTCCAAAAGTAACAAGCAACTTATATCAGGACGGATGGAGTATTTTTTGGCAGAAAAAGTGACTTGCCAGCTGAATGCATATTATTATATTTTGTGAAAAAAATTGTGGGCCCCACCTTGCTGATTTCAAATTCTAAAATTTTAAATTTTTTAATTCTGGCATAAAATATGAACATTGTAGTATAATACACGATAATAAATATAATTAAGCTATAGTATAATATAGATGAAAAATTGTACAGACACCTAAAAAAATTGAACAAGCTCGCTACCATTCTCAGTAAAATTGGAAACTAACAACATTAAATTTTAAAACCTCAGAAATAAAATCAAAACCTAAAAAATTCAAAAATCTAAAAAATCACAGTAAAAAAAAAAAAAAATCACACTAAAAATCAGCAAATAAAATAGAAAAATCTCTGAAAAAATTCATACTAAAATTCTCTAAAATTTTGTTGCTAATCAGAAGTGGTGGTCGGTTCCTTCTCCCTGTTCCTGGACAGATCTGGGCATCACCGGATTCCTAAGTTTTCTTGAGATCGTGTGCCCCTCCTTCCATCTTAGAGGCGGCGGCCATAGATGCCAAACGACAGTACCTCTCGTTCTTACTCATATCGACGGATTTATTTTGATTTTTCAACAGAAATAGAAATAAAATATTATTTTTTAAAAGAATATTGAATGATTATTTATCTTTAAGAAATATGTATGTATAAAAAAAGAAGTTAATTATTGTATGAGAGAATGAACGAGGATAATGATTATAAAAAGGAAAAAAAGTAATTAAATAGGTAATAATTACCTCATTTAAAAAGAAAAATATGTTTGTTTTCTATGCATAAATAGAGCAAACAGGTGTATGGAAGGGAATACACCTACATTTAAAAACCTTTTGAGAAATAGTGAGACACTTTGACTTAGAAGCAAGTAGTCTGAGTGACTTCGACAAGGTGCTTTGAAGATAGTTTGTCGAAGTTACAGAGAGATTAGTGATTGATACCTTTCCTACTAAGATGTTAAGTAACCTACTAGTTGGATAATTATCAACCTTAGCTTGTTTGTAGCGGATTTTAACTTAAATAAATTTAGACACTCTTGAAAGGATTTTAACCCAATACACACAAATGAAATAAAGCAATAAATGACACAACTGTTTATATTTGTTCGAAGTTAAACTCTCCTACGTCCATTTTCCGATTTAACAGGAGAATTCTTTCAACTTGGAATTCTTTGATTTATAGTGCTAAAGTACATTAATCAAGAACACAACTTATATCTTGATCTCTAGAATTATTCTAGTCCTAGTCCTCTCCAAATTTCAATTAGAGTAATGTTCTCAGCTTAGTTTTAGATCACATAAAAATTACAGATAACCAATAAAAATTATTTAGGGTCCAACATACCCCACAAAAATTATGAACGTCGTTGGATTGGGCCTCTATTAAAAATTATATTGGCCCACTGATTTTTAGTGTCGGCCCATTAATAGATTCAACTCCATTTCTTTTAAGTAAGGGACATTTATATATTATTAATTTAAAAAGGTGATCATATATATAAATTAATTTAAAATATTTGTACAGATATATAAATATATTTTGTATAAAAGCAAAATTTTTAATTTTTTTTTTGCATAAAATCAATTTATAGTTAGTGTCATTTTTTTTTAAATCATCTTATAATTCTTCCCATTGTATTAATATTTCCAAAATATTTTCAAGCATTTTTTTTTAAATTTTCAAACGGATTATCTCGAGCATTATTGAAGGAATTAAGAACAATACATTATGATAATATGTCAATCGATTACCGTTAGACTGTTTTTCAGCTATTGTAATGGTAATTTCTAGTTATTTTTTAATTAAAAATATAAAATTGAGCCTTGAAATTATCCTCCACTAATATTTGAATAGGGATGGCAAAACGACCCGCCCCGCAGTTGATCCAATCCGCCCCGCTCTGTTTGGATCGGCCCCGATCTGTCCCTTTTTTAGAATGGAGCAGATCTCCCCCGCCCCGCTTGCGGAGCAGATCAGGCATGGATCTACATATTTTTTTGCCCTGATCCGCCCCGCTCCATATAATATTAATTATATATAATATTAAAAATATATATATATATAATATAGAATTATATATATTTTTTTAAATAATCAAATCTTGAATATGATTTAGTGATTTAGATGGATTATTGTTGATTAAATTGTGAATTTTTAATATTTTGCATTTAGATTTTTTTAATATATTAATTTTGTAAAATTAAGAGAATTTAATAGATGGAGCGGGGCAGATCAGATCCGCCCCGGGCGGGGCAGGCATGGATCTCAAAATGCTGCCCCGCAGTGGAGCATGGAGCAGGGCGGATCAGCGGGGCAAAGCGCGGAGCAGGCATGGATATTGAGGTATCCGCCCCGATCCGCTCCATTTGTCATCCCTATATTTGAACAAGTCATTCTCAAGTTGGCTGAAAAGAGAATTAGGCAAAGTAGCACAGGAATCAATTTGGGGAGGTTAATGAGGGAATTAAACAAATATCTTTCTTATCTTATCGATCGAAAATATCCATGTCCATGTGCCAACCAAAATTCCATCGCATCCACCTTCTGAGGTCCTTAATTATGGACTTGCTTTTATTGCTTAAATTGAGTTGAGTTACATTTTAATTTTGTTCTAATCTAGTTATTAAATTAATTAATTAACCAACAATTTATATTATCTAACATTTTTTCCTCCACACATGATACATGCATGTCTTCTCAGCCCTTTTCCCCCCAGGTGTGGGGTAGGGCTTTTACGTGGTTGGTTAAAAATATCGATATCGATAGAATTATCGAGGTCTTAAATTTGTGAAAATATCGATATATCGATGTCGATAAAAAGAGCAAACATTTAATACATAAATTTAGCAAAAAAAATTAAATAAATTTTATAATTGTGACATATTTATATATATACACACTATTTTTTAGAGTTTTTCCCGAAATTCTCGATATCTTTCGATATTTTCTCGATAATATTTGGTTTAATTTATGAAAAAAATAAGCGATATCGATATTACAGATCGATATTTATCGATTTTTATTTTATTTTTTTAATGAATGTTATGGAAATATCGTTTCTACCCAATATCGATATCGGTGACTACATAAAATAGATATATCGTTGATATATCGAGGAAATATCGAAGTATTTTCATCCTTACAGTTGTAAAATAAATATATTATGTTCGATGGGCTTTAGGTTACATGTATTTTCATATTCTTTATGTATACAATATTTGTAATATGTAATTGTATTCATACATTCCTTACACAGTATTGTCAGTAATTTTTTTCTGATTTTGGTACTCCCCAAACGTAGTTTTGAGTGATAAACTAGATTATCAAATCTTGTATTATTCTATTTATTTTCTTGATTCGTTAAATTACGTCCAAAGGTTACAAACTATTGATTCTGTTTAGTTTCACAAATTTTGGAATCAGAATCTTTTTTTTTTTCTTTTCTTTTTTTTACACCTCTATTCTAGTTGTAGTGTCTGCCCTCCCGATAGATTATTAGTAGAGATTTTGTACTATATTTAAAGTTGGGAGTATGGTATATAGCATAACTTTAGATATTTAAAATATAAAACCGATCTTGAGTCCTGAAGTGTCGGTAATTTAATTTAATTTTTTTATCGGTAAGTGTCAGTAATTTAATTGATTGTATTATTTTTCAAATATTATGTAACCCTAATATATATTATATACGTAAGATAGGTAGATAGTGAAAATAGTTTATAATGAAACAACTAATGTAGTTAATAAAAAGCTCGTATTTTTTAATGAATCAACTAATGTAGTTTAATTTATAATCTTTTAGTAAGAATATAACAACTTATGCCTTTAAAATCGTTCTATGTCAACTAATTTTACACTAAACTTTGCCATAAGATATAAATTTATATATATATATATATATATGTACATATGTGTGTAATATAAGTAATAGTTAAAACTAAACAAAATGCTACACGAGGGATCCTAATCAATTCTACTTTATTAATTTTCAAAATGGTCAAATGAGAAACCAGGTGAGTTAGCTCACCTGGCCATCGGGCTCCTCACTTGAGTGAGTGACCTGGGTTCGATTCCTTTAGGGAACAAATAGCTAGGAGAGAGTTATAAGGTTGGCTTGGGGATATGGGTGTATGGAGACTTGGTACTTTTTTTTTTGCACAGCACCTATTTGTAAATATAGTGACTTTTTTGAACCTTTATGTAAGTCACCCTAAAAAAAATGTTCAAATGAGAAATGAGGAAATTAAAATGAAGCAATCACCGACCTTATTTAATTGATACCTAAATATATGGATTGACTTTAACTAGGGTTCTTCCATAGACTAACACGAATGGTTGACTTTTCAGTTAGACAACATTGTAAATATATAGTATTTGCGGGCTTTAATTAATTGTTAAGATCTAAAATTGATCTAATTAATTAGTTGACTTGTAGCTATATTTTAGACCATTGAATAACTCGAGCACTATGATCCATTGAAACAAAATAGTATGTCTACATATACCTCCAATAATATAAATTCACATAATCAATTTTCTTTTTCTTGAGTGTCAACTTTGTACAAATAAAATATTATTATTAAAAAAAATTAATATATTAAAAAAAGTATATATAAACTTGAGTTCATGCATATCTTTATCAGGAAATTAATATATATCACATAAATTGAATTTCAGATGGTGAATTAATATGTATAGTTGGGTCCATGCGTGACGCACTCTTTAAAGAAAAATATGTCAACACTAGTTAGGCTCAAACTCGAAATAGGAATAGCGTTTGCCTTCTTGCATCATATTTAATGTCACATCTTTCAATTAATTAAATAAAGTCTTTTCAGCCTATTAATTAATTAGGGATTAATTCATTTTGAAAATTACAACATTGCAGCTAATTATGCACTCCACTACAATTTAAGCTAGTTAGAAAAAATAATTTTTTTTAGAAAAAAAAAAAGAACTCAAACAGTATCTTATATCATTAAGTTGTTGAAAATTTCTAATTTATCATTTCACCTGCATTACATGAAGAGTAGGTCTTTTTTGAGCGAGAGCGAGTTCACATAAGTTTATACCACTGTACATATACTACTCCCTCCGTCCATGAAACTTTTTCTCATTTTTTTGTGGGCACGAGATTTAATGAAAAGTAGTATTATATTGAAATGATAGATAAAGTAAGAGAAAAGTAATAGTATTGTGGGGCCCAAAATTTTATTGTGAGTGTAGTTTGTTTCCAAATAAGGAAATGAGAAAAAGTTTTGTGGACAAACAAAAAAGGGAAGTGAGAAATAATTTGGTGGACAGAGTGAGTATTATTTTTATAAAAATATATTTAATTTTTTAATCAGTGATGATGTAAATAACATAATAGTGATAGTGAATATACATAACAGTGATAAAGTATACATATGACAGTATTAATTGATAAATTCGAGTTAATACATGTTTTTATCTAATAAAACTCCTGAATTTGTAAATTATGTGCATGATTTATCAAAAATAAAGAATGATTTGACAAATAATGAGAATTAATTCACAATAAAATCAATTTTAGTAGAAAAATGGAATTTGCCAATCTCAAATTTGTCGGTTGCACCTCCACTCAATGAAGTTGGTGCCGTAATTGGTACGAAACAACAGCCTCCATCGTCACTGAAATTCATCGCCGTTTGCACCTCTCAACCATCACCTGTATTTTTTTTTAAAGTTTTTTATTTTTGAAAGGGTATCGTGATTAGGATCTTAATTGTACAAGTTTTTTCATGTTCATAAATATGTATATGTATTGAGAAAAATCCATTGTTGTATACATTTATTCAGAATATGGGATAAATGCGAAAATTTATCAAGTAATATTAATAGGGAAAAGTACAAAATTGTTTAACAAATTGATAAAAATTAGATATTGGTTCCGTGAAAAAAAAAAAACATACTACCGTGCAAATTTTTTGAACCAATTTGTAAATATAGTGATTTTTTTGAACCAATATGCAAGTGACCCATATTAATATTCATGCTTTGATTCTTTGATTAGTGTTAGAGAAACAATGATTGTGTAATTTCTTGTGTGAACTATTTTTAATTTTTATGAAAATAAACACACTATTCATTTCACTTTAATTCATATGTTTACTCTTAACTCGAAAAATAGACTCATATGACTTTGATGTGATGTTAAAAATGAACCAAAATATTCAAATTTAAAATTAATCAAAATATGAAACTCTCTCTAGTTTAAATAATATTTGAAGAACAATTTACTAATACCTGAAAAACTTAATAATACTCAAGAACAACTTAATAATACTTGAAAAATAAATTACTATTATTTCAATTGTAAAAAAACACACATTGCAGCCTGTAACTTTATATATTCAAAAAATCAAAATTAAAATTAAAATTAAACTTAAAATTTAAGTGCATGTTATACATCCAAATGCACATAGATTTTTTCGATATGAAAATATATTCTATTTCATAAATAAAGTTTATTATGAGACTATGAATCCATATTTTAATCTTTCATATATATATATATATATATATATATATATATATATATATTAGGGTTATATGGCACATGGAGAAGAGTTATGATGCATCCCACTTTTTTATATTCATTTTTGATAAAGAACTTAGTATGATACATATACAATAAATAAGGCTATATCACGAAATTTACAGTTACAGTAAGTATTTTATTCATCAATTATATTATACAATTCAAATATATTTTAAATAATATTAATAATTTTCAGTTAATAGTTGGAAATTTTTGCTTTGAATTGTTACAATTTTTAACTGATAATATTGTTTCAGAGTTGCTCACTTGATCCTTTGATGCATATAAAACCTTGAATTCAATCACAGCAAACAACTTCTTTTTAAAGAAATTTTACAACTTGCTAAGAACAGCAACAAACACAATCAAGATCATCCACAATAATTGGAGGCTCGACTTAATAATTAGAACTTGAGAATGATATAACACCCTAAAATTCATTTGCATTGTATTCTCATTGTCTCACTTACCCTCAACATTAGATATTATACAAATGAATTGATTCACATCTTCTAGGGATTTAGACTTTTTAATGAGACAGAACTTTTTCATGGTATCAGAAGGCTCACGCAACCCACACGTTCTAGGATCAACTCGATGAAGTTGACAACTCGACTCATAAATAAGAAAAAATATTGAAAAGGATACAAATAAATTAATTGAATGTCATTCTTTAGAAAAACAAACTAAGTTAGGAGAGAAAATAGAGATTGCACGATGAAAATTAGAGGACAGTAAAACTTGCAAATAAAAAAAAAAGATATACCTTCAAACTCTAGCGCTGATCTATGCAAAACTTGAGCATATTTTGTGTGACCAAAGAGAGTAGGAAATTAGTACTCCCTCCATCCCGGAACTATTTTCATAGTAGTTTCGGGTACGCGAATTAAGAAAAAAAAATATGTGAATGTAAAATTAAATAATAAAATAAGAAAAAGTGTACTTTATTAACTTTTGTAAGTATAAAAAGTTTCTTTTTTGGGTGTGTGAAAGAAAAATTAAAACGTTCAAAAAATGAAAGTGTGAAAATAGTTTTGAAACCGAGGAAGTATTTTGGTATGGATGATGAAGAGTGGAGTTATTCGCGGTTTGTTCAATCTAAGTCAACAGGTACTCCTTTAGTGAGAAAACTTATAATGTTGACTTAGTAGAAACGTTGACATATATACGTATATATAAATATTTAATTACATACAACAAATTACAAAAGGTGGGATACTTTTGACCACTTGTCATCTTTTTTGTAATCCCACTTTACATTAATTCTTGCATCTTAATGCCCCCACTTCCTCACTACATTATTTATTGCCTCTATCGATAAACCAGAAACGTACTATTTCAGAGAAAGAGAGAGAAGAGAGAGAGAGAGAGAGGAATTCTTAATAAGTGATCAAAGAGAGCCGGTGCATAATTAGATGGTGAGGCACTGGAAAGGTCCAGATAGCTGGGAAGGAAGCGCCGCCCCGGGAATTGGCGGAGTAGTGGCGGCGGCTCTCCTCAGCCTCTTACTGATCATCGCCGTAGTGTTTTCTTGCGCGGGTGGCGCTTCAGAGGACAAGGTTTCCCCCACCTCTCATGCTGAAACGTATGCCGGCTCTGCTTGCGTCGGCGCCTGTGGCGGCGCCTGCGGCGGTTGATTTGGTCGGAAATTCTACTCTCTCTTTTTTAAGGGACAAATTAATTATCAGCTGTGTCCCTTTCCTTCGAAATCATCGATGGGACATGTATCAAAACCAACAATATTAATATGATGTAATTATCTTTGATACAATTATACCTTGCATCATATATATATATTCCAATTGATGCCAATATGGGATGGCATTGTGTCCAGATGCTATATATACACACAATATATTATACATCAATTTTAAGCAATGAAGTTTATCTACAAAATTTGTTTTCACCAGATTTTAGATTGATATTTTAATGTCAGGGAAATTCATATCAAGTTTGCACTCCTTAACTAGTTCCAAGCACGATTTTACGTGAAGAATGAGGCGTTAATTAAGTTTACTAAAATTTATAAAAAACAAAAATTTCACCCCATATTCAGGAACAAGAACCTACATATTTGGGAGATTTGCAAAATAATAAGAATGTTTGTTTCATTGCACTTTCTCATATAAATTGTCCTAAATACACTTCTCTCAGTTAGTCCTAGTCATCGTTTTAATTTGAATCTCAGTGTTGTATAGATTCGTCCTATGCAACACAGTATGTAATAAAATTAATTAGTTCTACCTCTCAAAACCGGTAGAAACAATTAATTTTACCATATATTTTTACTATATATGACAACACATGACTCGAATCCAATCATAATCCTTTTATTTCGTAAATCTTAATTAAGTTAATAAATGTTGTAGGAAGAAATGGTTTCCGACAGAATCCATGATCAAGCAAATGAAATCATGCTTTTTTTTAATACTTTGTGATCCATAATTTGGATGTAAAATATTAAAATATCCAACGAATCACCATAAGTTTAAGTTTGCCATAAAATTTTAGAAAAGAAAACATTAAACAATATATAGAAAGTGAAAAAATTGAACCCACGATCAAGACACTTCGAAAGAAGGATATTTTTGGAATATTATATATGAGGGGATAACTCGAAATAAATATTACACGGAGAAAGAAACGCTTTAAAAAAAAAAACTCACAACATTTGTGCAAATTTCCTAAATTACTTCCACACGAGTACATATTTTTCTGGGAAAACCTATGACGGATTCTTGAATGTTCAAATATGTTTTGCTTGGTGGATTCTTTTTACAAAAAAATATGTGTATATATATATATATATATATATATATATATAATTTTAATCCTGAAAATACCAAAAATACAAAAAAAGAAAGAAAGAAAGTGAAACGAGCATATCAGATTCTTCAACCAGATCATTTAAGAAAGTGATTGGCAAAAGCCAACCAAACATAGCCTTACACATTTCTATAGTCTATATCTGAATCATTCATTCCAATCATAAATTCAGATCACAAATTCCACACATAAAACCATATACATCTCCTTTGTTTTCCTTTTCACAGTTGAAACCAAGAGACATTTTAGATGATTTATTTGTAATTTGTACAGGCACCTTATATCAATATATAGCCACATTTTATTTATATGAATGAAAAGTGATTTAAAGAAGTTCTTGCCTTCGTCTGATCTCAGTCGATGAAATGTCCATACGAAATTTTTCTGCCGGTATTGAGATAAACATATCCCTTAGCTCCGCAGGAATATCAAAATGATCAAGAACCTACACAAATCATGCAATTAACTCTAATACATAATAGATGCATTTCATAAGTTAAAAAATAAAGATTGAGAACGAACCTTAAAATCACCATCTACATTTCGACCACCAACAAGGAAAACACACCCTGTGCTCTTGCATCCTAAGAGGATTTCCAACATTCTCTCATAGTCGTTGCTGTAATACTTCGGCTGTCAAAGGTAAGAAATTTACGTAATTTCTAATTTCTTATCATGCTAGTTTCATAAAGCTTAAAGCCATAAAAAAATATTAGCACTTATCATCAATATATTGGGAAAAGTGAATTTATCAGAATTTGCCTCACTACCAGATACGAAATGAGTAAGAAAAAACTGTTTTGGTCCAATTCCCTTACATTTATAAGCCTTACTGCAGTGTCAACACCAATAACAAATGCGCTGCCAGGAAAAAGTTCAGCTTTCTTGTAAAAGTACGGCTGGTTGGAAATTATGATCGTCTTCCCTGCAAATGAAAGACTGATACCATTAAGATAGCACCTCATCAGATGACAGTGAACAAGGCTGAGAAGAAATATTTATATAATTCTCAGAACTATTACTAGAATAACTGGTAATAGATTCATGCATTACAAAGCAAGTAAGCAACTGTTATTCAATTAGAAGGAAGAAAATGCACTGCATCTCCACTTCTGAAAGAGTGAAAGCAAAGAAATATATGTCACGTTCTGTGACTTAAACCTCACCAACTTTGTCAAATTGCTCAACACGTTGTTTGATTTGGGACACAGTCAATGGAGGTTTGTCTGCATTCACTGCTGACAATTCAAAGCATGGATATCCTTCACCAAGAATACTGCATAAGACAGTATGAATGATAAAAAAAAAAAGTATCTCAACAGAGTAAGTAGCAAATCAGTAGAATGAAAAACCAAAAATGTCGACTGAATACTCTAAAATTGATATAGATGCTGGAATATTTGACATCCATGGGACAGGAAGAATAACAGAAATAGAACATTATAATTATTATTTATGTAGGTAAGCAAGGAAAATAACCCAAAGTAGTTCATTGAGAATTTTTCTTTTACAATTTAATCATATGGAAATATCAAATATGGTGAAAGTCAAGGCAATTTGGTCTAAATAATATACGGAAATATAAACATTCAAGAACAATGAGCATACATTATTCACCAGAGATGCATGTAAATGCAAAACACGGAAAGGATAATCGAAAAAATTAGCACAAAAAACTTCCTAAAATTTCAAAGTGGAATCTGCAGTACATGAATTAAAAACCAAGCTGTTACATATTCAGTATATAGATAAACAAAGTCAAGTGCGTAAAATGAGAAACACATAAAAGGTTTGCAGATCGTTTAAACCCAGCCTCTGGGGAAAGAATTACAGAACCCTAATATATTTATACATTGATATCTGCCTTGCCGACAATAATGTTTACAGATGATCTCTCAAGAACGGATAGTCGAAGGAGTATATATAATATTTTTAAGTTTCGGATTTGAGAGGATCAATAGGTGCAAAACAATTTGTGGAAAATCTGGAAATTCCAAACCTTGGTGTTGAAGATTTCTTTATATTTTTTCTTGTTGTGTTGACTTATTTCTTCTCTATATAGTAGGTAGATCGTTGTTTTTTGAATTACGAGAGTCTTTTAGCTCAATATTACACACAAAATGAATACTAATTCAATGACAGGCTAATTGTTAAAACATCAAGGCTTTCAATAAGGTACCTTGCAGCAACTTCTAACAGCTTTAGGTGGCCATCATGCAAAGGATTAAAAGATCCAGAGAGAATTATCATTCTTTCTGCTTTAGACATATCTGTAAAACATTTCCTTCACAATGAACAACAAAAAGATGATAAATTGTGTGATCTTGAATTTCCAAATAGCTGAAATCGTACCACTTGAAAAGGGGTAAACCTTGAAGCATAAATGACCATTGATAAGTTGCTCCAACTGTTGATCTTCATCAAATTGCATTTCAAATTCATCAGGAACTTCGGAATCAGTTAACTCAGAAACAAATGTTGCTGGAACCTTGCAAGCATATGCTATTGCCTAGAAACAGATCATGAAGGTTACACAAAATACTACTTGGCTCTTGGAAATGGGCATGTCCTTGATTTTTATATTTTTTATGTCGATAAGAAACAGAATGTTTCATTTAGATCGAGAAGATATAAGGGATGAGAGATCCCTTTCACAGATTACAGTATCACCTAAAAGCATAGCACCAATCTAACTAAATTCAAGACATGGACAACTATATAGTTCCTATGACCTGATGTCCAAAGAGAAACTCTGAAATTTGATAGAACGATGTTCTTCTTTAACCCAGCATATAATTTATCTTGTACATACAAATAAACCATGGCGATTGTCTCTGTATGGCTTAAGCAAATATGTAAACTAGAAATGTTAAGGAAATATTATTCAAAGCAGACAAGAACTCAAATAAAAGTTGCATAAGTACATCAGATTGGATACTGAAAAGTACCTCAGTAATACAGTTCTCTTCAACAATTGAAACCACTAGTCGTTTTTCAACTCAAATTGCCCAAATATTTTATTCGATATATCTCAAATAGCATGTAAGCGCATGTAAGCAAGCCCAAACTTTTGGGAGACGGGAAGTTTATCTTCAAAGACAAAAATTATAAGCTTTCATCCAAAAAATTTTATTTCCACAATTTTAACATGGAGTACAAAACTGATATTCAGCATTGTCTAATATACCATAATGGCAGATTACTGATTTAGCTAAAAGGGCACAGCATATATGTATTACCTTCAGTACAAACTGGCTTGCAACTTTATCTTCCTGTTCACGAGTTCTCGAACCCTAAAGCGGTTTATGTACATAGAACAAACTTAATATACAAAACTGAGAAATCTAACCACTCTAATAAAAATTTGGAGAACTGTGTGGTACCTTTGACAAAGTAACAGTTGATGATCGAAGCTGGTCAGCTGTTCTTGTTGATACATGAAACCTGAATCAATGATATTCATGAAGTCCATTGTAACACATCAACAAATATCATTATAAATCTGAAATAACAAAGTTGTGGACCAAATTGCGCATTATTTTAGACCTTACGACATAGGGTGCGTTCAACAGCTGTTATTATTATAATCTGGCATCTCGTTTATTGGAATTGATGCTTGACTTATTTTACAAGTCTAGACATAAAACGATTATCATGGTTGTCAAGACTCAAGAGCCATAAAATTAACTAGTAAATTTTTTCCAATAAAAATGTTGACAAATTTAGCACAAGTTTAAAGCACCTACTGTGGTCAAGTTACAGGAGTACTATTTCCTTAATTATTTGTATAGCTTTTGTCCTTAATTAGCACAAATATGAAAGTGTGTTTGCTTGACTAGTTTTAACAGCACATTCCCATTTCCACAACACATTATAGAAACCTATACTTCAAAATTTTATTCTTGGATGTATTAACTGATTTATAATCTTGGATATCTTGGAGTTTAAGTAAATCTTGTAATTCTAATCCACATTGAAAAATGTTTGGGTCAAAAAGGAAAGTCCTAGTAGAAAATGAGCTATTAGCAAAATTGTACCTTCCAGACAAAAAGATAAGGGCATGAATTTACCACTACAATGCTATGTAACTTGAATATGGTGCATGGATACATTGGCATCTTACCTATGATCCCCAAGCTTAGGGCGTGCGCTGGCCAGAGAACCAGTGAAGCCCACGCCAAGTGTTGGGAAACCTGTATTTAATAGAAGAATATAAGATCCAGTCATCACACAAAAAACAGAAACAGAAACTTAACACAAAACTAGTTACAGCCATCTTTCACTACCAAAAGTTGGGGAAGCATCCTTGAAGGGGAAAATATTTGAGATATCTAAGTATATGTAAAATAAATTAAATATTTAAATGAAAAGAATAAAATAATGACTTCTTAAATGATAAATTGTAGTCAAGTGATTCAAAATCTTCAAAGATATAATTCGCTGGATGCATGAGATCCCTTACAAGTCCAACATCAATTAAAATGTTAAATGTGGGACTGAAATTCGATATCAGTAAAATTAGATAAAAAAAAAGGATTCAAATAAATGAGAAAAGAGTAATTTACTTTAAATGAGTATATCTGTGCTAGTCAAACGTAGAAAGGAGACCAACATGCAAGTTTTCTGTTTCCTGCAGATACTGTTCTCCTTATACTTAGAACAGAAACTTAGACTCATAGTAAAATCATCGGTAAAAAGAAGCACAGAAACATAAAGTCTTGATGACCCAGCTTAAAGTAAAGAAGCAGGTTCAATATTGTTTTACAGTTAAATGACTGAATAAGGTCTGGTATTAAGAATAGACTTCACTCTAATTTGAAATCAGTTGATTCAAAGAGGTTCTATATTAATCAAGCTGAATGGAGCTTAATTAGTATAAGCATAACAACAAAAGTCATTGAAACCAAATAAGAATTTAGTTGAGTCATTTTAAACACCGACTTAGAGCTATCCATAATTGAAGTGTTACCCAAGTTAAAGCCCCAAGTCACTTAGTTTGTTTTGAAAGTAGTAGGCTGTCATATGCTATGTGTAACAGATCAGAACAAATGAGTGAAAACTTGATAGAAAAATCTCAAAATCATATGTTGAATACCAGATATAAGAATGAGTTTGTCATGTGTGTGTGTGTTGGGGGGGTGGGGGATGGAAATTTTAATAGCAACTCTCTAACTCGTGAAAATGTAAGAAACAGCTGTTCCTGAATAGAAATAGAAAACATCATCATTTCTCATCCTTTTTTTCTATTTCCTTGATATCCTGGCTACAGGCTTACAATATTTCGGCCAAATAAAGCGCAGGAAACGTTAACTAAAAAATATCAACGAAACACCAGTGCAAGTAAGCAAATTAGGAGATATTAGGGAACATTAGGACAGGAAAAGTAAGGTAATGTCCTCAAAATATTTATATACTGGACAACCTGGCTGAGAAAGCTTTAGAGCTCTGTTATACGCCATCAATGCCATGTCCTCTGCAGTTTGCCTACTTGCGAATTTAGACGGAACCTGGAGAAAAATCACCAAGAAACATAAGTAATTGCCGAGAATTGAGTCTAAACTCACAGAAAAATTAAGTAAAATGACAATAAAAATTACGACCTTGCCCAGTAACTGGATCATGGACATCCTAGAATAAGGCACGACTCCTTCTAGGACAGTGTTTGAAGCTCCCGGCACAGACATTAGCCATCCAAAGGCCTGAAAATTCCATTAGTTACTTCATTTGGGCAATTCAACAAACAGTTTATTTGCGTGAACGAATAACATATATAGTAGCTCAAGTACGAATAGATATATGAATTATCTATGATGTACCTGAGAGGCGCCGCCGGAGAGATACAGCACGGCTTGAGTGGGGGTGGCGTGAATGGCTTCCACCATTGCTCGTACGGAGGCGTCCATTTTAGGCCGTTTCAGGTCGTCTGCCAGCGGTAATTACGAGTTATACGATGTCGTGTCGTAATTAAGTCATAGGTGTGGTATTTTGCTTGTTTCAGTGTTATTATCGGGTTATTTAGGTCAATTAACTTCGCCACTTATTATTTGAAAAAATAAAAAATTATGAGACGTCTCACGTTGGAAAAAAAAAAGATAAGATTATAAGCTTATGACAAAAAAAAAAAATACTCCACCGTCCTATAATTATTTTCACATTTTATTTTTTTTGTTCGTCTCACAATTATTTACATATTCTATAAATTGAAATTATTATTTTAATTTTATCCTCACAATATTCACATATTTACTCAAAATGCATTACTTTTACATTCAATCTAACTAATTTTATTATTTTAATAATATAACTTTACACATTACCCCAATTTTTTTAAAAATTGTGTCATCCCAAAGGTGAAAACACCTCTGGGACGGAGGGAGTAACATAATTTTTAGCAAAATAAAAAATGGATAGTCATTTTTTATAAAAATATTATTCTCTCTATCCATTAAATTTATGCACTATTTTCTTTTTCGTCCATCCACAAAAAATCTACACTTTCTTTTTATAAAAATCATCATTTCTATTATCACTCTCACAATCAATTATTTTATTCTATTATTAATTATTTTATTTTAAAAGAACTGATAATAAAACTAAAGTCTAATTTGATACTCTGTCCCCCAAATTTATTCTCACTTTCCATTTTGTCTTTCCCCCAAATTTATTCTCATTTCTCTTTTAAAAAATATTATTTTATTATCACACGCACAAATAATCATTTTATTCTCTAGTGGACCCCACAATTATTCTACAATATCCTCACTTTATCTACTTTATCTCAATTTTCTTAAAACCCGTACCCATATAAATGGGAATAAATTTGGGAGACGGAGGGAGTAATATTTTTTAAAAAAAGTAATAATCATTTTTATTAAAATTTTATTATTTATAAAAATTAATAATTTTTAAATAGTAAATAATATTTTATATTAATATTATGTCATGACTCATGAGATAATGAAACACAAGATTTACACTAATTATTAAGCATTATTATCAACCAAGATGCCAAGAAAAGATCGCCCTTGCAATTTCATACTCTGGGCCAGCCCAACTAAACGCTTCATTTGAATCTTTAGAATTATAATTGTTTGGGTTCTAAATAAAATTTTGAAAATTATAATTTTTTGTGCTGATAAAATAAAGATCATTACTCGATACTCGATAGACTGATAATTTAAAAAAAAATAAAAAATTACCAATTGAGGTCAAATCAACCTTAATTCAATCTAATTCAAATTTTATTGTGCTAATTAGCCTCAATTCACTTTTTTATTTTTTTAGGCTATATCCTTAATTTGAGAGAATAGGGAATTAAATAGTTCACATAGTTTGAATTTCACTACTGATAATCAAAATGTTATAAGTTAAAATCACTAATTTAAAATGTTATATCTCTAATTTGTCAGTTCCAAAAGTTGTGATTATTATTCTGTCACACCCCTAAGTTAATGTCCTTAAAATGAGTACATGAAAAAATATGAGTATATGTATATATATATATATATATATATATTATTTTTTTCATAGAAAAAACAAAATAAATTGCATGCACATAAATAAATATCTGTATATTAGTAATTCTTATCCACTAAGCTTTGCTAAATCCTGGCTTTAAATAGCATGTGGCGCAATTATGAAATTAAAAGAATGTGTCGTTATTTAATGTTGATTAAAAGTTTATTGTGTTCATATCCCACAACCTTATGAAGACAATCTAGAGTGTCTCCATTTTTCTTTTGTTTTGATAATATAAATCAATAGTGTCAGTGTCTGTCTACCTACTTTATAATGTCGCCCTGCATTTTGCTTTCCGTTTCTAACTTTATAAATTAATTCAAGAGATATAACTCAATTGAAATAAATTTAGATATTTAGCACAACTTTATTTTTTCATAAATTTTTACCTTCTTTACTATATTTTTTAATACCAAAAGTGTATATTGCATTTATGTTCAGTGGCAAAATATAATAACCTTTTATATGCACAAATTAGTTAATTATTTTTCTGTCATATATTATCCATTAATACAATCCATTTTAACAGTACCATTAGGTTAAAGTCAATAATTCAATATATTGTTTTTTTCCTTAGATATTATTGGTTTTTTGTATATGTTCTTTTTCAAAGAATTTTGTCACAATATTAACTTGATAGGTTTGTAATGAGGCCATCTTTTTACCTTACTAACATAAATTTTTGTAATTTCTTTAAAGAAATTGGATGAAATTTAAAAAAAAAAAAAAAGTTTCTCACAATTACAGTTGAAAATTAATCAAAACTCGCACTTCGTATCATCTAAATTCATTTTCTATTAAGATGACATTTAAAAGGAAATCCATCTATCAATTGCAAAATTCATGTAAACATCAAATATAATGAAGATCAACCAAAAATGAATTTTTTTTATGTGAAATAGTGCTAAATATTTAATTTAAAGAGTTAATCGTAAATTAATAACACAAATAATTTTTCGTTACCCTAAAGCCAGTGCTCGGAGAAAATAATGTGATAATTGTAAAAAGACACAGGGTTTAATTTACTAAAGGCTAAAGCCATGTCGGACAAAGTAAAAGGGCTCAACTTAAATTAAAAGGGTCTAGAAAGTACGATTGTATATAATAAGGGACGTTTGTTTCAAATTCTTTAATGGTAATGAAAATATATATATATTTTTTTTTACTCTTATATATGTTGAATGAGAGTTTATTTTCATGGTGGTTACATCATTAGTGTTGTGCTTCAATTTTAAAATAAGTTGATAAAAAATAAAGTTATTGATTGTGATATGGAGGATTGACTGAGGGAGAAGATTATAAGATGAGATGAGGGTAATAAAATGGGGGTAATGATTACCTTATTTAGAAGGAAAATCAATATTGTGTACTTCATTTTTTCTCATTACCTACTATAATTACTATATATATACATCATCACTCTCATTACCATTGAATAATTTACATATCAAACGCCCCCTAAATTATACTCCTTTGCCCCCAAATTTATTTCCACTTATATGGGCACATGATTTTAAAAAAAGAGAGAAATAAATAAAATAAATGTATCATAGAATAATTGTGAGTGTATTAATAAAATAATAATTTTTTAAAGTGGAATGGAAATAAATTTAGGGAACGAATAAAAATGAAAAGTGGAAATAAATTTGGGGACGGATGAAATAATAAATATGCAATATCAGTCTTATCTATTTTTATTTTTATCTTATATTAAAATATTTGCTTGTTAACGTTAGCTTGCAATAATTAGGATCCATCCATTAAAGCTTTTGGAAACACCATTGTGTTGTGTATATTAAATAAGGGTAGAAGCGCGCCCTAGTGTTACACTTTATTCAAACAGAACTATATCAACATTAGCTGGAAATTGTAATGAAAATAAATAAAAGATGGGTTCGGATATAATTGAGATATTTCGAATAAATTTAATTAAGATCCAGTAAACAATATAAATGAACTAAAAAAAATTAAAATTATAATATATTCGTGTTCATCATTTTAATACATAACCCGGTCACTAATATAATTGTAATTTCATCTAATATACTATTAAAATATGAAAATACAAGATATGTGTTATTACAATATGCAAATATAAAATTTAACTGCAATCAAAAGAGTTGGTGATGTGTGTGTGTGTTTTTCTTACATCATATCTGGTAAGGACTGACTAATTCAAGTCCTCATCATTATACCAACCCTTGGTATTAGTTGATAATGTGTATTACTCTATATTTTATTTTAACGATTATTTAAGAAGTCATACAAAAAAAAAGTCATTTTAATAGGTACTAATAATCATATGTATAAAATGACCCTCCACAAATTATTAATGAATCATTTATAATAATTTATTTTACCTATTATAAAAAAATAGAGTATCTAACATTTTTTGGAAAACTATATATAAATTAACTGAAATTGTGTGGAACAGTTTTTTAAAATTTTTCTTGATATTTTTCTTTTTCAATCTTTTTAAGAAAAATGCAATATATAAATTGAAACGATGGGTTACCGGTTTTCATGAGTATCAGCGTGGTATTATGTTTATATTAAATTATACTATATGTGTCCCACAAAAATTTGTATATTTTCTTTTTTAATTTGTCTCACAAAACTTTGCATATTTTTAAAATGAAAATATTCTTTTAAATTTTCACCCTCAAAATCTCTACCTTACAATCTTCATCTTATACATTATTATATTTTTTCTTAAAAATTGTGCCCAAAAATATCGTAAAATTTTGGGAGACGGAAGTAGTAATTTGCTAACTAATAATTCCTTCCTCCCAAATTAATTTCTATGTCGCTATTTGCTACCCTTAATAAAGTTAAATATAATTAACAAATATAAATTAATATGTATTAAATGATAAGATGAGATGTAAATATACTACTATAGGAAAAATATATTATAAAAAAGTAAGTATTATTTTTTTCCGAGGCTCTAGATTTTTTACCTACAACAATTTGCCTGCTTCTTTCTAAGACTATTTGCATGTCCAACACTTGGGTGCTTTCTATTATTATTTATAAAAATATCAAATGAGCAAAAAAATAATAATTTCAGTATATAAAAATGAAATATGCACCCGAGTCCATGAAAAATAATTTTAAACATTAATATTGTAAAAAGTAATAAGTAATATTATAAACAATGATCAGTAATACTCCAATTAAAAAAATATAATCCATTGTGTGTTTTGATAATACTTTAAAAAGTATTCAATAATACTACAAAAATTACTAATTAATAATACCTCAGAATTAACCCGTAATAACTTAATTGTGAAAAACACATTTTCCGACGTATAATAGTAATATGTTTTAAAAAATAAATTTAAAATTTAAGTATATAATATATTAATATACAATCAATGAATGCAGTAATAGCCTAATAGGTATATTTTACCTTAATTGTAGTCATTGAAATAGAACATGCAGCAGCATTATTCAAGAGTTCAACTGAACAAAATATGTATCTCTCTCTATATATATGCATATGTGTATATATATATATATATATATGAGTTTTTTTTTTTTTTTGAGAGGATATATATATATATATATATATGAGTTAACACAGTACATTGTACTATATTTGTATTCCTTCCACTCTTGTGTTTTCCATAATTCATTAATCCATCTAGGTTCCCAAGAATCTTCTTTAAGCTCAAACCACTTCTACTTTTCCCTCAATAATTCTTCGGTTAAAAACACACACGACACCTCTCTCTCTCTCTCTCTCTCTCTCTCTCTCTCTCGACTTGGTTTTCTGCATCAAAAAGGTGACTAATCCAGAAACCCCGTCCTTTGTTTTCATATTTTCTTTCTTGTCTGCATCTCCAACGGTCACATTCCCAACTCTCCCTCCTCATTTTCTTGGAAAAAAAATGTTAGCGTCAATCCTTTCATTTCTCTTAATTCTATCTCATTCTCACAATATAATCTTGGTGACTTCTTTGAACGATGAAGGCGCTGCTCTTTTATCGTTCAAACAATCGATCAAAGAAGACCCTGATGGGTCACTCAGTAACTGGAACTCTTCCGAGACAACTCCCTGTTCATGGAATGGCATTTCATGCAAAGCCCAAAGAGTTGTTTCAGTAAGCATTCCCAACAAAAAACTCTACGGTTCTCTCTCTCCTTCAATTGGATCTTTGTCCCAACTTAGGCATTTGAATTTGAGGAGCAATAAGCTCTTCGGACCCTTGCCTCCCCTGTTATTCAAGCCTCAGGGGCTTCAAAGCTTGGTTCTTTATGGCAATTTCTTTTCTGGGCCTTTGCCAATTGAGGTTGGAAATCTCCAATTCCTCCAAACATTAGATTTATCGCGTAATTCCTTTAATGGGTCTCTGCCCTCTTCGTTAATTCAGTGCAAAAAGCTGAGGAATCTTGATTTTAGTCAAAACTATTTTAGTGGTTCTTTGCCTGATGGTTTTGGGAAGAACTTAGGGTTGTTGCGGAAGCTTGATGTTTCTTACAATACATTTGATGGTTCAATACCCGATGATTTAGGTTATCTATCTAATTTGCAAGAAACTGTTGATTTGTCTCATAATAAGTTCAATGGCTCAATCCCACCTACACTAGGCAATCTCCCTGAGAGGGTTTACATTGATCTCACATACAATGAATTAATTGGTCCAATTCCACAAAATGGTGCTCTGATCAATCGAGGGCCTACTGCCTTTATAGGGAATCCTGGCCTTTGTGGTCCTCCTCTGAGCAATCTTTGCTCGTCTCAGACGAATTCGCCTCCGCCCTTTCCTTTCTTGCCCAATAACCACCCTTCCCAGGTGGTGGAGGGTGGTGGTGGTGGGAAGGGGTTGAGTAGAGGTGCTTTAGTTGCCATTGTTGTGAGTGATGTGATTGGTATTTGCGTAATCGGGTTGTTGTTTTCCTTCTGTTACACTAAAATTTGCTCCTGTGGGAGGAGGAGAGATGAAAAGGGAGGTTATATTAAGAGTAGGAATGAATGCTTATGCTTTAGGAAAGATGATGAGCTAGAGTCCGTGACTGGAAATGGGGAAGGATATGATCTAGTGCATATGGATGCACGGTTGGTATTTGATCTTGATGAGCTTTTAAAGGCGTCTGCATTTGTGATTGGTAAAACTGGCATTGGCATTGTGTACAAAGTTGTGCTGGAAGACGGCCTTACGTTGGCTGTGCGACGTCTGGGGGAAGGAGGTCCGCAGCGGTTCAAAGAGTTCCAAACTGAAGTCGAGGCTATTGGGAAGCTACGACATCCAAATGTAGCAACTCTTCGCGCTTATTACTGGTCCGTTGATGAGAAGTTGCTGATATACGATTTCGTGCCTAATGGAAATCTCCATACAGCAATCCATGGTACATTTCGTTTTAACAAATTCATCCTTTGTAATATATCGTGTTTCACTACTTTTAATACATGGCATGTGTAGTGAATAATAGTAAAGATCATCATTAATGTCATTAGGCATGTGTTGAAGGCAATGAAATAGTGAAGTATGTGATCTTGATTGCTTTTGCATTTGCTGATTGCTACAATTTTCAGGAAAGCCAGGGCAGGCGACGTTCGATCCTCTCTCGTGGCCAACACGATTGAAAATAATGAAAGGGTTAGCGAAGGGCCTCGTTTATCTGCACGAGTATAGCCCCAAAAAATATGTTCATGGCGATCTAAAGCCATCCAATGTACTGCTTGGACACGATATGGAGCCTAAAATTTCCGATTTTGGCCTTGGACACTTAGCTAACATATCTGGTGATCACTCCCCCAGTCGAGCAGTCTTGGAGAAACAACATCGTAGGCAACAGAGCAGCATTTCATCGGAAGTTGTTCAAACAATTGGCTGCTCGAATTATC
The DNA here is from genome assembly GCA_026898435.1 of Prunella vulgaris. NCBI lineage: Eukaryota > Viridiplantae > Streptophyta > Magnoliopsida > Lamiales > Lamiaceae > Prunella > Prunella vulgaris. The sequence goes on along the minus strand of JAPKLY010000111.1, from coordinate 232,957 downwards.
AAGCTCCTGAGGCGTTGAAAGCGATGAAACCACCATCCCAGAAGTGGGATGTTTACTCTTATGGGATAATATTAGTGGAAATGATAACTGGGCGATCGCCTAATGTCCAGGTGGGGAACTCGGAAATGGAGCTTGTTCAGTGGATGCAGCTATGCATTCAAGAGAAGAGACCACTTTCGGACATATTGGACCCATATTTGGTTCAAGATGTCGCTAAAGAAGAAGAAGAAGAGACGATAGCCGTTCTAAAGATTGCAATGCAATGCACCCAAAGCAGCCCCGATAAGAGACCTTCGATGAGGAACGTCTCCGACGCGCTGGAAACACTTGGACTGTAAAATCACACATCATGATTTTGGACTTCTTGAGTGATTGTTTCTGAATATATGAAATGTCTTTATTTTGTTATGTCCTATTGAAATCTTATGTATGTTTGCTTTTTTTTTTCTTTTTCTTTTTTTATCAGTTTGGTTTTCTTGTTGATGTTAGTTCCATGTTTGTTGATTAAAATTCGAATTCATTTGTGCCATGTTAATGATCAAACTGTTGCATTATTTTTGTGTTGAATAATTCAAGCGATTGAATTGCCCTCATCTATGGAGGGGCCATGATTAATCGAAGGAAGTTGAATGTGTGTCGAAAAGAAAATAGAGACAACTTTGAGTCTTAAAAACAGAAATCTCGGTTGATATTTGATTGAAAAATATTAGATAAATGAGTGGGTGGAGTAAAAATTTTAACATTTCTTGTTACAATCATTTTATTTTTCCTTATTAACATGGTGCTCAAATGTTATGCAAAATTTACTATTTATTTTTCAGTGGCACTTGGAATGACAACGAGTCAGATCGGGTTGGATAGTTTTTTTTTTTTTTATCAAGAAAAAAACTTTTATTATTAAATAAAAGTTACATGGTCACAAGTGAGGTATGAGTTACACCTCACATTACAGTATCACCCATTCCCCTTTTTTACAAGATTCAAAGATAAACTATAGAACCGAAAATGGGTTTGAGTTCCACTCAAAGAATCTTGAATCAATCGTCCACTCCTTATATCTCTTCATCTAGTTCTAACAATTAGTCTTGAGTTCACCAAGTAATTTCAAATTTGACATGTTCTCAAATATACTGATTCAGACATGCATCATGATTTGTACGAGTCCTGAAATATTGCCCCATGACCTGCCCCGATCATATATTTTTAAATAAAAAAATTTGTGTCATTATTTTAAATATATGATAACTCTATTATGTAAACATCACCATCGAATGTTAAAATAGATAATTTAATACAAAAATGAAGAACATGTGATAAATTTTATATAATATCAATTAGGTACCAATATATTTGGCTATAAATATAATAAATTTATACATATTTTAATTGAAAATAAGAAAATTATAAGTATAATACCAATCACTTTTTGGAAAATGAAAAATAAAAAATTTTAAGAAGTCATTATCTTATGAAAATATGAATACATTTTAGACTATATGGTATTAATACTAATTATTTATATATATATATATATACACACTAATGTGGGTCAGATCGAGAACCCGTGAAGCTAATATAAAACTCAGGTCCGATCTGTTTTTAAACGTGTAGGTCTGATTCGATATGTTCTCAATTTGGGGCGGGTCTGATCTGACCCAAAACTTTCGGGGCAGGACGGGTACCCATGGATCGGGCCAATATTGCCATCCCTAATTTACACCTTTTAAATAGACTACCTCATTTCACTAAAAATTACACATTTTTTATTTTATTCACTTAAATTAAATAATACAGCTCATTAAATATTATTTTATTTATTTAAATGCTAAATCAACTTTCATATTAAAATTATGAAAGTCAAATATGCAAAGTAGTTAAAGGAGGAATGGAATACTATTTATTGATTAGATTCCAGTGCTCTACAAATTCCAGTGAAATAAAAACAACCGATATTCTAAAAAATTGCAAATAATTCTCTAAAAAAAAAGTCTTAGAGTCGTCAAACTTAACTTGTTAATGATGAGAGTTATTTCTTTCCTTTTTTGGAGCCTTCCCCAAATTTTAAGCATTGATTATCGATGAAATTGCCCTGTGCTTGACTTTAGTGTATCAAAGCTTTTTGTCGGGAATGTATTAATTAGTAAGTGATCAAAATTCAAATGGTAGTTATATACATGGACTATGGGATTAATTGTCACACGTTTGAAGTATGCTCCGAGCATGATTATTAGTCGATACACATCTTTGATTCGAGATGATGTTACAAATTGGCGACATTTTATTATATTAAATCATTAAATTAAAAAAATGTATATGTTCAATTATAAATCAGTACATGAGAATTGATTGGGAATTTTCGATAAAAACTAAAAAGGGGCATTTGCAAATAGAATTTTAAAAAATATATCGTATTTATAAATAGGTCGTAATACTTATATATATGCATAAAAAAAAATTATATTTTTAGATATTTTGAGCCTATTTATAAATACAATCACTTTTATGAATTTATTAGCACTTTCTTCTAGATAATATACTACCTCCGTCCCCGGTCTTTCTTCAAAAAGATCAGGGCACACATATTAAGGAAAAGTTGGAGTATGTGAGTGTGAAGTTAAATAATAAAATATAAAAAATATATTTTATTGACTTTTGTGAGTGTAAATTTTTTTTTTTTAAGGTGTGAAGAAAGAATTGGGACGCCCCGAAATGGAAAAAACAGGAATAAAGAGTTGGGACGGAGGGAGTAGTAGTTATATTTTAAGTTTTGTCCAAATTTGTCGATCATTTCACATATATTTTTTAATCACTGTCACATCTCTACATCCGCCAATCATGCACTATTTATAAATTCAAATAACATGCAAAGGGATATTTAACTTTGAGAAAATGATGGGCAATTTCTCCACTATTTACTGATATTTTTCAATAATGCCACTTTTTTCAACTTTCTGGATGAAATTTCAAAACAAATGTGCAATGTTGATGGATTTACATCTCTTTTCAGGTTAATCGATGGACTGGAATTTTGTTGCACATCTTGGCATCTAGCTCTACAACATCGAAATTAATTAACCTAAATTAAAATTAGTTGATTTATGTTACTATTAAGTGCTCCAAAAATTATTCCAATTGTACTTAGTTGGAGTTGAAATTTCGGCTAGAGTTCCCTATTTCATTTATGCATTTTAATTGAGTGAGCAACAAACGAGAGTTGCATATGCTTATTAAGTGTGTTATCGAGTAAGTTGAGAGATTAAATTGCTTTAATTGAAACACCAATTACATCGAGAGATGACATATCGTTAAGAACGCTAACAATAAGACACTAGGTTAATGTAACGAGAGTTAGTCAATTGGGTGAGAATTTCCCCTAGTTCGATTTTTTGATGAGTCGGGATTTGAGCATGTGTATCATAGGTCGTTGATTTGAACTCAATTGAAGTTACCCTAAGCATACCTCAAATCCTCCTTCTTTATTCGTAGTTTGTCATAATTTGGTAGTTTAATTTTGTTGCTTTGATTTTATTTTAATTTAGCTTAAAAACTCCCGAAAATTTATCGCTTTAGTAGCATGCCAATTTCTAAGGTCGCTTTGCACTAGAACACCTTCATAGGGTTTAAATTTTTGTAACTTGATCAAACTTATCGCAACACAAACACTTGTAGGAGAGTGAATCAACGACCAGAAGTCTAGTTGCAACCTCTACTCGGGTTTGCCATATTGGAGTCAGAGAATCAAGCTAAAAAAAAGAGAAAAATCCCCTATACAAAGCTAAGAAAGAGAAAAATTCACTATAAATAGTTTCAAGCTAACAATAAAGAAAATAAGTGTGCTAAAATCAATTAGAGTGTCACATGACAATCTATAATTGAATGATTTGATTACACATAGCTGAATATAAAATAGGACATATAGCTTGGACAACATTAAATAAGAGAATTTAATATCACAAGAGACATAAAAAATACAACTATAAATAAGACTTTATATAAGACATTGAACACACATTGAATATGAGAGAAAACATTCATCAAGCACATTAAAGAGCTACCATTTATATTTATGATTATATGATTGTTTGATAGATAAAATATTACAGCCACCACAAATATCCAGATCCTAAATTGTCTATCAATTTATATAAATATACGTATATACACTATAAAAAATATATATGTTTCTTAAGATTTTAAAATCTTACTGTTGATATGGCGAACTTAACAGGTCGCCAGAACCCACCAGGATCCTGGAAGATGCGGAGGTCGCCCAGATGAAGGTAACCTACTAGCGGAGATCGCTAAGAGCTCGCCATTTATCCCTGGGATGGTCTCGCCGAGCTCCATCATCGCATAACATCCGTGGGCCACACAAGGCACCAGAGCTCGCCATGGAGCTCGCCCAAATTGCTAAGTTTCATCTCCGAAGCTCACCAATGAGCTCGCCTTCCAGAGCTCGCCCCCTAGCTCGCCCAAGAGCTAGCCTTGTAGCCTACTAGATCCCGATGGTTGTACTCTTTTTCCCTCCGTCCGGTTTATCCACAAGGGTGGTTTACGGCGAGGTTTTTAATGAGGCCCATCTAGTCTAAGGCATAGTAGTAGGACGAGGCACAACATAGTTAGCAGTGTAAGGGACCAGGACGAGGGTTACGGACCCTCGTCAACACCGGAAGCCATATAGGCTCGTAAGGTGCCGTCTCACACTCGCACACCTATAAATAAGGCCTCTCTTGTACTATTCACACAATTCTGACAATTCTGAAAATCAATACTACTACTCTTGCAATATTTCTCTCTCTAAACTCTCCACTCTCCCTCCTCATATTTTACATCCAAGAACACAAATTCATGGATTATTGTTTGGTAGGATTAACATGATGTAAAGCCACATAAACAAACACTATTAATAAATTCTATCAACACTTACATAAGAGTTTGTGATTTTAGATTATATATTTATTATTTCTTCCGTCTCAAAATAATTTTAATTTTTTATTTTAATTTGTTAGGAGATTTTTTTAAAAAAGTTTAAAGATTGTTTAAGACGAAGGAAGTATAACTAAAAATAATAATTTAAAAAATAAAATTGAGAATTAAGATATGTATGTATACCTTTTTTGAAAAGTATAGTTTTCGTAATAATTTAAAAAAATATTTGTGATCTTATATTTTTAATATATATAATGCAATATGTGCATATTTATCTAAACAAATATAACTTTTAATTAATTATTTTCTAATTCTAGGTTTATTTTTTTGAAACACATTATAAATTTTAAAAAATATGACTACTTATTTTTTAATTTATATTAAAATTTATAATATAATTAATTTTATTTATATTTTAAAAAATTTAATGATGTTGATGCTTGTATTTCAAGGAAGTTTTATTTATTGTTTAGCAAATGAATCGGATGGAGTTGTTGACACTTTTCACATTGCAAGCTAGTTGATGCATACGACCAGCCACTTTTACATTTTGCTTTGGGTTATGTATGCTGTGCATTCCATCGTGATGGTCTTGTTAGACTAGAGGGAAGAGTTTACTTGGTAAAGGGGGAAAACCATAACATATGAGATTTTTGTCCCACATCGATTATGTAGTGGAGAAAGAATGGGAGGATGACATTATAAAGTGGGCCGGAGGTGCAACATGCTCCATACTTACCTGGACGGGGTCAATGAGTGATCATGAAGACTCATGGCCTAGGTTGGTGACCTCCATTGCACTGAGGAGGGGCGCCCGCCTAAGGTCGGCCCCAGAGGTCGAGCCTACGTCATAATTTGTGACAGAGGGGGCCTGCGTTCGCGCGGCCCCTGCCCGAGTCTAGTGTTTCAAATTTTTAATCGGCCAAGAGACTTATAAAGAAGGGCTAATTTTTGAAAATGGAATAATAGGAATTGTTGACATTTGTTGTGTTTTCAGTCAGGTTAGGAGAAGAACTAATGGTAATTAGGCTTGGAAATTAATTTATGCAGCACTTTGAAAATATGTTAAATATTTATCATCTGCACCAGTTCTTTGTTAAATATGTATGGCTTCTTATCACTATTTGCCAATACCACTGAGAAAAATCGTATGTTACCATTAATTGCAAATAAGCCCAAAAAACAGCTGCAAAGTTGTTGAATCTGTTTATTTATTTTAACTTTTACAGATTTCAAATTTTTTTAGAATTCAATCTCTATATATATATGTATTACAGATTTAAAATTTAGTTAATTTTTTTATATTTTATATTTTTATGTATATTTTCAATTAAAAATGGAATTCGTTTTTTTTTATATTTCGATCTTTTTATGTTCTTAATATGTAAAAGTCTAAATTCAGTAAAGTTTAATAGAAATGTGAGTATGAAACTCTTTAAAATATAATTTTTTTTGATTAAAAGTATCAAAATTTCAAATAAAAAAAGTAACAACTATAATATAATAACAATGGCAAAATGATCCGTTCCGTAACTATCCGCCATGACTTGCTCCTTTAGGGACAGCTCCGCCCTGCGAATGGGGCAGGGCCAACATGGGTTTGCATATTTACTGTTATGCCCCATATTATATATTATACAAATATTACTTTTTTATATATAAAATACATCAAATATATAGTATGTTATAATATATGAAATAAATCTATCATACTCACTCCGTCCTAAGACTACTTTCTTAGTGGTCTTGAACGCGCGAACTAAGAAAAATAAGTATATGAGTGTAAAGTTAAATAATAAAATAAGAAAAAAATGTACTTTATTGACTATTGTGGATGTAAAAAAAATTTCTTTTTAAGTATGTGAAAGTAGAGTTGAGACGTCCAAATAAGATAAGTGTAAAAACAATTTTGGGACGGAGGGAGTATTATAAATAAATATAAATTTTTACTCCCTCCTTCCCGTAGAAATTTGCACCCTACGGGAGGGCACATTTTTTAAGAAAATTGTGTTTTATATATAAAGTAGTGACATATGGGTAAATATATGTATAGGTTTGTGAGTGTGCACATAAATCAATATTTCCTTCTTTAGTAGTGTGCAAATTTGTGTGGGACGTCCAAATAAGAAAAATGTGCAAATTCTTGTGGGACAGAGGGAGTATTATCTATTATTTAATGTAACTCTAATCTAAAATAAATTTTAATTTTTTTAAAATATGTTTTGATAAATTTAGTACATCGTTTTAATTTTTAATATAATTATTATATATCTAATATATATATATATTATTTTAGTATATATAGAATGAGGCAGTGCGGGGCAGACATCAGACAGAATATTCTGCCCCGCAGTGGGGCAGGGCGGACAGAGGCGCGGGACAGGTGTGAGTTTTTAGATACTCGCCCTGCTCTATCCCATCACTTTATCAAATATTTAATATTTTAGAACTTTTTGATGATAAATTTTCGTACAAAACTACCATTACATGTTTATGATATTAAAAATAAAATAAAATCTTAACCAAAATTTCCTCATGTAATAAATAGCGCATGAATGATGAGCCGATGCTTAGGTGGGCCTAGAACTGGACCAGCGTTTTGGACTATTCGCCACAGGCTGGATCCCATTATCATTCAACTTGTTCAGGCCTGCCTCCTCCCATTCCTATCAAATAATCACTTCTTAGTTCTTATTCTAATTTTACTGGGATTAATTATTTCTCATTTTTATTAAAATTATAATTTTCCTTTAATTTATTTTGTTAAAATTATTAATATTAGCAACTCAGCATTTTGATTTTTATTAAGATACCCAATCTAGATAATTCAAGAGTGCATTTTTTTTATCTGGACGTTCCACATAAATTTGTACACTACTAAAAAAGAAAATATTGATTTGCACACACATTCACATAAATATACACATATTTATTCATATGAAATTATTTTATTTGAAAAGTACTTTTAAAAAAAATTATAAATTAAATTCCAATAAAAAATTCCTCAGGAAGGGACATTTTCAGCACATATTGGGCATCTAATGCATCTTATTAAAAACACCTAGAGTGGACATCAATATATTTGTATGGTAGCTTGCTTTACTCACAGGCCCACATTGATTTTCCAGAGTAAATTTTGCATGCTCAGAAAAAAAATTAAATAAAGCTTGAAAACGTAGGACAATAGTACAGAGAGAGAGAGTGAGAACATATATGTTTAAAAAGTGAAGGACAAAAGTTTTTTTGGTTGTCATTGAGAGAGCAAGAACGTGGATAATAAAACAAAAAGACATGTAGAAATAGACAACTGTATTTCTTTTTGAAAAAAAGAAAGAAAATGCCTTTTTTCCTTGTCGCATCTCATTCCTCCATAAATCAAGAACGTTATGTTTCTTTAATTTTAAAAAAAAAAAAATTCAAATTTTACATTTCATAATCTTTCCATTCTTCATCTGTCACTCTTCATTCAATCATGCCCCAACTGAAGAATGAGCACAAAAAAACACAAACTGAACAAACCTTAGCCTCATTTTTGGACTCTCCCATGATGTCTAATCACAACAGAAATGCAACCGAATCAAGAATCCCATTTAGTAAAAATCCCAAGAAACAGAGGTTTCTGCTTAAAGGGCTGGGGTGTAAGTGGACATCATCGTCGCCGGTATCGACGCCGGCGATTATTCGGACGGCGGCTGAGTGGGAAGGCAGTGGTGGGAGGAACAAAAACCAGAAGAAGAGAAGAGCATTGAACAATCGAAGAAATGCTGCAAATGTTGTTCCTCATGTGTGTTGTACACCTCCAGGCATTGGCATTGCTTCTGATTTTGCACCCATAACTAGAAATAATGCTCCAAGATTTCATCATAGAAAGGTACAATCCATCTTTTGCAATCATATTCATCTTCTTGAACCAAAATCTAATCAAGTTGTTACACCTGTGTTTGGATGATTCTCATGCATTTGCAAGATATGAGCTGGAAAAATATGTAAATTTCTTGTTTGGGTTCTTTATTAGAGAGCAATTCGTGATCCATTTATTAATTGTTGTCGTCGTTCAGCATCCTCGTGAAGCAGGGAGAAATGAGCATGATTCTGCACAATATTTTCCAGCAAATTTATCAGCTAATCATCGTTCTGCAGAACAGATTCTAGAGGCATGTCCTAAATTCTTGCTTCTTGTTGTTATGTCATACCATAGATTATGTTCTCATTTAGATTTGTGAAAGATATAAATGTAGTAGTAAATGTTGATAAGTTTGAGATTTTAATGAGTCTCGAAAGAAATGCAGATTCTGATGTCCTGGCAGACTCTACTGCCTGGACGAATACAGGATCGGCACCATGATTGGAGACTCAACGTCGATGACATGTCGTACGAGGTTTCTTTCCTATTTTTCATCTGTTCCGGTAGTAGTGGTTGGGCCTTAATGTCGAATTAATCGGATTAATGGCGTAACAGGAGCTGCTGGATTTGAGTGACAAGATTGGGTATGCAGGCAGTGGGTTGAAAGAAGAGGAGATAACCACCTGCCTAAGGAAATTGAAGGGCACCAACCATAAATCTGCCTCATTGCTAGTTACTGCTCAAAAAGATTGGAGATGTAGCATTTGCCAAGTGAGCTCATTATCTTGCTTCCTCCTTCCAATTGTCAATTATTCCAATTTGATTGGAAGTAACGGGAGCGAAGAATGAAAATGAAAGAGATTTCTAAAAAAATAGAATAAGCAAAAAAGTAATTACTAACTTCACAATAATTAATCCCTTAATGATACTTATTACCATTCTCATCTTAATTTCATACCAAAATTCATAGTATCATTAGGACCAGAATAGACTTCACCATATTTGTCCCTTCAGCCTCATGATGTCCTCAAACTACAGTACAAAGACGTATCTTTCGATAGTAGAGTAATGATCAAATAAAAATAAAGGCAGACAAAGTTTGATGGGGGTGATAATGATGCTTTTGTTTTGTTTGCAGGAGAAATGCAGGAGAGATGATGAGATAGGCACACTAAAATGTGGTCACCATCATCACGTACAATGCATAAAGCAGTGGCTCCTACTAAAGAACACATGTCCAGTGTGCAAATCTGCTGCCATGCACAAGACTATAGTGTCTAAATAAACGTGCCTACCCAACATTACAATCTACAAGCAAATCAAGTTGCGGAAATTGGGGTTTTCTCGTTCTTCCTCTTCATTCCTGTGTCGTATAATACGTACAATTAAGCAATGTCTGGTTTCTTACATTTGCAACGACGTAGAATCCCATCCCACATTTCCATGGGAAAATTATAATGTTTGATGAAACAGTATCTCCATCGCCTTTGTTGCAAATCTGCTTCATATCATATTCTTAATTTTCTTCAATCTTCATTACATAAAGCTTTCATATGCCATTTACAGAAAAAACTCATGTTCCCTTAAGACTATACAATGTAAAACTGAATCAAATACAAAGACAGAACTTGGAAGGGAAGAATTAAAAGCAAGACTCAGGTCTAGAAAATAAACTGCAACGAGAGCTGCCATTAGTTTGAAAATCCTTTGGGAAGAGATGGTGCTGTGCATACCCCCTGCATCATGAAGCTACTACTTAAATAATCGTGCATTGGAAATAAAACAGGATGCTAGAAAAGCTCACCAGCAAAAAAAAAAAAAAAAGATTGCAACACAGATTTCACAACACCAATAACTTCAAAATGTGAAGGTTACTCCTCAATCATGTATGAATTACATGCCTGTGGTTACTGATGTGAGTCATGTTCGCTTAGGAATTGGATTATACAAGGGTATATTTGTTCCACAGCCTGCAGTTATTAATTAAGTAGGTCAAGCGTGAAGTTATAAAAAGATGCATACTAATCAAGTAAGATAAGCATAAAATATACATACCAAACGTCCTCCTACAAGATCATAATGAGCATAGTGTGGCCCATCAGGTTCTCCAAATAATTTATATGTGACCAAGTGCTTAGGAAAGAGTTTCGCAGTTTCTGATTGATGTAATTGAAAAATAAGTAAAGAAAATCACTAGTGTTGAAGACTGGGAAAGGCATGTTACTCAGAGCAGGATAAATAACAAACCATATACAGCTTCTGGTGGGCAAATCAAGTCACGATCTCCAGCAAGAGCTAGGACAGGAACTTTGGTCTCATTAAGGTGATCCTTGAAGAAAAATGTTCCCTTTCTGTCACGGAGTCCTCCTTCTCGAAAAGCGGTAGTGAGCTGCAATAATAGTTTAGCAGGAATAGTACCTGTAACCGGCATTGAGATCCATTTTAACTAGGTTATGATACTATGTATTTGGCGAAATTCATTGAGATCTTCTGTTAGATGTTAGACAAGATAATTACTATATCAAATGTCAGGTTGATGCTCTTAGGCTTTGGGGCAAAACATAAATAATGCAGTAGGTATTCATTCATAAATGAGCAGGAGTACAATGTCTATAACAAGACAAAACTTATGCAAGACCATCTCATGGAATAAGTGTCATGAGACAGTCTCACACAAGACCACCTCTTGTATAAAAATGCAGAGGAAGTATCTTGACTTACAAAAATTGTTTAGAACAAGTTTCTTTAACAGCTCCGGGTGCATCATATCCTGGGCAGATATCAAATCATTCATCCATGATAAGACATATGGAGGACTGGAAGAGAGAGGATAAGCTGCAGATAGTAATGCTCCTAAAGGAACAACCGGCACATTGAGAGCTTGTGCAGGATCAGCCTGCAGAACAGAGACAAAAGCTTTAAAAGTGTATAATGATGTAAGAGTTCACATTTAACCTAAACTACTTACAAGGGGAGTAAGAAGCTTGAGTACTGATTTTGATGGTGTATAATCAAGTGATGAGGCCAATGTAACAACAGCGGCTAATCCAGGATCTCTTCCTTCTGAACCTTTTTAAAATGCAAAACAGCATGGACAGAAAAAATGTGTTTACTTAAGACATTATTATAGTCAGGAATGCATCAGGTATCATGATTATATATAGATGATAAAGCTTCACAGTGTCAGATTTTCAACCATAAATATTACCAAGTTAAAAAAACAAAGCATGGAACTAGATACGTGTAATTATCAAAATGCAAACAGTATGATATAACTAATGACTACTTAAACTAAAAGGAAAATTGCTATCGAGTTATTCATGAACACAATGAAACTTAAGAACCTACAGGTAACACAGTAACAGTGGTGGGGAAACCGTCATGGTTAAAGATAACACTGGACTAGAATGGTCAAAAGTACCTAAGCACAAAAAACCATGATGACTTGCATTAAACAACTATAAGTGAGATTGATTCAAGATATTGTTTGTTCACAGTAGAGTAGAGGAAGAAGATGAAAAACCAATTTATATTCTAATTAAGCTTGAGAGTCATTCTGTTATTACAGAAGAACAAATTGTTGTATAATACCACTAGCAATTTGCATCAACTATATCATCAATTAACTGTAATTTATGGATAACAACTTACTGTATCGCGATAGCATAGCATAGAGCAAAATACCCCCCATCGAGTGGCCAATAGCAAGTATTCGGCCATCCTCTGGTTTGGTTTGGGCCCTTATATATTCCATCTGTGAAATAAGCAACAACATTAATAAAAAAAACTATAAAAAAAGCTGATGATTGAGATATGATAACTTGAATACAAACATAAATAGTAAGAACTTTTGTTGACCAAAGATAAACAATAATGGCATGCATGGCCATCACTAAAGCGAAATGTCACCTCACCGCAGCAGGAATGTCCTCTTCCAAGTAATGATCGAAGTCCCAATCATACTTAACAATCAAGTCCAATTGTTTCTCGAAATCTTGTACAGTTGTTGCTAGGCGCTCTTGCAGATTAAAAAGTTGTGGGGAAACTGAACGTTGACCTTCTTCGATGAGATCTACGATTTTTTGACTTAGATCCCTAATTTGGCTAGCAACACCTGAGTTTTGCGTAGTTCCTAGCGAACTTAGAAACTTTTTCCTTATTTCATTGAATCGTTCAAATATAAAGGAGTCCTCCAAGAGTTCCGACATTCGATCAAAGAATTTTCCTGAGATAATCTTTGATTGACTTTCACTAAGAAATCCCGAAAGTCTTTCAGACAAGCGCGTAAATGTTTCAGTTAATTCTGTCACCAGTCTTGATTCATCCCATGCTGTTGCAAGACCAGTAGGTTCTTCATTTACGACAGCAATCTCAAGTTTTTCTGTGGTAGTTTTAGCCATGGTTGACTGCTGGTCTTCAAGCACAGCTCCAGTGTTCATATTCTCTGCAGCAGTTTCCATTTTTTCAGATATTGCATGAGCTGACTTCTCGACATCTTTAGAATCTGACCCTTGCGTGCTCAATCCTGCCCCTCGAACTTCCAGTACCCAGGTATCAAATCCTTGGCCACACATAAAACGGGCAAATGAAGACTGCAATAGTTTGTTGAAACCAATTTCAAGTACGCCAACCAGAATCCACAAAATAATGTAACACTTATATCATGCCTAGTCATGTAAATTACTTTTCTGTTCAACTTTAATCTTTAGATTATCATCGAGTGAATTAACAATGTTCATATTTCACCTCCATAAGCATTTCCCTTGAAAACTGCAACTATATTAACAATACACCAGAAATTGTATTCTAAACTAATTGTCATTTCAGAAAAAAAGGATACAAATTCAAGAGTAAACCTGCAACCAAAGCATTCTATATAACTTCAAAAATAATTAACTGCCACGTGATATGTAGTTGCATAATCACTTGCAGAAAAAAAAAAAAAAAATCCTTCACTCATATGAAACCGGCAAATGCTTCTATTTATTGATTTAACAGCTAAATCTTCATGAATAGGTTTCACAGAACCTGCATTTAAGTGTGCACACAAACTCCATGGTTCAAGCAATCTGCAATACCAATTTACGATTATATTAAATTTTCTTGTGTAGAGGAGGAGTAAACTAACCCCAGGAGACAGATCATATCCAATAGCATTTGTTCCCACACCCGATAACAGCAGCAGTGGATGATTTCTCGGTGGAGCCTGCTTTAGAGTAAGACTTGGATGAGCTTAAATTACATTACGATAATATTAATACTTAATAATAACAACCTTTTTCACTTGCAGTGCAGACATATCAATAAAAAGGAGCAAAACCATTGGAATAATAAATCACAAATTTCAGACTTTCATAAATGATATTAAAATTTCAACTATACTCACAGTCAAATGTAATCAAAATCAGCCCTACCTATCCAGTTTTTCAATTAAGAGTATCTGCCCACTTCGACAGAAAAAAAGAAAAAAGCTTACCGCCAAATCTGTGGATCAGGTAAATGCATGTAAGGAAATTGTACACTCAATACGGCGTCGCGAAGGGCAAATACGCAGTAATAAGCAAGCAGTTTTGTCAATAGTACGAAGACGATACCTGCGGCGACGGATTATAGCGCCAGAGAGCGAGTCGCCATGGCGAGTTGTCGACCGTGACGTAGTGGAGCTCGTCGGCGGTGCATATTGACGGTTTACTCGGAAGGTTGTCGATATCGGTAGGTCGAGTATCGTCGGTAGAGAAAGCTCTAATTTTGGCGGATTCGAGCTTAAGGCGGCGGAAGGCAGGGGAGCGGGGGAGGAGGAAGAGTTTGTGAATGAGAGCGAGGCGGCGCTGGCAATGAAACGTGGTGGCAGCGAGATGTAACGCCGGATTAATGTTGGATTTGGCGATCACCATGATTGACTTAGATTTGAGAAATTTTTTCTATTTTTTTGTTTGACGAGTAAAAGAGAGGAGGTTGGTTCCTTGGGAAGGGCGGACAAGGATAAAGACTGAATTGAAGCCTTAAAGGGGCCACATCATACACACCTTTATTTAATGTCTTTTCCTTTAATAAAAAACGTGTCTCAAGAAATGTTTCAATTTTATGATGACCGTAAATTAGATGAATAAGATTGTGATTTGGTACTTGTGTGGGTGTCGGTGCCTGGTGTGTGATTATGTATTTTTTAAAATTTTCGTCCCTTTGTTCTACATGAATTTACACATTTTTTTTTATGTCCCACATAAATTTACACACTATTAAAAAGAAAATATTACCTCCGTCCAAAAGATATTACGGGATATTGTGATATCCGTTATGAATAAAAATAATATCTTTGGAAAGTATATCATATGTACTTTCTAAAGATATTCGTTTTATTTATAACGGACACCACAATATCCCTTAATATCTTCCTACATATTACATTAAACCACGTGCAAAATTATGAGCATATTTTTCGTGGACGGAGGGAGTATTAATTTAGATGCACACTCACAAATATATACACATATTTATCCATATGCCACTATTTTATATATAAAACACATTTTTTAAAAAAATATATTATTCTATAGAATACAAATTCCTAAGGGAAGGAGATTGTTTTAAGCAAGAATATGATTTCAAAAAATTCTCTCCATCCACCAATTCGACAGATTGGCAATAGATAGATTTAGTTACTTTTTCTTTTTGTCCTTTTCTTTTTTTTTAAATTTTGAGTTTGAGATTTATGTAAAGTGTCTCTTTTACACTAAGTGCATCCTATGCACTTAAATTTAATTTAATATTTTTTGTAAAAAAAAAACGTCAAACCTCCATCACCACAAACATTAATTTAATAACCTTCTTTTTTCCAAGTGTGTATGTATTTAATAACTTTTTTTTTTTTATTAAAGTGTCACAATGCACCAATACTCCAAAACCAACTCGCTAATACCCCAAACCAATTCAATAATACCCCAAAATCATTTTGACTCCTCCTCCTTCTTCATTGGCTCTAGAGATGTTAATCTGGGCTGGGCTAATAGGGCCTGCCCTTTTAATCCTGAAAAATGCAGGGTTAGAATCATGCTTTTATTGACCCGTTTAAATCTGAGCTTTTTTTACCCGGCCCTATTAGCTCGCGGGCTAAACGGGCTAGCCCGCCCGCTAGCCCGCATAATTTTTTATTTTGTATATACATATTAAATAAATAATATAGTTATTATTATTATTATTAATTGAAGTTATCTTCAATTTCTATTTAGGTGTTATATTAATTTTGAGTATTTATATTTGAACTTTTATATACCAATGAACTTTTAAGTGTTTAAGTATTAATGTTTGAAATTTTGTAATTATGTTAAATTATTTTTATTAATATTAATGAAATTATGGACAATGTTTAGGTTCTAATTTAAATATTAACATTTATGATAATTATTTTAGATTATGTTTTAATATTTAGATTTTTTTACATAGCCCGTTTAGCCCGAGGACCGCTAGGGTTAGGTCTCAAATATTAGAGGATCGTTAAGAATGAACCGGATAAGATCCTAACCCGTTTAGCCCGAAGCCCGTTAGGTTAGGGCTAGCCCGTTTAACATAGCTCGAAGGAGTGTGCCGCTGTATATGCCAATACCAATAATAATACCAACAAGGAATTAATAATAATGCCAACAAAGAATTGTTACATTGCCGTCTCAATGCCCTTCCCAGTGCCGATATCTTCTTCGCCATGTAATTGTGCCATTCCATCTTTGTTGATTTCAATATTAATTGTTTTTTCTTAATTATTAATTAGCACTATTATCATCCCGAATCTAATTAATATCCATGTCTTAAATATTTATGATGAAGAAATTATATTGTTTGAAGGACATGAGGATTATTCAAACATATTTCATCATCAATCCGTCTTTTTAGTTCAAATATATACCCCAAGAACAATTCAAGCATATGAGGAAATGTAAATACGTACCCATGCAGTGATGCTTTTGGTTAAGAAATGTAGAATATGTAAATACTTCAATACCCTAATAACAATTTACAATAGCCTAAGAACAATTCTTAATACCCTAAAAATAATTCTCAATACCCTAACTGTCAAAAAATATATAATACGGTGTGTAGTGTATGTTTTAAAAAATTCAAAATCCAAGTGCATACATGCACTTGGGTGTACATTACAATCTACGCGTGAAAATAATGTGAAGTTTTGAGATTTTATTCTTTCTCCTATTTTTTGAATTTGTTTTTTCACGAATATTTATAACTTTTAGACTTTTTTTCCCAAATCAAGCTCTTTATTTCCAAAATTTATCAATTTTGAATTGATTTTGAATTTTTTGATTTATATTGAAATAATATAATTGATTTTTTTTTCTCGTATCCATTGGCCGAGATTGTTGTTCTTTTTTTTTCAAATAATTCTTTTACTAAAAACCTTGCAATTTTTTTTGAAAAAATAATACTACCTCCGTCCCAAGCCTTTCTTCAAAAAGACCAGACACACATATTAAGAAAAGGTTGGAGTATGTGAGTGTGAAGTTAAATAATAAAATAAAAAAAACATACTTTATTGACTTTTGTGAGTGTAAATTATTTCCTTTTTAAGGTGTGAAGAAAGAGTTGGAACGTCCCGAAATAGAAAAACAGGAAGAAAGAGTTGGGACGGAGGGAGTATAATTTTTTTGTACTTTTTGGATATATTTTTTAAATTTTCAAAATCTCCTAATGTTAAATAAACTTCTATCTCTTATTTTTAGTTTTTTTATTAATTTATTAATAGTAAATGTGATTTTTTTTACCAAAAAATATTTCTCGGTGCACTAACTACCAACACTGGTGGCCCCCATGCCTATTAAAATTATTTGGACCAGATGGGCCTTATATATTAATTCTGAAGCCCAAAACAGGCCCATTCAAATGCCTCCTCACGCAAAACCTCCTCTCTTTTTCTCTTGAAAAATCACAGGACATTCAACTCTCCATCGCCTGAAAAACGACTGAAACACCTCTCTCTTTTTAAATTATGGGCTCGAATGGTGGAGGAATGGCAGTGGGAGTGGAAAGAGTGTTCATAGGAGCTGGTTGCAACAGAATAGTCAACAACGTTTCCTGGGGTGCTTGTGATTTGCTCTCCTTTGGTGCCCAAAACGCTGTTGCCATCTTCTGTCCCAAGGTTTTGCTATTAACGGTTACTGTTTACTTTTCGTTGATCCATGCTTGTCTTTTTTACTGTGTATTTCTTGCGTAGACTGCGCAAATTGTGACTACACTTCCGGGGCACAAGGCGAATGTTAACTGCACGCACTGGTTACCCAGCACCAAGTTTGCATTTAAAGGTAATTTTTACATGTAATCCCGGGGGGTGAAAATTGCTTTTTCGTTTTAGTGGTGAAAGCGAATCTCATGATGAAATTTGGGAATCAACGAGTATTGTTCATTTGAAATTGTGTTGATTGATGAGAATATTGATCTCTCTGCTCTGTCCTTTACATTGACGCTCGTGCTATTATTCCAGTGGTAGACGAGGAGCTCTTCTGATATTTTTCTTGTGGGAAACTTTTTGTAGTTGTGTATATGATTTTACTTTTTCTTTTTGGCCAGCTAGGAATTTGGAATCACACTATCTGCTATCTGGAGATGCTGATGGAACAATCTTTTTGTGGGAAATCTCTCTTTCTGATAAGAAGGTTGTCTCTACAGTTTGTTTTTGGTGAAAAATTTATGCTCAAAACTACATTCAGAATGGTGTCATTTTGTTGCTACCCCTCCCTCTCTTAATATTCAGATTGACTAAAACTTTAAAGTCATGGGTTATGTTTGGCTTCATCCACAAGGTTGCCAGCCTGAGGAGCAATGATCTTTGCTTGCTTGATTAGCCCTGGATTTTATGTTTAGTTGTTCGTGAAGGAGTCCCAATGTTGATAAAAGGATGGGTCCCTCTTTTAATCTTCCTATGCCACTCACACTCATTTAATTTTTATCAGCTCTGGAACTTTCTTCATTGGTAACAAAAATAAGAGAACGTGATATTGAATAGTCACTGAAGTAAGCTTCTTTTCTCATTAAGGTGCCAGTACGTTGATTCATGATTTATGACTTGGCTTAGGGTTTAAGGAAGCATATGTATAAACTCAAGTCATTTAGGTATTGTTGTTTTTACCAGGTGGACTTTAAATTCATACCCGACTTCATAGATAAGTTTCAACTATTGAGACTCTGGGTAGATGGACCCTTGGGCCTTGGAGGAGTAAAATTGTGTTGAAATATGCCTTCCAAGTTCCAAGTTACCTGAGTTGCAGTTCACCAAGGAGGCTTTTTTGTTGTTGTTCTTTAGTTTGGTGAAGAAGCTGTGCTCATTTTATCTTGAGAAGTGAATACCTCAAGGATCCAGTAATTCCTTTCATAAGAAGGGGGTTAAGGGGAAACAAAGAAACTATGAAAATGACCTTTCTAAAATAACCAGGAGGGCCATCTTTGATGAAGGCAATTTGAAAGGGTCAGATTTCAACTTTAAAATGTTTCTTGTGCAAAAGAAGTTGGATGTGTTCCTTGAATTTTAGATTGTGTAATTTATAGTGAAGGTGTTTGATGCATTAAGTTATATTGATAGAGCTCCTTCTGTGCTCTAGGGTGGATATGGTTTGTTATATCAAGCCAATGCCTGAATCGTGACTTCACATAGCTCAATGTGGCTATACGAAGGCATAAGAATCACATAGCCTTTTGAAGTGGAGTACTGCTAATTGAAAGTAGTCTAAGTGGTCATGAGAACTATATCAATACTTAAAGCATTTTGATAAACCTTTTGTATAGTTGTTACTGAAGGTTTTCCTCGAGCAATTCACTTCTTGTACACGTCATGAACCTGATATTTTCTTCAAAATTTTATTATTTTCAGAATGTGTACTACTAAAAATGCTTACAAAAATCTGATTCAACAGGTTTTTTAGTTAGTGATATACTCACTCCGTCCACCAAAAGTATGCTTGCTTAATTTATTTTTCTGTCCACCAAAAGTATGCACATTCTCTATTTGGATTATTATCATTTATCACCCAACAACCATCACTTATATCATTGACTTTACTCTCACAAACAATTACTTTATTTGTAAATGGACCCCACAATATCCTTTCTTTATCAATTTAATCTATTTTTTCCTTAAACCTGTGCCCAACCATGAACCATGAGCATTCTTTTCATGGATGGATGGAGAATGTGTTATATGCACATATCACACACAATGTAATTGGGACTGGCATTGATAATTTTGTGCTTCATTTTTATTATCTTCTAGAAGCTGATGATCAATTTTGTTCAGTGGAGGAATGTGCTACAAGTACCAGAAACACATAAAAAAGGTGTTACATGCATTTCTGCCATTATGGCTTCTGAGACAGATGCTATATTTGCATCCTCCTCGTCTGATGGTGTAGTGAGCGTTTGGGAATTAATATTCCCATCAAGAGTTGGTGGTGAGTTTCTTGACTCCATAACCTTTTGATTTCTATGTACAGATGAAGTATTTATGTAATTTTATACTGTGTGGAGCTTGTTATGAGTCTATGACCAATAGTAGTTAACTAAAGAATTGTTCATTTTAATTCTCCCTTTCTTATTATAAAATCTTTATATTGTGTGGTTTAACTTGTTCGTAAACAGTAACATAGCTTGTTAGCCACTTTCTGTTGCCTGCAAAAGAAATTTCTTTCTGTACTTTCTAATAAAGTCTGGGTTGCTTGCATTACCCGTAGGATGTCTTCATTATGAATGAATATTTGGTGGAAAATATTCATGCCAATTGATACTGCTCTTTCTATATTTGATTTCTCTTGGTTTTCCATTTGAATATTTTAGGTGAATGCAAATTGTCTTGCATGGACACCATATCTGTTAAAAAACCTATGGTTGCTCTTTCACTTGTGGAGTTGCCTGGAAACACCGAGCACCTAGCACTCGCAATGGGTGGATTGGACAACAAAATTCACATCTACAGTGGTGAGAAAACAGGAAAAGTATGTGTAACCTGGCGCATTATCTCTTTTATGTTCCTTTTCTAGAATACCATTTCTTTTGCTAAAATGATGACCTTTATATTCATCTATCAGCAGTTTGTTCATGCCTGTGAATTGAAGGGGCATACAGATTGGATTCGCAGTCTGGATTTCTCATTACCTATACATGTGAATGGTGAAACATCTGGTCTTCTTGTGAGCTCATCTCAAGATAAAGGGATACGCATATGGAAGATGGCCTTACTTGACTCTGATTCTAATAGCAGTGAAGTAGAAACCAGTTTGGCGTCTTACATTAAAGGACCAATATTCTTAGCTGGTTCGTCCTCTTTCCAGATATCTCTGGAATCCCTTCTTATTGGACATGAGGATTGGGTGTACTCAGTAGAATGGCAGCCTCCTCAAAGCTCATCTGTTGGTGGCATTGACTGTTATCAACCTCAGAGCATTTTATCGGCATCCATGGACAAGACAATGATGATATGGCAGCCAGAAAAGACTACTGGTATATGGATGAACATGGTTACGGTTGGTGAGTTGAGTCATTGTGCTTTGGGGTTTTATGGTGGTTACTGGAGCCCAAATGGAAACTCAATTTTAGCTCATGGATATGGTGGATCTTTTCATCTGTGGAAAAATGTTGGCACTGATTTTGACGATTGGAAACCTCAAAAGGTTCCTTCTGGTCACTTTGCATCAGTGTCGGACATGTCTTGGGCAAGAGATGGAGAATATCTGCTATCAGTTAGTCATGATCAAGTAAGACTCTTAATGATTTCAGTTATAAATTTGTTTTGCGCGTTAGTGTGCTCGATTTCAATCTTATTTCACTGAGTGAGTTTGCATGGTGATTATGACTCCTGTAACTGTTGAAGCAACTTAATTAGTATCTGGTTTTCTTGGCAAGTTATTGGAAAGGCGGGTTCTTTTTATACTTCTGATAGTTTGAAATCCTTTTTTTTTAATCTCCTTGTGGATTTCATTGATATCAGTAACTGAAAGCCCTTCTTTGTTCATTTTGCAGACATCAAGAGTTTTTTCTGCATGGTCTAATGAAGAAGATAGAGAGGCTTGGCATGAAATTGCACGACCTCAAGTTCATGGTCATGATATTAATTGTGTTACAATAATCAGAGGAAAAGGAAACCACAAATTTTTAAGCGGCGCTGAGGAGAAAGTTGCCAGAGTGTTTGAAGCTCCTCTCTCATTTCTGAAGACATTGAATCATGCTTCTTCATGGGAATCTAACTTTGCTAATGATCTTCCAGCGGACATTCAAATTATTGGTGCAAATATGTCTGCTCTAGGGCTATCACAGAAGCCTATATATGTTCAAGGTGAGGTTGTCCTTGTCCCACAAGAAAGGGAAAAAAAGGTTACACATCTTAATTAGTTTATTTTCATTCTTAATACTTGGATATGGTTCACATTCAAGTAAAATTGCTTATATTGTTGGCTGTTTCGAACATAGTTGTTGGCCTAGTAGCGCCCGTTCTTGAGGCCTTCTTTTGAATGTTCCTTATATTGCAAACCTATTCTAGAAAATTTAACCATCATGCTCTGAAATTTTCTTCTTGTGATAATTATTCATGCTAGAAGAGTCTTAAAAGTCCAAAAAATAAATAAATTATAATTTATCTCCTTTTGCAGCATCGCTGGAACCAAAAGAAAGAAATAATAGTGAAGGCATCGATACACTTGAAACTATTCCTGAAGCAGTTCCAGCTGTGTTGACTGAACCACCCATTGAGGAGCAACTAGCTTGGCATACACTATGGCCAGAATCACACAAACTCTATGGGCACGGCAATGAACTCTTTTCTGTATGTTGTGACCATGATGGGAAGCTTGTTGCTTCATCCTGCAAGGTATTTCTTCAGTTCCCTGTGCTTGTATATATTGGTGAACTGCCAATAAGGATTTCTTTAGTTATATATATATATAAGCTAATAGAACCAGACAATGCCTCTTTTACTAAATTTATTTCAGCAATTTGCTTCTTAGATCCCAAAGTGCAGTCAACAAAGCACATGCTAAGACATGTATAGTTAAAATTAAATCTTACCAACATCTTTTGTAGTTGTTTCTACTTCTTCTAAAGTTCACTTTATCCCAATTTCAGTGTCTAATTACCTTCTCACATCATATGCAATTGATTATTGTCTGACAGTCTGACTCTTCTGAAAGGTGGCTTAGTTACAAAGACAAGCTTATTTCCTACCTTTTAATATTATTATCTATTGTTGAAGATTATATTATGATTTGTCTTTATTATTTTTCCTAGTCTAGAAGTTCTATGTTTAGTACGTAGATTGTTATTTAATTTTCCTTGTTTGAGATTGTAATTCTAGGTCTTTCTCCCACTATAAATAAGGGAGACCGGGAGTGTTCTACCTCAATAATACACAACACAGGATTTCTCTGCTTTACTATCTCTTTTAGAACTTCTTTACTTATACTTTTAAGAGTAATATCACATTATTCTGGTAAATGTTGTCTTACTGCCAAAATATTTTCCCAGTAAGTATAGTGTGGCAGCACTAGACCTTGTTCCTTGAAGAATTATCTAGTATTATTGACAATTGTACAAGCCATTTTTCTTTTTGTGTAATTTTGATTATATAGTGCATAAAAGACCTGGAAATTAACAAATTGTGGTTCTCATAGGCACAATCGGCATCTGTTGCAGAAATATGGCTTTGGCAAATTGGGTCTTGGAAGGCTGTAGGCCGCCTCCATTCTCACAGTTTAACAGTAACGCAATTGGAGTTTTCTCATGACAACAAATTGCTTTTGTCCGTGTCTAGGGATCGCCATTTCTCCATTTTCGCAATTGAGCAGACAGGTGATAGAATTTTCAACAATTTCTCATATTTGTTATAATATTTTTATTTAGCAAGTGTGTTAGTGGTGTTGAGATGGATGTGCAGACACTAAAATTAGATAAAAAATACTTGTAGTACAAAGAAAGCAGGGGTAGCCCGGTAGATGTAAAAATAGAGATTCCATCAACTCAAATTAAGAGAGGAAGGAGAAGACTCAAAAAGACTTGGAAAAAATATTGAGAAAATTTTGTTATATTTAAGCATACATAAAAACGAGTTCAATTGATCAGGATTTCATTTGATCCATATAGCCAGACCCATGCACATAGTTGGATAAAAGCTTAGTTTCATTAGATGTACAATGCAATTGTCTACAATTAATATTTATCAATGAAACAACGAATATCTTCAGTAAAAATAACCGACACTCTTTAGTTAAACAACTCCTCCCTCCATTCCACAATTGTGTGCACACTTGCATTGTTCGTTAGTCTCACAATTATTAGCACACCCAGAAAAGAAAATACTTCACAAACTTTATCCCTCACAATATTCTCAAATTTATAGAAATTATCATTATTTTTTGCCTTTTGAGCCCATGATATACTAATCCAACCACTTTCTTCAGAATATGCACCTTAAAATTATACTCATTATATTTTCTTTAAGAAGTGTACTCATTTCATGGTGCAAACACTAGTGGGACGGAGGGAGTAGTACTTTTGAAAAATACACACGAGTTGTATGGTCCACTTGGTGTTACAAGTGTTTATCCAGATATTTACATATTGGAAATTTGTTTTCCCATTCAGGAGAAGACGAATTCAGTCACCAGCTTGTTATCAAGCAAGAAGCCCATAAAAGAATAATTTGGGCATGCTCTTGGAACCCATTCGGTCATGAATTTGCCACTGGTTCCAGAGATAAGACCGTTAAGATATGGCAACTGGAGAAGGGGTTGTCGTCTGTTAAGCTGCTCCTGACTCTGCCAATCTTCAAGAGTAGCATTACCGCGTTGTCTTGGCTGGGTATCAATAGACAGACGAATCACGGGATTCTTGCTGTGGGAATGGAAAGTGGTCTCATAGAATTGTGGAGTCTCGCCAATTCAACGAGTGCTTCTCTTTTTGTTCGGTTTGATCCGTTTATATGCCACGTGTCTGCAGTTCACAGATTGAGGTGGAAAGTCGCAGAAAAGAGCGACGATTCCACGAGTGTGCAGCTTGCTTCTTGTGGAGCTGATCATTGTGTAAGAATATTTCAGGTAGATGCTTTGAGCTGATCATTGTGTAAGAATATTTCAGGTAGATGCTTTAGTGTAGTTTTGATGTTTGTTTTTCTGGAAAGTGAATTGTGAGCAAGTATGTATACTAAATATTTTTTTAACAATTTAGTTGATTTTGCAAAATTGTTGTATTTGGAGTTTTGGACCTAAAAATTAGGGATACTTGATATCTACAACTAGAAATTTTTGTGAGATTGTTTCGGTAGATTCTTTCTATTTAGGAAATGTGCAAGTCTTGTATATTTTTAGTTACTAATGCTTTTTTAATAATAATCGGTGTAATTATTTAAAAATACATTTGAAATAAACTGTGCATATGAATAACTGAATGAGAAAGCCTAATACCTTACCGCGGAGATTATTCATTTTGGCACAGTATAATCAGTTTTACTGATTTTAGTTATTTAATTAAAAATAATAATTTCAAAGTGTAGTTATTTCATTAAAAAATATATTGATTTCATATAAAATGATAGTTCCAAAGCAAATACACGGTAAACTGTTTGACAGACCAACTCAAATAACTTATAAATTCAAATCAGTTAAATACTTACTACGGACGGTACATTTTTTTAAGAAAAATATATTTTATATATAAAGTAGTGATATATGGATAAATATATGTATAAGTTTGTAAGTGTGCACCTGATAAAAAAAAAGTTTGTAAGTGTGCACGTAAATTAATGTTTTTTTTAGTAATGTTTAAATTAGTGTGGATGTCCGAATAAAGAAATTGTACAAATTCCAGTGGGATAGAGGGAGCATGAGTTACAGCCTGTGTTGTTCCGACGCAAGACATTCATTATAATTCTTAGTTAACAAGAATCATTACAACTCGCACCTAAAATAGAAAACAAAAGAAAACACTGGAAAAAATTGTTGCAGAAATTGAATATCATCGAAAGAGACGGGGGGGACAGACGACGTGGCAATGACATGAGATACACTTAAAACTAGGGACTACTTATAAATGCTTCCAACGTTAAAGTCAGAGTAATTGGCATGTCATGACTCATGATTCCAAATTTACAAAATCTACCAAGTTTGATGGTATGAATTTATTACCATTAGATATATACTGTTATTATTACATGAATTCATTTATAATCTTATATCATTAGATTTATAAACTGAAATTACAACATAAAATATTATGATACAATAGATACATCTAATGATATCAGTAAATGCATTTACTTGTGTAAATTTTATATAATGATCAAATTTCGCACAAGACTACTGCCTCTGTTTCCCATGTTTCTTTTTGAAAAGGGTGACTTACATATTGGTTAAAAAAAGTGACTATATTTACAAATTGGTTCACAATATCTGCACAGAAGTGTAATTTTTTCTGCCAAGAAGTATATTTTTTTTCTGCACAGAACCAATTTATAATTTTTGTCAATTTTGTGAACCATTTTGTGATTTTCCCTTTTGAAAATGAAGACGTCAATGTGTATTTTCATTGTATATTTAACTAGTATTAGTCATTAAAAAGTATTGATTGTTATGTTAAAAGTGACAGTTGTGAGACGTTAATGTCTGTTGCTTAATCATAATCATAATCATGATAGTAAACAGGACATATTTTATTAGTTGGAGGAATCAAAGGGTGCTTACAAAGGGAAAGAGGTTAAATATTGGTCGTACCCTTTACAACATATACTAATTAAATCGTAGTTAATTACAGCTAATCTTAAATTAGTGAAAGTACAAAGCATTAAATAATGCAAGAATCACGTGAAAAAGTAGTAATCAATCAGCATTAAATCTCCCAAATCATTATACCAATTTAATCACCCAACTACGATATTCAACTTTATACTTGAATTTAATCGACTTATAAAAAAAAAAAAACTTTCTTTGTGATTAAAATCATTGTAGTTTCAAATTGTTCAGATGGAGTCCCTACAGTTTCAAATTGTTGCTGTTATATAGTCTCTGCTTTAAATACACAATCTTGAAATTAAGAATTTTCCCTAATTTTAGCTTTATTGCATAATTATTTTAAATTTATATATACAAATATGTATACATATCTATGTTTATCCAATTATAATGTTCTATAATGGTTAAGTATCACATATTTTTTGAGGAAAAATAAAAAGACGATGCATAATGTCCAGCAAATATGACCAGGCCCGTTCTTTAGCAAGTGTACCTAGTGACATGTCACAGGGCCTCAAAATTCAGGGGCCCAATTTTAAAAAAATTGTTAATATAAATAAATCTTATTATAATTATAAAATTATAAAGAAAATGCAAATAAAAATTTGAAAAGAAAAAAAAATAAAGATATTTTTTTGGGAAAAATATTGGAAAGAAGACAAATCTTAAATTTTAAAAATTCAAATTTTAAAATGGACTAAAATTTTTAAATGGACTAAAATTGGGCCCCTGAGTTTAAACAAATCTAAAAAAGATCGGAAGTATATTATGAAAATGGACTAAAATTTCAACAAAAAAATTAAAAAATTGTAAAATTTTCACCTAGATCAGAATAAAAAAATGCATAAAATTTGAAAAAAAGATAAGAATTTAAGGAATGAGATTGAAAGATGAGAAAAAATAAATTTAATCTTTTACCTATTACATTCATATTTTTTCAGATCTATAGTATCAAATGAAATCAATTGATCGGCGTGTACCGAGAAAAGAAAGGAAGAGAAGAAGTGAGGAGATAAGTGGAAAGGAGGAGAAGAAAAAAATTTGATTAAATTCATTATGTGAGAGCGGAGAGAAAAGGTGGGTGTGTGCTAAAAAAAAAAGTAGAGAAAATTAAATTTTTTAAATATGGGTAAAAACAATATTTAGTTAAAAATTAAAAGTAAAGCAGTAATTAATTAGGATAAAGCAACTCTTTCAAGACAAGGATCTCTCTAATCAGCAAACCCCAAATTCAACTTTAGTGTCATTCAACATTATTCATAAGTAGACCAGAAATGTGGTAAAGGTCTTCACATTTCTTGTCCATTTTCAAACAATGCTATCAACACTTAGAAGACCATAAGTCTCAATAATGCACATTTACTCTCACACATCTCTCCTTTTCTGTGATGAACAAACATTCTCTCCAATGGTAAATAGCAGTCCGAGGCACAAATTTCATAAGAGCTACTAAGCTGCTGAATATAGAAAGGCTTGCAAAACAAGTAAAAAAACTGAGCAGTAAAGTAACAAAGTTGGGCTAGACTATCACTTCACCTGCAATTGAAAACATAAAGGCAAACCTTTTCCTGCTCATCACCAATAATTAGGTCTCGGAGTATGGAAGCCCTCAACAGATAATCTGCGAGGAAAAAGCGTATTGCATCCAGACAAGCAATTCTATCTTTTGTGAATAAAATACATACAAAAACACCACATAAAGTTTCTTGTCCTAAAGTTAGATTCCATCTCAACACTCCAGATCAAAAAATACTACTTCATGATAGTAATGGAGACAGTGGCAAAATTTTGAGTTTTATCAGCAAAGTAACACAACCAGGAAATCAAATTCTGCAAATCTTATTAGATATCTAACATTTGGAGGCTGGAACACACGAACCTACGACGAAGTCACAAAGTGGGATGACGCATAAACAACATGAATGGTGTCCAAGGAATAGAAAAGACATAACCTAATGTTTTTAAATGTAAGCCAAATTGGCACACGCACGGAGTTGTGCCAAAGAATTACGATATCCTAGTGTACTCCAATTGCGAGTGACTGGGCGCGAGGATCCTCAATACATACTTAGCTTCTATCATGCTCAATTAAGCAGTTTCAACAAGTTGCCTATTTGATGAGAACGAGACAGCAGGCACTAACAGAGAACTTATCCCCTGAACTTCCAAAATTATATTTCCAAGTGTACAATACAATTTACCAACATATAATACTTGAACCAAGCAAAAATTTGTTCCATATTCCTTAAATAACATATATGTATATACAGTGTCCATTTAACTTCGAGGCGCGTTTGTACAAAATGATATCAACAGCCAGCATCCAATTTCACTTGATAATAGAAATGTAACACGAGCAAGGAACAGGAAAAGATCATACTCAAAGTATCTTATTACCAATTACAATTACATAAACACAAACCAATAAGATAAATAATCTGGACACTGTAATATAAGCTTCAAAGATAGACCAAACCCCTTCTGCAAAACTGTTTTATCTATGCCCAAGCCCACCTTTCATGCCTGCGAATTTCTACTTTGTTGCTTGATGTTCTCAGTTGGGAGCTGCGCAAATGTATCTGGTGCTGATGTTAACGTCTGGTATTGAGCAGCTAGCTGAGGTGGCAAAGGTGTGTAGTACATTTGTTCAAAAGAATAAGCTGAATTGGGTGCTGAAGAGGGATGATGAATCTGAGTGAAACCGACATATTGTGGTTGGTGCTGGGTAGAAGGCACTTGGACTAACTGTGGAGTGGTTGTTCTATAAACACCACTACCCATTTCAGCATTGGAAGAAGGAGTATTTCTTGCTTGGGTGTAGGCTGTATGTGGGGCTAAGGTAGCAGGGGAAGGCATTTGTTGGTGGCCGGGAGGCGTGTTTGGATGAACGAAATAAAAGGGGTAATGCTGATCAAGAATGGATTGATGTTGTTGGGAAGGATATACAGAGTAATACGAGGTGATGGGGACTGCACTAGAAGGGGGATATTGGTTGCCGGGATGAAGAAATTGTTGGGGTTGATGCAACTGAGGCTGATTTTGATCAAATTGGGGGGTTACATCGTAACAAGATTCTTGAAATTGTGGTTGCATTTGAGCCTTGTTGTTACTTTGATCAAGTGTCTTTTGATCAGATGAAATTCTAGTGTTTCCTGATTGGATTTGTATAAGTGGTTCTTGATAAAGAGCTTGTCTCGGCCTAGATAATGGATTTACCACACTTCCATCACTGTACGAATAAAATCAACAACATCCCAATTCAGATCATTTTCTAGTCATAGAACAGAACACTTTAAGAAATGGATTGTTTTAGCAACTATAAAATGTACCTTGAAGCTGAATCTGGAGAAGATAATTCGAAATTACTAGCTTGTTTTTGCTGAAATTGATGAATCTGCTGAGATTGCAGCTGAATCTGCTGCGCCTTTCTATGGCCGCCGTGATCTGATCTTTCATCATCGGAAACAACTTTATTCGTATACTCGCCGCCACCAACCACCACCGTCCCAGTAACGACGCCAGCGGCCATAAAATTCCCCATTTCATCCTGCTTTTGCGGCGGCGGATTGACAACTCCAACACGCATTTGCTGAAATTGCTCCTCAATTCCCAAGGCTCCGAGTTTGGGATTTTCCTCCACATGCACCCTTATAGGCGGCAAATTGACGACGGATGGATAGCTGGAAGTAGACCCGAAGGACGACGTCGTTTCGAGCATCGGAGAACCCGGAACCGAATGCACATCGTTATTAATTACATAATTGACATTGGAATTTCCATTGGCAACACTCTTCGACTCCTCAATTTGGGCTTCAATATCTTTCTCCATAACCGTCGCCTTCCCCACGAATTCTTCATCCAATCCCAGTAGACAATTCAGCGACGAAGTTTCCGAAAACCCGCGATCACTGGAACCAGCGCCCGTCTTTCCATTCAGAGCATTGAAAAACCAATCCTCTGATTTAGTCGACGCAGTCTCCACAAGGAGCTGCTCAATACTCGACGGCGATCTCGGGAACAGAAACAGCCTGAGGCGGCCGGGCTTCACGCCGGCGCCGGCATTGTTAAGCCGGTCATATTCCTCCACCATGTTTTCGAGATCTTCATCGGAAGTGAGCGTGATTAAGGAGTCCAAATCCTCGCTCGGCAGCTGGTACTTGAGCGTAAAAGGCTGACTGTTGAACAGTTTTTTGGAGAGGCGGTGGTGGAGGTCGGAAAGAGACACGTGGCGGTCGATAACAATGATGCGCGTGTCGCCGCCGACGTAGCAGAGGGTCTTGTCGTGGGGGCGGGGAAGTATATGGCCGCCGTAGCTGCACATGAGCCGCAGCTTCGCCGGCCGCGGAGGATCGGCGTGGAAGGAGCTGTTTTTGCGGGAGAGGGGGGAGAAATCGAGGGTGTCCGGATACAGAGGCGGCGGCGATGGGGTGGTTGGCGGAGGAGTGGAGAGTGGGGGTGGGGCCTCCATGGAAGGAGTTGAGTTGGAAAAGAGAGAAATGGGAGAGAGAAATGTCCTGGTTGTTGGCATATTTTTATATTCGCAGCTTTTTATTTAATTGAATTTATTTTTAAATCAATTTAATTTACTGCATCACATTATATATATATATATATATATATATAAATAAATAAATAAATATATATATATAGCAGCCATCTTCTTCCATCCATCCTCCAATCAGCTTAGGTGGATAAGCTTCATTCCTTGCTTTTCTTTACTTTAATCTTTTATTAATCTTTATATTAAATCCCTATTAATGAGAATAAATTGTTTGTTTAAGGATGAGATGTGGATGTGGATGTGGATGTGGATGTGGATGTGGATGTGGATGTGGATGTGGATGTGGATGCAGGGGAATCTAATTAATGGTTAATATGTTTTTTTGCTAATGATAAAAAAAGAAGAGGAATTAACATAATTTTATATTAAATCAAAAGTGATTTATTAATGAATAAATGTGGAAGATAAAAGCAGGAAGAAATGGATATTTTGTGATGAAAATGTAAATAGGAGTCAATGTGGTCGTAATTAATTATGTGAATAACTAAATATAATACATGTTTGCAATTTCTAGTAGAATTGAAAAAATAATATTAAGTAATTTGAAAAATGATTAATAAAAATGTGTTTGCAAAAGAGTGCTTCTAAAAAAGGTATTGCGTATTATTTTATAGGGGAATGTGTAGAAGTCTCAAGGCTCTGTTTTCAAACTCATTTCAAAAGTGTATAATCACTTTTTTTCAAAGTTGGTGAGACCCAATTTTTTAGATAAAAAAGTGATTATAATTTGTTAGTTGTATTTGAAAACACTCAAATAAAAGTTAAAAGCTAAAAATTATTGTTTGATCAAAAGTAATAATAAACACTTAAAATAATTGTTGAAAATATGTTTTAAGTATTTTTTTAATAAGTACTTTTACTTTTTATGTTGAGTTTGCAAACAGGCACATAAGTAGATATATATTCTGTCCTTCCCACGATAATTTAAAAATGTGGAAAGACCAACATATTAACAAAAGAATAAAATGAAATGAATGAGTAGTATTTAAGAGTTAATTTGATAAATTTTATGTATAAAGTAAAAAAGTTAATCTAATCAAAAAGTTAAAAAATAATATTTTGTATAATTATAGATACTATGAGGATGAAGTTCATGATTTTCTTTTTAGGTCTACAAAATGAGTAAGTTTTTTGTGCATCAAGTGTACCGTGCAACTCAAGTGTAATTTTAAAAAAATTACACAAAATATCACTGAAAAATCGCCATGTTATTACTAAAAAATGTATTTTTAAATTTTCACTTTTCAATCATAATATATGTGATTTTTTAATAAAAAAATAACTTATTAAAGATATTATACACTTAATGAATCTAAAATTAAGTTATTTTGGTATGGAAAGAATATATGTTATATAAGCGGGTATGAAATTTCAAATAGAGACTTTAAAAGAATTCTATCATGATGAAATGAGCTAGTGTTAGAAAAAAATTAAAATTGTGATATTTGTATTTAGCAAAAATTTCAGAATCAAATCAAACTAAGGGTCCGCTTGGTTAGGAGTAATGAGAGTATGGAATGAGAATGAATGAAGATTAATTAGAATTCATTCTCATTAGGATTGTTTGGTATTATTTGTTATAAATAAATGAGATCATAAAAATAACTTAAAACAAGGGTAATCACTAACCCTATAGTGATTACTTCATTAATAATATCCATTACCATATCAAATTTATACCAAGCGCCCCTAAAGATTGAACTGTCCCTAAAATCATTTTTGAGATAGGAACAGAAAAGATCATCAAGAACCAGAAATATCTCCAAAATTGGAGAAAGTCAATTGAAATGGTTTTTTTCCCCATTATTTATTACCGTTAAAGTTGGATAAGTTTTATATAAAAATTGTTTATAATAATTTTATAATGAAATTGGTTTAAAATATTAAATATCTAATTAAGTGTATCAAAATATTTATTAAAAGTAACAAAAAGTTGAGATTAATAAAATGCATAACAATTATAACATAATATCATTAATTCAGATTTTTTATACTTCTGTTTGATATTCCTTATTAAATATTTGATATTTTAAAATTAGTTTATGGTAAATTTATATAAATCATTTTTCATACAAAACATACCTTAATTAAATTGCAGTCTATCTCATATTTCCTTTAATTTAATATTTTAATTATTAAATTATAAATAAGCTTCTCAATTTTTCAAAACTGTTTAATGTTATGGTTATCATTTTCTATCTCATTTTAATATTTTTAATGTATATTAGATTTTAGAGATTAAAGTTCTGTAGTCATACAATTTTTGTAACAATTTGAATTTGATCCATATGAACTACACATTTTGATATTAATCCTGTAAATTTAAAAATATTATAATTTTCATAAAAGGACAAAAATAAAAATAATTTAAATTTCATAATATTTTAAAATAAAAATATTTTAAATTGTGTTAGATATTTTATAATATGAGACCGATAACAGAAATGGTGATATCTAATATTAAAATGTGATAGTCACTTTTAATAAAATTTATTACTTTTTAAAAAATTTGGTGATTGGTATATATTAAAATGTGACAATATTTTTTTTAAAAACTAATGATTGCTTTTAATAAAAAATAATATTATTTCTGTTAGAATTTTAACAATGGCTAGAAGTGATAATTTTTTAATAATTAAATAAGTGATTTCCTTACATGACTCACTCTTTATCCTATGCCTTTTATAAATTTTTTTTTTTTAAAATGAAGTGAAAAGTTGAAAATTATATGCTATTTTTTTTCTTCAATTATATGGTGATTAAATAAAGGTAAGTATGAATAGATTAAATGGATAGATATTTAGTGCCTTTTTGAAGTGTTATCAAACAGCTTTTAAAATTATTATATTTTAAACTGTGAGAGATAATTTAAAAAAAAAAAAATTTAGAAGCTGTTTTTAGTGTTTCAAAATAGACACTTACTCATTAAAACCCTGAAATCTCGGGTTTAAAACATAAATAAAAAATTTTATTTCGTTTTTGTGTTGGTCCCATTTATTGTATGAGGTGATGATTTTTCTTTTTCTAGAATTTGTGGTGTGATGCTATAAGAAACTTATAAGTAATTGTTTTTAAAAAAATATTATAATTAATTATTAAAAAATATTATAATTAATTATTTTAAAAGAAAGAGAGAGCATGTGTATGTGGAAAGTCAGGAATAACGGCTAGAAGAGAAATAGAAATGAACAGTATCAAAAGAATTACCAAAAAAATTTATCAATATAACTACAAAGTTTCGAACAAAAGTTACGTAATAAAATTATTTACGACTTGATTACAAAATTTTCAAATTATGTAATTTTTTCATTTATTACCTACAAACATTTACCTGTAAATTTTTTATAGGTAAATTATTTGTTAGTAATTTTTTTTATAAATAAATTGTCTAAACATTTTATGTTGCGGATAAATTAATTTGTAGATTGAAAAATAAAAATATCTATATAATTTAAAAAATTATAAACAAGTTATAGATAATTTTCATTATAAAACTTTTTCTTAAAATATTTTATAAAAAATTTTAATTTTTATAAATAATTCATTATTTTCTTGTCGTCGTGGGATTACTACCAAGGGTCAGTGTTAATGTTGGGGTTGCTCAAGTGTGGGGACGATCAGGTGTGCTGTGATGGACCTTAATTCGACAAATTTATTAAAGTAGGGATGATTTGAGAATGAATTATCAAAATTGGGATAAAGATGGAAGTTTTATGAATATAAAGTCAGTTGGTATCAGGAATACCGACTGGTTACGTGTAAAGTAGCTTATTCAATCAAAATCTTCGCATCGTG